>OX465376.1:8668649-9249649 GCA_950004255.1 Mesopsocus fuscifrons
TAATTTCGAACAGGGTGTTCCATAAATAAGTTAGCTCCAATGGGTGAGAAGCCGGGAAAATGCAGGGGTAGACAAAACTATAAGCCTGCATGGGGGAGTAGGCTCTGCATGATAAACTCGACTGCTGACAGCCGACAGTTCTTTGTCGAAATTCGTATGATAACTGATACCCATATAGCTAACCATTGAAGAAATACTGCACAGTTAGGAACGAAGTAGGATGGATGTGATTGGCGTTATACATAAATAAGTATTACACATCCGGAAGTCAAACTACTTCCTACAGTTGTATTTGCCTCTCTATTGTTCTTGCTGAAAATCGCTCAATCTCTCTTCTATTTCTATATCTCACAAAATGTATTCTTTACAGCTACAGGCCGACAGGACGTATATTTGGGGTAAGCTGACACACGGGATGTGGGTATGATCCACGGCCAGAACGTGGCCCGAGCCGTAGAGCACAAAGGAGTGTGCTTCATCATTGCTGACATCTCACTCCATGTCCACGCACCTAACCCTCCTCCTCCTCCTCCTATCCTACTACATTTATTAGGATTTCAGCAAGACATGAGCTTACAGAGTATGTCACAGTCCAGGTCCTTTTGGCAAACTACCAGGCGCCTATAACTGGATGACCACAATGGCTATATTCACGATTCAGGAGTGGGGTCAGCGCAGGTCAAACAAACATGATCAGCAGTCTAAAATGATCAATTTATACAGCAAAAGTAAACGTGAAACTAAATGCAGAGTATATACAGCCTCCGAAGAAATAACCCATCTTAGCAAACGAGACGGAACGTTCAAAAGACATCTCCGACTTCGATTTATCACGTACCCCAGGTTTGGCAAGTGCCGCAACCATCATTGCCCTTCTTGCCATAGAATCAGTACTACTACTGCCGAAAATTTTAGAGGAAAATCAACAAGCAAAAACAATAGTGGTGTAAGCAAATAATAACAGTGCCCATGGACGGTTCTTGGGAAGTAAACTCGACGGGAAAAGGGCGCTGCGTGAGTAGTGAGTAGGGTACAGCTTTGAGAAGCAGCAGAGCGGGCAGAATGGTTTGGGAAAGAGACGTCGAAATGCGGGCGAGCGGAAAAGTCACAACATGGCGGATTTAATCGCTCCTCCACCGCTGGAGCCGCGGTGCACATATAATACGTTTTCCATGTTTAGCCCAACCGCGATTTTAAACCCAAATTACCCAAGTCGGCCTGGATACCCGGACTATGCAAAGAGGTAAAATCCTTTCCGTGTTGGCTCTTCTGACCAATGCTTTTACATTTATTAAATTTTTTGTTCACTTTTAATTTCCGGTATTTTTTGTTGGTATCTCTGAAATGTCTGACAGGAACATGGAAGTTCGTCAAACCATGTACTAATTTTACACACGGCCCACACACACACACAGGAGTGAAAGGACCACAAAATAATAAAATAAAAATAAAATAAAAATAAAAATTTCGCACTCCGCTTTTATACAGACAGGGCAGTTTCAAAGCAGTCATAAATGTTTGCGTTATAAATAGTCCATACTGAAGTTTTTCAAGTATAAAAGAGGTTTCTGAATGGTCACACAATTGCAAGCAAGTAGGCTTTGGGGCATTTTTGCTACGAAGATAAATTTTATTTTCTCAATCTCATACGTAAAATATGCATTACTTCTTCCTCAAGTATGAAAAGCTATATTTAAAATAGTTTTATTTTGTCAAAATTTTCACTAAAACGAGAACAAAGAATGCTCGCAGCCGTTCCTTTAGTAATATTTCTTAATGGAGGCAACGGAGGTAATTTAACAAACAGAAAATAACTTGAAAATTTGCTTATCATTTGCACTGAAAGCCCTCTTCCCAGAGATAATGATGACGTCACATTCAGAAAGCAAAAACATATCTTCTCAAAACAGAGTACCAGCATTTAAGCGAATTTTACAGCTCTTTTAAATTAAAACAATCCCCGCACGGCCGCAATCCTCTCAGGTATGAATACACGGAATAACTGACAGCTAAGTCAACGGTACTATTCAGCAAATCTCAAAATTCCATGCTGTTTGCTAACTCCAGCATTCACCATGCGCTATCAACCCCTATTCTCCTCTTCAACCTCTCATAATCCCCCGACGTTATGAAATCTCTTCAACTCACGTGTTGCTCCTCACAGTGCTCGCAAAGCTTTAACATTAATATTTTGGATTAGGGAATAATCCAGCAGGAATGAGAGGATTATAAACTGATCAACAATTTCCCTTTGCCCTACGAAAATCTGCAGACCCCT
This sequence comes from Mesopsocus fuscifrons, assembly GCA_950004255.1. Lineage (NCBI taxonomy): Eukaryota > Metazoa > Arthropoda > Insecta > Psocodea > Mesopsocidae > Mesopsocus > Mesopsocus fuscifrons. The sequence goes on from OX465376.1 coordinate 8,670,928, forward strand.
GACCCTTTTTCCTTTCGGAAGGCTTTTGTCCGGAACTATAATTTTACTAGTTAAGAAACAAATTTCGTTTCAGGTACGAGTTTACGGACTATCAAATAAACAGACTAAAACAACAAAAGAGCCCAAGACTAGCGGATTTCAATGCCCAAATGGGGTGGGCAATGGCAGGCTTCCCGTAGTCGTCGTCAGAGAATGAGATGCTTCTTACTCTCTGCCAAGTATTGGCTACTCTGACAAACACTAATTAGTGTTGAGTAGGATGCAATGAGAAACAAACCCTGAAACGATACTGTCGGGACAATTTGAGTCTCACAGAGGACTTATTTTTTAGCACAAGCTATAGTTGCACAAAAGTGAGCCTGAGTTCTTGGAAGAGAACAGCTCTGATTTGTCATCGGAGACAACAATTCAACAAGCTGCCTTGAAAACTCTGGAGTGAATGGACCTTCACAAGAACCAACATCAAGACAAGCATCATAACTATTTTGAGAGCATAATAAATTTGAAAGTAACTTCCATAAAATTCAGACAAAAGTTTACGACTTGTAACTTCCTGAATGCACTTTAAAATGAGTCAAGTTACTGTATCTATTCAAAACTCGAGACATCAACAAAAACAAATGCGTATAACGGCCCAAAAGTTAAAGATTTCCCCCCAACTTCGAACAACAACGGGAACGGGACCTATGAGCTAAGCCCAGGCATAAAAAAACATTCGGCGAACATTTGTCATGTGTTCAACCTGAGTTGAAGGGATCATTACCAGCACGATACACATCTAAAAACAGGCTCACTTAGTTTGGAATTAAATGGCAAGTTTATTGTGTACGGTGCGTTTTAACGTTGGCGAAGTGGTTTCTGCCCTTTCAAGGAAAAATGCGCAACAGCAACTTGTTTGGCTTTACGTTCGAAGTGCACAATACTATAATCAAGTGGAAACACCCACTTTGGACCAGTTGGCAGTTATGGCTATTTAATATGAATGTGTTAACATCCATTACTTCTTTTAATACCTTTTCAAAGTTCTCCTCTAAGAAATACCTATAGTAAGGTTCATTAACAGGATTAGTGGTGAGCCGAGAGAATGAGGTTTTTCATGGATTGCCTCTGAATTACGCATGGAAAGTAAAGAATAAGGAAATAAACGGTACGAGGGGGTATAACAACTCCAGAGATTTCTTGAGATTCCATAAAGATTTCGAAAGATTCCCAACGATATTCATAGAAAGATGAACCCCGAAGGGGTAACCACTGCAAAAAAAATTCCAAGATTCCCTGAGATTTCATAAAGATTCCCAACGAGATTCCTCTGAGTGATTATAGGAGGTAGGCCAGCTTATCAGCTCGAAGCCCAGGTCCTTGTGTAGCCGGTGCCAGGGGTGAGAAAAACATTAAATGATGGAACCACAAACAGGTTCGGAACCCACTCCACTCAAAAAGGGTTGAATATTTTTTTCTGGGCCTTATGAAGCCCACTTAGGTTTCGTAGGCAGGTGTTGTTCACTACGTCTTGTCATTTCTCTATTGTCCTCCCACTCCTCTCCTCTTGACTTCTTTTGTGCTACATGGACCAACCGTCCAAACTCTCCTTTCATACTACCTTGTAGGGCCTATTCCTATTATCGACTTCTTCTACCCAATAAAGGTCAATATTTCACGTAACAATGGGAAAATTAAAGAACCTTTTTTAAGGCGCCTCCACGTGCAAGCAAAATCGTAACGAGTCGAATCGAAACCTGTGTTGAAATTTCTAACACATTTTATAATGCCAATATGACTCAGCGGCCAGTTACCTGGAAGTCAGTTGAACGCAGGCTAAGCTCTTATGACGAGACTGCGGGCTAGATTTAGAATGGCCCTGAATGAGCACCATATTATAATTGAAAGAGACCGGGTGGTGGTGGACGACGGAGCCGCGGGGGCATGTGGGTGGTCTGTACCGAGGAAGGCGCCAACATTCCCAAGACAAATAAACACAATTGATGCCCTAACGACCTGCTAATTGGTAAAGGGGCCAGGGCAGCAAACATCCAAAATTAAATGCAAGTAAAGCGAAGCAAAGACGTAACCCATCTATCACAATCTCAGAAGCCATGACCACGTCATTTTGCTAACCCCTTTCGCCTTTCACTGGCAGTATTTTTATGTCGATGTTGAGTGAGGTTCAGAGCAGAATAGAATATCGTCCACTTTGCCATCCTTGGTTGGGGGAATATTATGATTATTCGACCAGTCTTAACAATTCGGTAAGTTCTTTCAAAAGTCTTAAGTGATGAAATGAACTTATGCAAAGAGTCATGGACTATTTAGGGACGGAAGCTAGCTAACCTAAATATTCAACTCGCCAGTCCATTATCAGACACAATTCACTTCATCTTCTGTCCCATTCTAGAATTCTCGGAGGTTCTTCCTCATTCATTATTTGGAACGCAAGGCAAAAGTTCCTGACCTTATATTCCCGTTTCGAGAAGAGGAAGGAGACCAATTTACTATAGTACCAAAGTTTACCATCGAAATTTCTAGCTTTTGACTAGCAACAGAAAACAAAGGGATTACATAACAGCACTGCTCTTTCCCTGAACTTTCGGATATCAAACAGTTTCGGAAAAAAGACGCTTTTACAGTCATTCTAGAGATGTGTAGTTTTCTTTGCCGGCGCGTGCATATTACCTTGACACGACGTCCCAGAAGAGAGCCCCACATCACTTTCTAGCAAACAGATAAACGCAGATGTCGAAAACGTCAAAACATAGTTTTCCCCGAATTTCATGGGAAAATTATATAAGCTATTCTCGAGACATCGAAACCGGGTAAGACTACTGCTCAATAAATAACTGAAGTTTCTTCGGCTAAGTGTAAGGGCACCTTGAAAGTGATTCTATGCCTGTGTAGAACATAACTGCCGAAAGGGAATTTGAAACTCCCTAGCAAGCAATTGGCATAAAGGCTCGTTTACGACGTAAGGGCTCGTCGTAAGGCAAGGGTGTGGCTTCACGCAATCAGTCTGTGAATAGTTTAATTACTCAAATGGCACGTCAGCTACCGAAGCCACAGAACCTTCAGCTCCCTTCCTGGGTAGAATTTTCGCATCAGAGATAAAAGTCAATATTTCTGGAGTCACGCTCAAGCTCAACCCCCCAAGCTGGAATTGAACAGAGTCTGGACATTAAAGCCTGACTTGACTAAGTGAACAGAACCGACAGCTGGTATCATTTTTGTTAAAAGTTGCAGTTATGCAGTAATCACGCAGCAATCGAGTCAAAGTAGGAATACACATTTTATTCTTTGACAGAAATTTTACTGTTACAGAGTATACTCGTACCGCCACTGATCATTCGAACCCAAGTTACTTCAGAACAGTTGAGCAGAAAACACATGCCAGCAAACAGGTCAAGTTGAAAGGAAACTAAGTCATCTCGCGTGACATTTCTGCGACCTTTTCCTCGAACAATTCGTGATAATAATGCCAGAACCCCCCTTCCCCCTTCCCCTCTACTGTTCATGGCCTCACGCATCCCTCAAAAAACTGTCGCCACACGAAACTAGATTTGAGTGATATCCTACCAACTCCACCATTATACCTTTTTAGGAGAGAACTAACCGATAGCCAATAGAATTAGTTGGAGCACGTGCACACCACGCAATTTCCTGCAATCCTGAATTGCGGCTATTAATCTTCCACTGACTTCTTTTATTTCTTCCTTTAGGTGAGTTTTACAAGAAAATTATTTTTATTCTTATAGCGCTATCCAGTCACTTCAGTCACCAGTCACTTCTTCCCATGCCATGGCTACATGTGTTTTAAAACAAAATCTAAGAAATGTGGCTACGTATATATACATTCTGTTTGTCTTGCGCTATTTCTAAGACAAACTTTGTCTGTCTTTGTGCATGTTATACACGTATAGATACATCCTTTTTGTGTGCCAAAGTTATAACATTGGTTACGGTTAATTAATCACTTTATCAGCCCAACGAGCTTCAATAGTTTCATTACCATGATAGAACGGTTTTCAGTCAAATATTTACGAGGCTGCAACTCTATGCCACACATGGGTCATTAAACCAAAATCTATACCTACATTCTACACAGATTGAGAGCTGCATTAATCAGTCACAATCAATCTTTTTCAGTTCTTAGGATAAAAAGAACAACTATAGGTTGCAACGAAACCAAGAAAAAGCAGCAAAAGCTGACAGGCTACAAAATAAGATAAGGTCCCCGCATATTTTAGAAGAAACATAAACAAGACGAACATGATGAAACGACAAGGAAGAAGGGGAATTTAAAGGGTGAGTGAGCACTATGTGCTATCTTCAGCACTCCACGCCCTACTGTGCACACTATCCGGCCTCTACCTCACCCAGCCTGTGTATATCGTCAGCAGCCATCCCGTACATTTGCATATTCACCGGGCTCGTGATTCAAAGCTCCAAGACTCGAAGCACGAAACCAACTTAACCTACAGTTACAGGCACAAACTTCAACATGGTTACCATCAGGCAATGCATCACAACCGCACTTTCAGGAAGCACTATCGTACTATCCACATGCAGTTGCACCAACTATGACATTCTTGGAACCTTCGCAGCAGGAAAATTACTGATGTATAGATGAGACTCATCTCATAATATTGAGAATAATTGCTTCGCCCCTCCGAAATGAGTGTCATAAGAAGAAGAGTGTGCTCAGTGACATTTTAGGATTCAGAATTCAGAACTTTCGCTTTTCGCTCTCACGTGCCCATAACAAAGCTGCATGGCGGACGGCGTATAGCTACTTTCGCTGAAAAATTTCCCCCTACGGCTGTTCCCTTCGGCCAAGGTACATTAGTGCCAGAAAACGACTAGTATACAGTACAGTAAAATATCTCGAGTCCATTGGGACACAGCGAATTGCTGACAGCTGACATTTTCTCATCAAAACTCCAAAAGAGAGGAAGAACCATTTCTAAATTCAGAGGCCACAAAATTACCGAATCACAAAGGCAAAACTTCATTTTTCAAACGAAAAAGGCCGAAACAAAGAGGGTGGTGGAAAATTTCCAACAAAAACAAAAATGGAAATGACGCTCGTAGTAGATTCAGTAAAAGGGGGTCAACGTGGCACGCTTTATAGTCGAGTTGCGGTGCGTGAAATCCTGCAGGGGAAGGGAGGGGAAGCACACACAAGGAAGCCGTACAATTTCTAGCTCTTTGTGCAGAGTCAAAGACCCGCAGGCGCACCGGCATGCCCTCTGTTGTTCTACCATTTTGCAGAGAACTGTGGAACGGTGGTCTTCACATTCGGCCCTTTGGTTTTAATTTAATCGAGGGTTAAGAAACCCCATTTAGGCCTAAGGGCAAACTGCCCCCTTTCCACAACTCCTGTCTCTCCCCCTTCAATCTCATTTAACTTTGAGAGAAAATGCTTCACCAATGCAACCTGTGAAAAGCTTGAGGCGGGATAACTTTCAGAGCTATTACCTAAAAGAATAAGAAAAATAATTAATAAAATCTTCCAACACTTCAAAACTTGGGGAGGTATTCCTCTGATTCACATAATTTAATAAAATCTGATTCTTGCTCCCCTCAAAACCATTTTCTACAATAAAAAAATCCAAACTAGAGTGAAGTTTTGGCTGGGTGCTCTTATGCTTACGCTCAAATTAGTTACGCAATGAGCGTTGTCGCGTAGTCCGAACAAGACAGTGCCTACTTGCTAGCTCCGCCACTGTTAAGTTCTTATCTCACATTCCAAGGCGGTTTAGAGGAAATATTGTGGTCTGAGGTTTACAAAATTTAGAGTCGTCAGAATGCGGCTAAAATCTTGGCCAGCGATGGCGATCGCCTATTCAGCATTTGTTCCTGCTCAAGTCAAGGCTAGGTCTATAAGTAACCATCAGTACTTCTTCCGGTTTAAACTTTATTTTTTTCTCCGTAAGAGCTCAATACACTCGTTTAAGACAGCAATGGTGGCACGGGCACAGTCTATCAGCTAGGCTGCCACTATACGCAAGGGTATTCAGGAACGTTCCCAACTCTATCTACCCCTACTGGCTATCTTGAATTACTTTAAAGTACAACGCCCCATGTAACATAGTTAACGCAAATGATGCAGATTAAAGAACTAATACGTGTAATTGAGGTAGAGCATGAAAACAACAACCTGTCAGAAGAAGCAGCAGCCTTGAAATAAAGATAAAAATTGAAAGAAACAAGAGCACTTAATAAAATTAGCACTCTAGCACGTGCATGCGTGTTACAAAGAAGAATAGCTGAAACCCAACATACTTCCTGCCACAATACTTTTAAAAGCAAAGGGAAAAAATTTCGAGAGTTTTCCCACATTCACCCAGGGAGGTTAATACATTACACCACCTCATACTTTCCCCATTAATGGACATTTCCTTCCCCTCTCCTCCTCAGAGCCATTTATATTTTCTTCGTGAACCCACGAAAACCACAATTTATAGGCCGCCATTTTGAAAATTGCCATTCATGAGACGCGCCCCAGGGTTCAAAACAGCTGATGAAATACTTTCTTGGTTTAACTGACATTTCTACAAAAACCCAACTTTTCATCAAGTATCGGATTATCAACTGTTTCTCACGATATCAAGCCTTGGGGAATTAAAATGGTCGCTCACCGTTCTCAATTTACCCACACTTCCACGCAACGCTTCGTTTCAGAAAAAAACTGCAAACGCAAATTACTAGTGATGGGTATGTGATGCGCCTTATTAGGTGGGGTTTATCTTTCTATGAATATCGTTGGGAATCTTAAGAAATCTTCATGGAATCTCAAGGAATCAGTGGAATCTCAAGGAATATCTGCAGGTGCATGTATTCCCTTTCTCGAACGCCAGCAAACCCACCCAACTAACACCTTCAAAAATTATTGTAAGAAGAACTGCTCTCCATATATTGCATCATAGCGTGCCCTATCTTCTTACAATAAATTTTGAAGGTGTTAGTTGGGTGGGTTTGCTGGCGTTCGAGAAAGGGAATACACCTGCTGGAGTGGTGACCCCCTTGCACTTAAACTTAACAATCCAATTTTGAACTTAGGATAACTCTTAAAAATTATAGCCTTAATTTGGTCTGTGTCCATCGAGTAAGGTCACAAAACACAATTTCCTGTATTTAGCCATAGCGAATGCATTTGCACACCTTGACATCATGTCACTCGGAAAGTGACTTTGTAAATGTTTCTCTGCATCCTGAACCCATTATCAAGTTGCGCAAGGCGAGTTGTGAACTAAGTACCGAGAATTGTATGATGTCATCACTGATTTTACAAGACGTAGTTCGTAAATGATGAAGTCACTCTATAAACAGTAAAAGTACTTTATGAACTTCAATGACTATATTAAGTCCATTCTTCAAGGAATTAGCATAAGCAGACAAACAGAAAAGCAAAGGCTTCCGGACACAGATCTGCAAGAGACCACAGTATTTTGCGGAATGCAGATTAAGGGCCACCATACATTCTCGACGAACTCCACCAAAACCACTGTGCGAAAGTAAATATTCGACAAAACTAATGTTTACATATTAGTACAACCGGAGACTGGTAATTGCAATATCGTATTGATTGTGTCTACTCTAAAAGCTAAACATAGTGTGCTATTTGAACGCGAAACGAACGAGTAAAAGTAGGACACTATGTTTAGCTTTTACAGGAGAAAAGTAGAGAAATGCTGTTGAAATTACCCACTTCCGTAAGTGAAATAAAAATTGCCAAAATGCAATATGGCTACGGTAAATAGTACACACATTTATCAAGCTTTTCTACTAAATGTGACGATAAAATCATACATTTTTTAGTCCGAAAATTTTCAAAAAAATATTCCGCATGAGGTAGTGTTGTGTTTTTGCGATCTGTCAAAAAAACATGTGGACTGGTAGTTGACTGTTTAAAATCGCTCCTGTGGGCTTATTACTCCATTTCATGCAAAAATACAACACTACCTCACGACAAAGAGTCTCAGGTTTACATCCCCCTATAAACACTTTCCACTCGCCCTGTAACTTCGGAGTAGGGCTTGAAGTACGAAGCATTGCGAACCAAGTACGTGTAGTAGACCTTAAGAAGAAAACAGTGCTGGTTTCGAACCAAAAAGAAAGTGTACAACTTCAGATTAGGGACTCCTGATTTATCGGAAAGGACAAAAGCGGGGGAGACAGCTTGGCAAACACGGTAAAGCGCAGATAGAGGGGCGCTGGGGCAAGGGAGAAGGAAACCCCTTCGGGCGGTGGGAAAGAAAGATGGGGTCGAGGACAGGAAGGTTTAGGGGTGGACAAAGGCCAGAAGGAAACAGTGGACGGAAGGACGCAGAGTGCAGAGCTACCGGCCCACGGTGCGACAGCTGCAAGCGAATGCTGATTTATGCCCCCCCCCCCCCCCTCCACACCCACCTCCCCGCCTGAAGAGATAGCGCCCCCCACACTGCCCTTTTTGGAAAATAAAAACCAGCGGTCAGGAAATGGGGAGATAAGCATCGTTGGGTCACCGTTACCCTCGGTGGAGATTCCCGTGACAAAACAGCAGACCTGGAAATGTGCCTGAACATATTTGGCAGTATCCAAAAATTTCTGGAACTAAACCATTCCTTCCAGAAGGAAAATGTGAATGTAGGTACAAAGGAATACAATCTGGAAATCTGAAGAATAATTTTAGGTAAGTTTTTTTCACAGTATACTGTGAAAAGTGACAGCCGTGGGCTGTTTACTTCCAAAAGGCGCTCATTAAATCAAAGTATAAGACAGCATTTTATTTGTCTCCGAAAAACATGAAGAAGCACGGCCATTAGATAAATTTCCAGAGGCACTCTCAGAAAAGCTCCTTGATCAGTAGTCATCTCCATACCACTCGAATAATGAGACCACTATAATAACACTGATTTTTACAACAGCCATCGAGCATGTGTTCGAGACATATTCGTCAGAAAAACCGTGCAAAGACGAAAACTTTTCTGCATGTGTCCAATAATGTGGCAGCAGGTGCTCCCCATTCAAAGGATCCCTCTCAAGCTTGTTACCTCTGATGACGAGTCAAAGCTGCCTCACAAGCAACAGACACTGATTGCATGCTCAGTGCATCCAAACCATTTAGGAATACACAGATCGTGGTTACTAACAATTTCTGGAGATGAGGTATACCTATGCCTAGGTACGACATGCAGATACTGCAGTTGCACTGTATACGAGATACACACCAAACTTCAGTGAAAAATTAAGGGTCCGCTATACCTGACGGTGCATTTTTTGCCACCCATAAGATTAACATTGCGAGCGGCGATTCATTTTCAAGGTTTACCCTTGGTTGGAAAGACACAAAATTTGGCGTGTACCTAGCCCTAACAATGTTCTAGGGAGTGATCGAAGCAGATTTCCCATTTTTTTTTACTGGTTTTCGAGATACAGCACTTTTCTTGAGGTATGCGATGCTAGCATTTGCAAAACAGTTGCAATAAAAGAAACCAGTGATAAATTGGGAAATCTGCTTCGAACACTCCCTAGAACATTGTTAGGGCTAGGTACAGGCAAAATTTTGTGTCTTTCCAACCAAGGGTAAACCTTGAAAATGAATCGCCGCTCGCAATGTTAATCTTATGGGAGGCAAAAAATGCATCGTCAGGTATAGCGTCCTCTTAGAGCAAATTTGTGTGCAGCACACTCCTGAGTCCCCTCAACACAACAAACTCCGGTCTGTGACCCGTACGGTGGATCTAAATATGAATCTAAATAACGAACCGGAGCAGAAAATCGCAATTTATTCAGCAAGATTTATAGAACCACCAGAAAAATCCGCAGACTTCCAATTTCCACTCTAACGCAAGGAAAAACCTATATACCTTCCTTATCGCCTAATCTGCAGTTGTGCCATAAGCAGCATGTACTCAACATCAGAAAATTTAATTGAGTTCTCGTCTGACTGAGAATTATAGCTTCCCAGTAAGTCAAATTACACCTTTTTAATGCCCGCCCTATGAGTTTAACCGATCGGATCCACTCTGGGCAATATGATTTGACCATGATACTATTTTAAGACATGTCATACACACATATTTTGCACGTAGGTACCCCATTTCCACAATAACGTAACAGTCATTATGGACCTGGCAATCTGATAATGCAGCGACGTAGGTAGTAATCAGTGTGGCTTACAGCTTTCTCTATACTAATCAATCCGCACAAAAGAAGAATACGCAAGGAAGATGACAAAAAATGGAATGAGTACGGCATTCAATCTCAATTTAGCGCAATTTCTCCATTAAAATGACGCATTACCTGACCAAGATCGTGCATATACCTGATGAGAGCGCGGGACGACTTTTATCTCTAAAGTTCAACGTTACCATGTTCCTGCTTTTACGACACCATCATTACGATTATTCAGCATGCATGGCGGCGGGACCAGCAGCAGACCTGACTTCAGCAACATCCATCTGATTTGGCAACATGGCTCGGACAACGATATAACATACAATCAGTTCATTGCAACCCAGGTGAATGGGAGACATCGAAAACATCCTTCCATCTATCTCTACTCCTCATCTCTATACACAGAAATATAGCATAGAGATGTACAAACAAAATGAAACTATTAATGCACAAATGATCAAACAAATCAGAGAGTGCCAACAAACAAGGTATACACGTCATCAAACATCCGATGACGCCAGATAGCAACAGAGCAGAAATCCTCGCCGGAAGTCAAATAAGTACCGCAGTTGTAATAAATTTAGTCATCACTGCCTCTGCCTCGGCCTCACTCATTTCACGGGAGATGGAAGATATTTATGGAAATGTTGAACTAGACTTTTCGACGAAAATTATGGGACTAAAACAGTGAGACGAGAGAAGAAGGTGAGCCCCAGAGCATCTAACACGTCGCCGTGATGTACTGTTCACTGTTTCAGATGCTCAATAGAGCAGAGTGAGTTTCGCAACAAAACTACTACTCTTCAACCCTCCCCTCCCGGTCTTCCTACAGCGACATATTTTCTTCTGTCATAAATAAAAATGCGTTTGTATGTGAATGGGATAGATTTGACAACACTGGAAGGCATTGCAAGGTCGTTCCAACCGAACGCTGAGCGCCCGCAACCGTGGCATCGGCCTCATTGCCGATTTGTCGGCTACTATGTACACTACCGACTGTGTGTAACTTACTGTCTCCAGCTCTCCACACTAGCTGGTTTGCTCATCAAGCTTGTTCGATTAGGAAATTAGGAATTTATAAGCAAAGGTGAAAAACTGTCTCTCTGGAAATGTTAACCTTAAGGGTGGCAGAAGCAGAGCCTTAAGGAGTCAAAAATGGACGCAATTTTACTGAAACGTTTAACAGTAACTTGACACTGCCCGAATTTCAAATTTAAACAAAGAAACAGCTCGAATATTTGTTCGAGTCTCAAATTCAAGAATTCTGAAGTAAACATAATATAAACCCATTTGAATGTGCTGCGTTTCTATTCCTTAAACTCTGCTCCGCTTTTATTTTGAAGAAGTTTCAGAAACAAATCGAAATGGAATGACACATTATGCACAATTTATCAATGAAGCAGAAAACAAACGACGAGCCATGCAGCCATGTTCACTTCCCCCGGGTGGACGGTTAGGAGTAGTTGTCAGAAAATTGGTATTGATTCAATGAAAAGTTTATGAAGGTGAATATAGCAAAGCCACCATCATGGAGTAACCTGTGGTTTGCTACACACTTGCGTGTTGTTAACACAATCATATCGATGTTTTCAAAATTTCAAACATAGAATACAAACCCTCACCCTCCCACGTTACAAACTGTCTGAATATTCAAGAGGATAAATTGCAGAAGGAGTTGTTGTTTTAGGCATGGAGATGGGTGGTGAACTGTATACCTAGATAGAAAATAACCGCGACACAGGCTACAAAAATGTTTAACTATCCACAGCTCCTAGTTAGGTGTACTCGTATAGGTGTAGCCAGTAATCCCCACCTTAATTTCACGGTGGAATAGCAAGGCCATGTATTCTAATCACGTTCGGGGGGATTATACGGAGCCGGCTATTAGGGTGAATAGTTTATTGAGGGATGAATTCAGTTCATGGGCTGACTATGCAGGTATTGGGCCTTTTAAGCCCCAATCACACGAGACTAGTTCGTAACTAGAATTCATGGTTTCATCAGCCAATGGTGCCTGAAATACCCATTTGCAATCAAAATAAAAATTACCCTACCATGCGTGGAAGGACCTTTACTGGTTTCATTGTAAACCAACCACAATGAGTAATTTCAACCATTTTACTGTCTTTCCACAACCAAGAATTTGACCTACAAGGTACACACCTACACCTACAGCCATACAGAAACCAGACACTGGTTTTTCACCGAGTTCTCGCGGGCTTCGTATTTAATTTTTTATATGTTTATAGGGCTGTAATAAACGATCTGAAAACCACAATCGAAGATAGATTATGTAAAAACCCTTAAAGGGAAAGCAAACAGAACCCACCCAATCGTAAAATAAACATAACTTTCCAAAAAAGCGAATTTCGACAATTCGAGGAAACCACAACAGCTCCATCAATCTCTGGCTCCTCAAAGCTGCAAACACCTCACCTTTACTTATTTACTGTCAAACATTTCTCAAGGCAAGCATCTTTCCCGATTCGGGGGAGGCTGGTTAACAAGCAACCTTTCACACTCTACACACCAACCCTCCAAATAACCCTTTTTGTTCTCCTGTTCATCCTACAGACAGTCGATTAATTTCCCCCACCCTCTCTATTTGTTACGTAAACGCTTCTCGTTGTACTCTTCATTTTTCTCCTCCCGCTCCTCTCACCACTATTGTGCTCCTTTCAGGTTCTCCCTCCCCCTCCCCAGCCTGCTTCATCCTCCGCTTCCCCTTTGCTATGCACCGGCTTTCAAATGGCGTGTTGAAGCTTTATGTATAGTACTCTATGAATTATTGTGTTTCCTTCAACGGAACGGAATGCTTTTTTGCATCATCGTCCTTTTGATGCTGACATTTCTATATAATACTCAAAGCTGAATGTGCCTATTTTTTACACATACTTCACGCTATTTTGGCCGTGTCAGTGGCGACCTCATTTGCAGTGCTATATTTTCCTATCCCTTTGAAGGTGCTGAGGCACGCAGGCATATAAACACAGTAAATAAACCACAAAGTTTGAGCTCCCAGCAGACGCTCAGGTGCTCAAGGATAAGTGGACATGGGCAACCCTACCTGAGGAAACCAAATACCCCCCACAATGACGGCATTACAGTCAGCCAATATTTACCTAACAATTACGGGAGGGCGGCAGGACAATGGTGAGATGAACAGGAGAACAGGCAAGTCAATGGCGCTTCCCCAGGTATACATATTTACCACAAGCCGCATGTTAGCTAATGCTGTCCCAGCCAATAGGATGTCTCATTAGAATGTGAAGAAAGGTCTCCCAATGACGCTCTCAGGCCATGACCAATCAGATTTTCAGCATCAGAAGAATAATGAATCTGATCGGTTCAAAGACACGACCGCAAGTACAAGCACTCAGGCGCCTGACGCCATGATGGAGCCTATAGTTGATAACTGTTTCAATAGGAATCTGATGGAGCCTATAGTTGAAAACTGTTTCAATAGGAATCAGATGTTTCCAATGTTTCACTGGCGTAGTGCTGAGTTTAGGTTAAAATGAGAAGAATCAGGAACCCGATGACCCATCTGGTACTGAGAATCAGTGATAATGATAATGATAAATAGCACCAAGTGGCTTGTAGGGATTCAGTACCATAACAGGATATGTCTGCGCCCAGGCAGACAATCTTAGCAACCGCGTAACGACAGATTCCCGAGAAATAAAGTAGAGTTTGGTTAACCCCGAGTAAAATTTTGGACAGCACTTACGCAGTGCGTGACTCCGGAGATCAATGGGGTACTGTGTATTTCCGCTCCCTCAGCCCTTCGCATATGTAATGCGGCTATACAGGGTGTTTCCGGCACTCTCGCAAATTTTAAATTCAAAAATATGAATGTACGCGTAAATCTTACAATTTTCGCGGGGTGCAAGTGTGCAGCATCCTCAAATTTATTGCTAAAACTTAGCCACTTAACAATGCTACAATGTAGGAATCAATTCCTCTCGATAGAATCTAAAATTGTTATCCATTTGATGACAGGTACTGCCAACCACAAAACGTTAAGAGTAGGAGTACTCAAGATCTAGGAACATTTTGGGAGGATGTTAAGGAAACAACTTCTCAATAGAAGTTCAAAATATTATGGCTCCTACAGCATGAACAAAATGCAAGAGGCAAGAACTAGAAAATTTCGTGGGTCACTACTCCCAAGTTAGGGTATGTTGCGGTTCTACAACTTCCGCTATGTCAGGCAGCAGGCAGGACGAAGGGTCGCAGCGCCAGTTCACCCCGTAAAACGAGGTGTACGCAGCGCGGTAGATGGACAGCAGCTTACATAATGAAGTAATCGGCACTCGGCAGCCGGTCATTTGTGCGTCACTGGACACGCTGTACAGCAAATTGTAAAAAAAGCACATGGACATTCCCACGCGCTTATGAATGCGCTATGTGCTCTGACTTCCCCGTTTAAAGTCATCACCCTTTTAAATTATGTATAAAGGGAGCTTTTCATAAAGAGGAAATGACAGCATTTTAGCGCTTGTAATGAATTCAGCTGTTTGTTATTAAATACGCTTCAAGCGAATACTGCTGCTGAATTGCTGATAACAGGGGACATGGAACCTCTAATCGCTCTGTAGCACAGGAACCCAACTACAACTGGCATGGAAGCGGCACTCGGCAGGTTCAGTTGTTGACGACAAACCCGCAAGAACACAGCATTTGATTAGTTGGACAAACCGATCAATCAGGTACGATGTGGCCTTTTGAACAACCAGATTTTTCAATTATAAACCAAAATTACATGGAAAGAGATTTACAGATAATAAAGAATGTCAATAAAATGAGCAGTAAAAAGCAGAGTAGATTATACTTTCTAAACCCATTCAAAATGTGGCTACCTATAACCCAAGTCTTGAGCACCCAAGATATATCTCACACAGTGACATATACGACTCACAGTTTTTCCGCACCGCATGCAATCCAATTTTAAATCAGAACAGAACTGACCCTTTCTGCAGCCAGAAGCTAAAAATAAAGCTCCAACTTTACATACTGACGCGAAAGATAACCATCACCGCCATCAATCAGCAATAACGATCGCTTCCCCGATGACATCGAGCTAAAAATTCACTAACTCAAAATGAAACCATGCGGCTCTCAAACAACCGTCGCCAAAATCAACATAAAATGAATAACAATAACCAATAGGAATGCACAGAGGGACGGTGGCAACAGTTAGCGGTCAGCGGAAAGCATTCCGTAATGTTTGCCGTCCATTCTACCTATATTCAACTGATTGAAATTGCACTTGCAAACAACTGCTATACCGCCACTGGAGAGAGCGCTATTATTAATTAGACCAATCGGAGGCAATACTCAATTCGATTATCATACTGTGTTTCCAGATTAAAATTTGATGAAGGGACTGATATTCATTTTTGAAAAAGAGCTGTATAATTAGCCAGGTGGTTACAATAAACAAGAAATAATCAATTTAATAATGATAACGGTGAGAGACAGCAATGCTGAGGCTTAAACACTGAGTCTGGGTACATACTATAAGGTTATTATTACTAGAAAGATACAGGAAAGTAATGTAAATATCCGAGGCGCCATCTCACAATTTTTTGCCCACAAGAAGGTGCTTGTCAGAACATTTATGCATAGCGATCCAAGGTCTGTTCAAAATGGAGATTGAAGATGAAAGGTCAGGTAAATGGTTCTTGACGACAGTACAAGGGACACATTCAACAAGAAGGAACAAAATGGGCGCCATAACAATAGATTCGACAGGTAAAACGTTTTTGCATGGCAGCAGACAAAAAAGGTTGGCCCATTTTCAACCCAAACCAGAATGGCTGTTCGCATATTTCCTCAGGTAAGAACGCTATGAAGGATTCTGCACCCAAATCTTATTGGCCCGTTTTTGGGTCATTTACCGAAACTTGCCTGAGGGTGGGTATTTAAAGAAACCTTTTCTCGGTCTCCAAAATGGCCACCATTTAAAAATAATGATTTCAAAGCGCTGCTGAATCAGGCGGATGTGGGGTAAAATAAAATGATAGTACCCAACCTTACCAAGAATGTTCGGTACAGGAATGACTTTTCACACAGGTATAGATACTCAAAAGCAGATACCCTCCCTATACAAACGAATTCGACTGCTCAGAAGGTCCTACGCAATTTCTACAATACATTTCTGCCTTTCACGCACTCACGCTACAATAGTTTGCCTTCTTTCTTAGGCCTGATCACATACAAAGATTACTTATTGCGCTTGGATGGAAGATGGAACCTACGGACACGGTTTACAACATTACGTAAGGGTTAAGGGTACTTATGTAGCTAAAAAAGGCATCTGAAAAATATAACGCTACCACCAGATTTTCACAAGGATACCCATTTACGTAGGTACGGAAAGTACTCAAGTTTTATTTATATTATTACTAACAAGCTTTTTATTCCCTTGATTATTTACTCTGCTTTGCGTCATAGCAGTTTGTACGAGGGAGTGCCGGGATTGGGTTAAGGATAGGCTACAGGGGCCTTATCGAAGTGTTATCTTCAACGGTGCTGCGGTTAAACGGTACACACGGATGTTGCAAGATAAAAAGTTTGGTTCGAAAACAACGGCGTTTGAAAATGCCCATTTTCAAAGAAAGAAAAAAATCAAAAAGCTGGCTCTGATTAAAAAGACATTTAATTTTTCAGTTTCGTATGGACCCAAGACATCAAACTTCAGTAAGTACCATTTTTATGCAAAGTAGGGTCTCATGGCGATGTCATTTTTCAGCGTGATGTTACATAATTTCTAACAAAATAACTTCTGCAATTATTAGATCTTGGAGCTTACCGACGTTGAATGGTGACGTGGTAGTTTTATCGGATGGCAATTTTATTTACTATCCCGGTAGCTATTATTTTTATCACTATAATATAACAGCATGATAAGGGAGAACTACAAATTCACCAAAACATAGTTGTTAATCATGTACGAAGGTCATTTAAAACCATGACTCAGAGTTTAATATCAACACTTGCGGCTAACTGCGACGTACTGTATTCCCAAAATGGTAATCACACTCAACCCAATAAAAATAACGAATTAAAACAATAAAACCATAAAAACATCAGTTGTTTGTAATCCAAAAACCCAACCAGTTTAGGTTAGACACTTGGCAATATGGCTGGTAAACGTGTTTAAAAGCTTACCTTCAATATAGTCTGGTGAGGGCGACGATGAATCACTCTATCCACGGCACAGAGAGACACTCGGCACGTTGTTTAGCCTTTAGGCGATAGAGAAAAGGTTTAAAGAGAAGCGAATTGGGTGCTGAAGCAAGAACTCAACAAGCTGGAGATACGTCTGACCAGCCGGCAGGCAAAACAGCTACTACCGCTCGGCGACGCGGCGAGCGCTGCCTTCGGGACCCTTCGGCAACGCTCGCCTCGCTCCGGATTGAGAGAGGAGACGTCCCTGAGAGCGTGGGTGAGAGAGAGACAGGCAATGCGACAGATAAGCCTGTTATCGAGGGCTTTTCCAAAAGTTCCCTGGAAAGAGTTGCTTTGTCTTCCCAGGTTGGATTTGGAAGGTTTCTTTCTTTGTCTATTTTGTCTATTCTAGACAGTAGAGTGTTTCGGTTTTTCGCACTTTTGAAACTTGTTTTTTTAAAGCGATAAAAATCAAGGGAAGGGCAAGGGCAGGTCAATGGCGTTGGTATGGCATTCTCTCCTCACTAAAGAAGGGTGTCCTTCCCGTATAACCACGGAACATCCAAGTACGCTATTTGGAAGCTTCCTTGGACGTTACAAATACCATCCTAGTACCGTTAAATGTCTGTTTACAAATCGCGTCCATAAAGCTTCCCGTGTACCTTCCATGGACGGTTCAAGAACTGGGTTTGGAGGGTATTAGAAGCTTCCCTACATAGAAAAGGAACAGTTTATAGACGCTGCTTGGAAACTTCCTAGGACCTTACAAATACCATCATAGTACCGTCCAATGTCTGCAGTAAACGCGTCCATAAAGCTTCCCATGAACCTTTCATGGACGGTTCATGGACTGTTTTTGGAAGCTTCCCACGACAGTACATTAGGGCTGGATTTAGTGAATTTCGGAATGGATTTCACCCGAATTTTTTTCTGTAAGTTAAACAAGGTTGTCATGCGTTCGTAGGGAAATAAAATTCCGACTTTATTTACCTAGCAACGCATGACGCCCTTCTTTAACTTACAAAAAAATTCGGGTAAATTCCATTCCGAAATTAGCTAAATCCAGCTTGAACGTTCTATTACTACCAGCGTATAAGGTGAAATGAAATGAGAAAAAAATAAATTATTTGGAGCATAAAAATAATTATTATTACAATAATTTTATTAAATCTCACAAGTTGAAGAATTGAAGAATTGTCTTTTTAGTTCCACATGGAGGCACTGAAGTAGAAGAGATGAAAGGGAGGCTTGTCCAGACCAATAAGTTATTTAGATATGGAGAAATAAACCTTTATAAAAGCCATCTGAGGCTGATGGAGGTGAAGAGTGAGACCTACACTCTCAGCTGAGGGTGAACAGTGTGGAGCGCAGCAGTGGTCAGCAGTGGCTATCTGCATTCGAAAGAGTGATGGTCCCGTTATGACATCTTTGTCATCGTGGTTCCCAAGAAAGGAGACTGCTGTCACTAATGCGATGACGAATGTTCCAATTCCACTAAAAAAGACAAAATTACAATTATTATAACTACGAATTTTCATAAAACCGGTTTACATATTTAAAAGATAAGTTCTTTACAAAATTATCAGCAGATATCCTAGGTAGGTATAGGATATTTAGGATTAGGATTAGTGTATAAGAAAAGCCTCAATAACGTATATAGGTACTATAAAGGCGGGTGCGTCATACTCGTGGTTAACGGTCAAATTCCAGCTAAATTCGGTGTTTACCGTGCAATAAATGAAATTTAACTAGTTTAACGTTAACGAGTATGGTGGGACTCACCCTAAGTACCTATTTATGCATTAATTATTTCTTAATCTAATATAGTTTATGGTATTCCAGCTCCGTATAGTTTAATGAAGGCAATGTGAACTCATTTCTCGAACTGAAATCAGACTGTGAAAAATCGTTTTGGAAAACCTAACGGGCCACGCCAATTTTTACTGCTTGAGGTTTGAGACTAACTTAACTAAGTCGAATCAGAGAAAGACTAACATAGTGAAGTTGAATAAAAGAAACATTTACCTGATAATATCGCTGAAACGAGGCCAGTAAAGCACCAACGCCGAACGTCGAAATAAACACTGAATTAAAATGGCGGCGCGCATGCGCGGTAGGTAACTGTGAGCAAGACCATTCCTGTACCGTCCTAGGACGTTCCTAGGAAGTTCCTTCTACTGTTCCCCGTGAAACTTCCCGGACGCTTTGTGGAAGGTTCAACTACATTAAAAGAACTTGAAATGTACTGATAGTGGAAGTTTCCCGCGCATGGTCAGCGTACGGTTCTAGTACCTTCCAAGAACTGTTAATATCAGCCTTCGTTGTAACTTACTCAGGGACCCTTGGAGGACGGTCCTTGTACCGTCCATCAGTAACAATTGGGTACGCTATTTGAAAGGAAACGCTCCTTGGAAGCTTGGATTGTTCATGAACCGTCCTAGAACCTTCCGTGGTTATACGGGTTGAGGCCAGTGCAGTGGCGTAAAGAGACAGGGCGGGGGCGTTTCACCACGGCCACCCCCTATTTTTTTTTTTTTTTTTACCACGGGGTCAAATAAAATAAATAATAATGATATATCTACCTAGTACCTAGTGGGATGACATATTACAAGAGAAGGAGTCTATCGTCTATCACCCTAAAGAAAGCGCGAGTTACGACCCAATATTCACAGTATTTAATTTTTGTTTCCTTGAGAACTTAGAAGCATCCACAATGTTAGTCAACATTTCCCCACCTTCACCGTCGTGTGCAGATTACACATTTCAAATAATGAGAGCGTATACCTAAGGATTTATGAACAAGACAAGCGTCTTATCAGACAACAGAGACAATGGCGTGTTCTCAACATGGAGGACGTGGGGGTAAGAGCTGCAAGCTTCCCAAGGAAAGTGCGGAAGGCATGACGCGGCTGGCCCATCGCCAAACAGTAATCGTCGGACTTCTCGTCCGACTTTAGGAGAGGGAAGTGGAGAGTAGGAGGGGGTTCTTCAGACAGTTGCAGCTTACGCCCAATTAACTCAAGCACATAACTTCACTGGACTTGTCGTCATCTGTTAAGTACAATACTCCACAAATTTATTTTATTTAATTAAAGTTGCGATCGATGTGTTGGAAAGGCCGAGAGGGACAACAGACATCGGGGAAACCTAAGCAAAAGGGTTATAAAATTTAGAGTGGTGAAAGATAGAAAGTAGCTTTTGAGTTGGGGAAATTTCCAGAATTCTGGGTACCTACGAGTATATCCTGGCAATCCTGGGTATCCCAGATCCTTATACGATCTTATAGGACGGCGTATGGTGCCAACGAATGAAAATTTGAAATTACCAAATTTTTAGTATATCATCTGTTGAACAGTTAAATGTTGGTCGCTCTGGAATTTTTTATTGTCACACTTCGGTCTATTTCGGTAATTCTAGATAAAAATGAGAGCCCCCTAGGAACGACGCATGAAAATAAAATCTACCTAAAAAAGGGGTCCAGCCCGGGACTTCGTGAACCTTAATACTTTCCTAATTCCTGAAGGGATTATCCTGCTTCTAAAATATGAACATCTATTTACGAACAAATCCTAAGGTGCCTTACTATACTTCAATTATTATGTATAATCTAACACAATCTGAGTCTCACGGGTGAAAGATCAATGGGAACTGATGTTATCCATCAGGCAGGCTTCGAACTATTCGATGGATTAATAATTAACTTCAATTTTGATAAATTACCGTGAGTTAAATTAGTAGGACGGGGGGAAGTCCCCTAGGTGAGGGGAGGGAGTAAGGGACAGACAGGCTTGTCCAAGTAGCGCTGAGACCGCCGAGTACCATTTATTAGCTTACGGTGACGTCCAACGTCCATGATTAATATTCCAGCTGGTGGATCGCAAAAACTAGAAACAGTCACTTGTCCAGCTCAACCCCTTTTTAACGCCATCTCCCCCTTACGATTGATGTGAAATATTTGATAACTTTTAACGCTTTACATTTTCAACATGGTCCAAAATTTGTTGGGAAACATTTATCCTGGTAATGAGGAACTGAAGGTCAGTCAGACGATCCCCAATTAAGCGCTACTTAGGTCAACACTGGTTCTACCTCTCGCTAGATTTAATTGATGACTATCAGATTATTTTGACCACACGGAGACAAATAAAAAAATGCCTTCTCTTACAAGGTAAACATTGTAGACTTTTCCTGCAAAACTTTCCGTTATGGCTCCGCAGTGTTTTGGTTCCAGTACGAGAATATCTGGGGAAAAAAGCTAAAAAGCATCCTTTCGTTATGGAAAGGAAACTTGATTTACGGTTTAGAAAGCAAGAGCTTCAATATTTCATAACCCCATAAATTAGAGGGGCTGGAAAGTCATTGGAAAAGTTTTTGAACCACAAAGCGTCCGTCAGGTCGGGAGAGAAAAAGATATAGGCTTCACTTTCATTAAAATTCCGGCATAGACTTCACGATTTATGAACTAACATTACTAAATACCTGCTCTAATCTACATTTCATGACCTTTCACCCCGACGACAGTCTAATATTATTACAGTTTTAATAATTTTCGGACTAGCCTTCTGGCAGACCCCCAGAAAAGTTGTGTGCCGACATGGAAGGACGGACTACATTCTCAATTTATTAGGTTTGCAGTTCCATCACACCCACACCCCACCATTTTATTAAATTATCGCTTACATTTCCAGTCAAACGTAAACTTATACTAAATCGCAGGTCCCACGTTTTCACTTTTATATAATTACTTTCACCTCATTCAAGTTATATTTTTTACTTTTTTGGTAACCATTCAATGGCTTTCGGACATAAAATCGACATTTTCAGGTTTTTTCGTTCTCATTAACAAGCACTACGCACTACGCAGGACCAAAATTGTGTTTTACCGTCTTAATCGCATATACAAATTCTTACTAGAAAGTCTTGTCAAAACCAAAACCAACCCTTACTACAGAGGCCGCGGGTTCAGACTTATTTTGAAGTATTGAATTCCTGTTTGCATTTTCGAATTTTTGGACTGAAGGGATCGATTCGACATAGAACAATAAAAAATGGGATGGGTAACTTGTGGATTCTCACTATAAGCACCGACATAGTTTTTCATGAATTATTCAGATAAAATGTGTAGGTACGATCTTGAAAAGGAAAGGAATGACGACTGTACACTGTACACGCCCTTAAGTATCTCTCCCCCTCCCCTCTCCTCCCGCCCTCTAGCGCTCCAGCTGACATCAATGGGTAATCATTTCTTTTGGGGGAATGAAAGTTGCCAAGATAAGACCCTTCAAATGAAAAAAGAGAAAAAATGAAGAAAATGTTTCCCTCAAAAGGGCAATTTTTAAATGAAACCAGCATTCAAAAAAATTTAAATGCCATTAGAGCAAAGCCTAATCATTTTGCTTTAGATTAGGTTTAATTGCAACTATTCAGGAGCGGGGGTGGAAGTGGAAATGAATTTAAAAGCTACGGCGGAGCCAGGAAGCTCTGCTGCTCTGCTCAAGCTCAGATTTAATCCTGTGAGGTCACGCCAACTTTCCTTGTTTTTCTTGCCCCCGCGAATCACAAAATCCTCTCCAGATACAAAAAGGTTACTTTTAGAGGAACATCAAGTCGGCTAATTTTTTTACTTTTTTAAATCTTAATCTGATAGAAGCTGGCCAAGCTGGGATTTGGTCGGTCAAGTCAGCCTAACGAGAATGCCTCCTCGCTCTTTAGCAGTAGTGGTTGCATGTAATACAATGACGTCGTAACAAGGAAGAAATGGTAATAAGTAACTATACGAATTCAGATCATTAAAAAATAATAATTAAGTGAAGTATGTAAAGTAAGAAAACAAGTAATGTATTACCTAAGTAAATAGATTGAGCCATTAAACAATTTTTCCAATACTTGCAGTAGGTAAGTTTATGAGTTCTACAATAAAGTAAAGGAATAAGTGATCTGTATACTCTAACGACAGCCTTCCCAGTGATACCAGCAATCTATACTTTCGGTTACAAACGAAATCAGATGGACAAAATCTCGGTTAATCGAATCCTGGGTACGCATCTGAGAAGCAACTACCGGTAAAACCCATGTAAACCCCTATCATTCTCTTGATGTGAAATATCGAATTAAAAAAGCACCAATCAAACTAATGGTGTTGGAAACAAGTTATGTCAGCCCCCTCCCCTAAAATAGCGACCTAACCTAATGTTTAGATCAAATTAGGTAAAATGAACTGGTTCGGAGCCATAAGGGCCAGTGGGAGATATGGCAAAGGGGCGCCCTCCCTGGCGCCAACCGCGCTATTATACCTGCCCGACATGCGACCCGCGACCCCATGCTAACTCCCTCCCATACAACGACTATTGGTCATGCACATCTTACTTCTTAATCCCCGAGGGGTTAACCACTCGTTGGGAATCTCGTTGGGAATCTTGGTCAATCTTTATGAAATCTCAGGGAATCTTGGAATTTTTTGGAGTGGTTACCCCTTGGGGGTTCATCTTTTTATGAATATCGTAGGGAATCTTTGGAAATCTATATGGAATCTCAGTGGAATCTCAAGGAATCTCTGGAGTGGTTACCCCCTCGTTAATCCCGGACCCAGAGAACCTCCGCAACTGCATTTCTGCTGTTTCTCTCACTATCAAAGCATAATTAATAATTTCCCTTTCGACGCTCTAGTTATTCGGAGATTAAAAATCTATACGTCCGCTCCCAGTTCAGGTCCACCCAGCTGCAGTTAATAATTGTTTGTATCTACAAACTTGAAAACTCAAAACTGAGCTGAAGCACAACATTCTAAAAGAGAAAAATATGGCAGACGAACTTAATGAATTATTTGGGAAAGTGCTTTAACCTGTAAGCAGTGCAAGTAAATTTATTTATTCTGCTAATGACAAAGAATCAATTAACTGATCAGTGTGTTGACCGCAAAAGATTGTCTGCTGTAAAGAAATTGCTTCACTGGATCCACGGTATCTTTCTTCCCCGAACAAATTAATTGAGTTCATTTTTTTGTCTTTGTGAAATGTTGTTCAACTAATTTCATTTGAAGAGATGGGGTTTTCCTTTTAAGTGGCTTTCTGGGCAGAAATGAAACCTCGTAATCGTTTTTGAAGCTCAGCACTTTGTTTAGTGAATTATTTTTTTGATGAGAGTAACTCAAAACAGGCGAGCTAAGTGAGTCACTCATACTGTTTGGGGGTACACCTTTGAGATAATTTCAAAACTGCAATAATTTCGATAAGAGCAGGGTACCCTGAAGAGAAGTCAAATAATGGGTTATAAATGATGGACAGCTTGGCTGAAAACTGGCAGAAAGGTACAAGTCAGACTGGATGGCGTGCGGACCCGTCATAACCCCCGAACCAGTTACCTCAAAATTATCTCTAATTCTTCAAAACTCCCCGAAATATCGATCACATAAATCCCCTTCTAATTTTAGCTCCATTAAAAATGGCCTATTTACGGTTTTGGTCGGTTTGCGGGGTTTTCCAACAAAAGGGGAAAACACCATTATACCCTGCAAGTTCTTAGAATTCGCTGCCGCTCAACAATGAAGCTTTATAACACGACAAACGAGGAAAACAGACGTCCAACTTTTCTTTGGGTCTGCTCACTTGGGGTATCCTAACTGTAGATTATTAGTTGTGATCTCAGTGTGCCTAACAACCTAACAACCCTCAAGCCTTAAGACGTAATGTCGGGAGACGGTTCCTTGGGGTCACCATACAGGTAAGGTGCGAATGAAAAAAAAAAAGGATGCCGAACAAGAGCCATGAACGAGGGGTTAACCACTCTAGAAATCTCTTTGGGAATCTCATTGGGAATCTCAGGCAATCATTGGAAATCTTTATGATATCTCAGGGAATCTTGGAAATTTCTGGAGTAATTAATCCTTTTGGGTGCATCTTTCCATAAATCTCGATGAGAATCTCAGGAAATCTTCGGAAAACTTCATGCAATCTCAACCAATCTCTGGAGTGGTCAACCCCTCGGCCATGGACCTTACCTGGTCATCGTTTAGAGAATGCAAGTGGCTCAAGAGCGCTACTTCAAGTGTACCAAAATATAGTGTTCCATTAACCATAAAGCTCAAATAACTTTCCTTTGTTAATGAGCGACCGAAATTGGTTTTCAAGACTTAGCTAAGAGCCCAAGTACCTAAAACGGCCCGCAATTAGCCTTTCTGAAGGTAAGTTGTGGAATGGCAGAATAGCTCGCAGAAGGGAGAGTTGGGGAAGGGGGGCACGATTCCAGGGCATTTCACGTCTGGAGATTCCGATAGGGGAAGCTACCACCGGTTCCAAGCAATTTCGTACGTGTTCCTCCGAGATTTTCTACAAAAAAGTAAGAGCGAGCAAGATTCCCGCCGCGTATGCTCAAACCACGAGATTGAAAAGTGCCGGACCCGGTGGCTGCAACACGCGCTGTTATGTGTTTTAAGTGCAGACTTCCAGCCTCCAGCCAATGTTTTCTCCTCTTATTTAAAATTGTCACGAGGGGTTAACCACTCGTTGGGAATCATTGGAAATCTTTCTGAAATCTTGGGGAATCTTGGAATTTTTGGAGTGGTTAGCCCTTCGGGGTTCATCTTTCTATGAATAGTGTTAGGAATCTTTGGAAATCTTTATGGAATCTCAGGGAATCTCAAGGAATCTCTGGAGTAGGTACCCCCTCGAATTGTCTGCAGTGCACTGAACCCACCCTTTCAGAAAGGTTGCTTTTTTACAGGAAGGTATTTTTTCACCCAAGAAAGAGTTCCAAACATGGCGCAGAACCACGCAAAATGAGGGGTAACGCTTTACTCAGCCGTGAAGAGAAAAATGTTCGGCTAATACGAGTAGCCAGTGCATCAGTACCTTAAATACCTTATTATTTTCTTTCAAGTAAAGAGTGAAACTGAAAATTGAAACCTGAAAAGAAACGCTTAAGAGTATACTTAAATGAAACAAATGGAGGAGTCATGACAATTCGATAACGTTAATGGGCGCAACTTTACAAGTCTCAAGATCTCACGAAACCGTCCTTCCTGAGGTCCACAATATTTATCACTCTTTGCCAGCCCATAAATAATTCGTTTCCCAAGTTGCTTCCCTGCCCGTCTCCAGGGACTCCTTTTCCAAGGGAGTGCCCCATAGGTTTTTACGAGAATTTCCACCCAAATAACATTTTCAGGGTGTTTCACTACCTAACAACTTTCAGCACTATTTACAGCGGTTGTTCGTTTGTTACGTAGATAGATGTGTAAATTGGGTAGTGTTCCTCGTTTGAACGCGAAGATTCAATCCATTCAAAATAGTTACATTACATGAGCGTCTGAAGCTGAAGGCCACGTGTAGTGTATACTTTCCACAAACGAACAAAAATTATAATTTGACGCTATCGTAACAAAATCTCACCAAATGGCCTGTAGCAGAAATATGAAAATTGCAACATGGATATGGACGACAATCATTTGTTGTGAGAACTAATAACTTCGATTCATTGATTTTTTTTTCCTATGTACTCCACATACCAATCTACTGTTTAAGATATTAGGTACCAGCAGGGAGTGTATATAGGCTTCGTGTTTGGCACCCTGTTTTGAAAGGTATTACTGGCTTAAATTGGATTGGCAGGCGTGGGTAGCAGAGGGCATGAGGAATCGCTAATAGAGTTAATTTGCATTGGAATCGTGACGGCTGTTCCGAAGCCGCCAGAAGATCGCTAGATGAGACGCAATCAACCACAAAGAAAACAACTCTAAGAGGAAGTCGAGAAAAAAGAGTGCAGACCAACTCAGGGATGACTCAGCAAGTCTCGAGCAGTGTCTGACTCTGAGTTCGAAACCGCAAGGTCACCTAAGGGCCCCCGCATACAGTCACTTCTTATTCGACGCATGCAACTGTTGAGTCGAAACCTTAAGGGTCCGCTATACCTGACGGTGCATTTTTTGCCGCCCATAAGATTAACATTGCGAGCGGCGATTCATTTTCAAGGTTTACCCTTGGTTGGAAAGACACAAAATTTTGCCCGTACCTAGCCCTAACAATGTTCTAGGGAGTGTTCGAAGCAGATTTCCCATTTATTTACTGGTTTTCGAGATACAGCACTTTTCTTGAGGTATGCGATGCTAGCATTTGCAAAACAGTTGCAATAAAAGAAACCAGTGAGAAATTGGGAAATCTGCTTCGAACACTCCCTAGAACATTGTTAGGGCTAGGTACAGGCAAAATTTTGTGTCTTTCCAACCAAGGGTAAACCTTGAAAATGAATCGCCGCTCGCAATGTTAATCTTATGGGCGGCAAAAAATGCATCGTCAGGTATAGCGTCCTCTTAAGTGCAAGGCGACTACACAACGAAAAGTTTTTTTATCCGACAAGACTTATTCTGTTGATACTAGTATAGGTGAACCCATCATCCATAATTTAAGTGACACTCGTGACAGGATCAAATCCTGATAGTAATCGTATACAGGGGCCCTAAGTCCCCCAGAAGAGCCTGGAGGCTCGGAGTTTTTGTAGGGAACTCTTCATAAAGCCTGAGTGATTGTAGAAGGAAGGTCAAGTTCTCTATTTGGAATCGCTCGGCCATAACAGGAATAAGACGTCTTGTCTGTTTTGTGTGACGGATGCGCGGACTATGTATCAAAGTCACTGCTTCGAACTCCTAAGTGCCTAAGACCTGAGAATTCATTGGAATTTTTTGGGATCAAATCCGATTTAGTTTTTAAAATGAGCTGGCATTATGAATGTTCTTTGGCCAATCCGCACCGCACAACTAATTCTGGTAACTACCTTATTACGAGTATTAAGGCAATTCCAATAAACTCGCATTGAAAAGAAGTTCAGGGCATAATGGGAGTAGGAGAGAAAAGCTGAAGTAGGATGTGTATTCAATTGATGCAGGGAATGCTAGCAAAGAATTTGGCTGCGGAGACCTTTGACCCGAGCATACCCATGTCGCCTGCAGGAATGTGCGACCTGACCTATCACCTTCACCATCGGCATCTTTGATCCTTATATACCAACCAATCTGTCGCCCATGCATCTCCTGCATTCCAGCCGTATAGCTGTAGGATGCAAGTTGTCAGCGGACCAGGTCGCGGTATGATACGTATGTAGAATTTAGCTACCTCATCTGGATCATCGTTAGTGGCACCCACCACCGGCCTCAACCGGAGTTAGTAATAAGAACCACCACCGGTTGAGGCCGGTGGTGGGTACCACTAACGATTAACTAAATATGGATTGCAGAAAATACTACAAAGTTATGAGTTCCCTCTTAAATCATCTGGATCACGCTACCCTTTATTTGTTGTGTCCCTAAATTGCGATAAAAATTATGCGACTACCTACTGTACCTATAGCTTTTTAGTTCAGTTTAGACGTAAACCTCCGTTTCGGATTTTTACTGGAAAGCCAGGCGTTATGTAGCTGTTAGCTCATATATATTTTTAGGAGGGGCAAGGTCAACAAAACGAATACAAATAAAGGATACCGAAAAGGATTCACTTTATCACCTGATTTAGGTCATAAATACACTAGAGAGCGATTATGCACCATCACCGGGATACTGACTTGAAATCCCCAAAATATCAAAATATCGTAATAAAATCTCCTTCCGAGAATTTTTTTGACGTCGCGCAAAAATATTTTCGTATCCTCTGACTCCGAAGCTTTCCTCATTTTTATCTTATTAATCTTATTATGTATCAGTATGACTTACTTTTAATAAAAATTTCTGCTACAGCTTTTTGAAAGTAATTTGAAATTTTTTTTCCCTCCAGATTGACAGAATGCTTTGGAACTCTTTTAGTAGACTGGCAGCTTTAGTGCTTAAGAGCTTATCTTGCAACAGTCTACTCTCATACTTATCTTGCAACAGTCTTTCTTACTTATTTTGCTGCTGGAAGATTAAGACAGAGAATGCTGTCTGTTTCAAGTGCTTATAAAAAGGCTGGCTCTATCCTCTGTTTTAGGCCTGCAAAAGCATAAAAACCCTAAAAGAGGTTTTCAATTTTCCTTTTTTGAGGAAATTAAAAATACATAATATGAGAGCCTCACATATGAGGCTAATTTTCAACAGGAAAGGATCGGCCTTAGCAAATCCCTCTGAAGCGTTACTAGGCAACGGGTCCCTCGGATTTATTAAATTTCCTAATGAAATTCGGGAAAGGAAGAGATTTTTTCCTATAATTTGTTGTCCTGAAATTCTTTGATGTTCCGAAGCAATTATGGAAGATGAAAAGACCTGCCTTTATTCAATCAACCCATATTTTCACCATTACTTTTCACCTTATGTCCCTGACACTCCCTTATTTCCTAATTATTAGATCGGGGTTTCAGTCAAAAGAGTCGCCAGTCGCCATTTTTATACCAAAAAGTAGTGTACCTATTACATAATATGTACCTATATGATGCGAGAATTTACTCAACGCAAACCCTAGTGTGTGGTGTGTGTGTGTGTGTGTTCTACAGCCACGACGAAAACTCAAATTACTTGGCCTTTTTATGGGAACCTACAGTTAAAGGTACTCACGGTTACTCACTATCCAAGATAGATCGAAAGTCAAAGCTTTTTCATTGTATAAGTAAAAGCTTTCGGCTTAGGGGGAAATTATATTGCAGAAGTGGTTTCTTATCTACCCAACTCAAATTCAATTGCCACGGGTATAACCGTGCATAGCAGCATTAATCTTAGTTCACATTCAGTTGTCTGTACGACCAAGCACATATACTATGAGCCATAGCCGTATCCACAGGGGGGGGGGGGGGGGTTAGGGGTTAAACCCTCCCATGAACGAAAAATTACCATGGTACTGCAAACGTGAAGCCAAAAAATATAGGGAACCCCCCCCCCCCCCCCATGGCCCTAAACCCCCCTCATGACCACTTTCTGGATACGGGCCTGCTATGAGCTGTATGAGCATTGGGTGGAACCTCAAAACGAAACAAAAATCAAATGTATTAAAGGGTATTAACATGACGGAGGTGTACTTAAATTGGTGAAGTATACTATCTAATAAATTATGCAAGGCAACTTAGCTGTGTTGCAGAGCCAACTTCGTATATTTTGATGAGTTTCAAAGGAACTTAGGGCTCCCCGTCGGTAAATACTCATCTAAAATAATTTTCAAATAATCTGAAGCTGAGTAAGTTTAGAGTTTAATAATTAACAAAACACATGTCTGTGTAACCAAGTGGGTACTTCAAATTTACACAAGTTCAACCCCTCTCTGACTCTATTTGATTTTAGAAAACTTCTGCATGAGTGGAGGTTCATTTATTGGGGTTCAACTGTTCATATTTATTTACTTTCCCATGCAGCAACTCGTAAAGTGGCGTTCCACCTACATTAAAATGTGAGTGTAGGTACAGACAAAACTTGTCCGAGGCAGAAAGGACAGGAATTAGGTTGGCTTGCCCTAGAAATTTATCCCAGTCGTATGAATTATCACCGACTCTTGACAAATACTAATAATCGATAACGTCAACTAATCAGCCAAGACAGAAAGCTAGATTCCTGTTGCACGTTATTTCAGAATTAGTCAATGAACTTGTAAATAAAAAATTTTATTCGAAGCAATTTCAACCCAGACTAGGCAGATAGGCTGTTCGACTGTAGGCTCTTTGCCGAATTAATTTGATCTGGAACAAACTAGTCCCCTGTGACATATAAAGTTGTTTTAGGGTGCGAGTGGGGTATGGTATAACACCGCCGGTACTTGAAGAGGTTGGCCGAGCCCTGACAAGGAGAGGGCCGCAGACTGTCACATTCATACCGCAAGCGCGAAAGATCGCTTATATAAACCTACACCTCCAAGGACACGGGTCACTTTGTTAGACCACACGAACAGTGAGTGGCGCCAATTATTAATTATCTATTCTATTTCTATTCCAAAGGTAGGTATAGAGTAGAGAATAGACTGACAACCGCATTCGTAATATTGATTTTTAGAGGTTGATGAACGCCTGACAGTTTATGTTTATGCAATTATTTTCTCTAATATCAAATAATACCAAATTCTTTGCAGTGCCGGATCTAGGAGATTTGGCGCCCGGTCCAGTTCATCATTTTGGCCCCCCCCCCCACTTTGAAATAATAATTCAGTGACGGCCATAATAATTGGGCATAATTTCCGGATTTTAACAATATAATAGGGTACGAGCAATATAGTAAATGTTAGATGGGAACTTTTCGGGCCTTTTTTTCCGAAAAGGCGTTGATGACGTCACCGTAGTCTAGTGCTTGGGCCGTACGATGTTCAATACTTAATATAGATAGGCCAGCGAGGCGGTCCTGACTCATTGTATAGATCGCTGGTAATTCTTGATTATAGTTTCAGCTTATTGAAGGACCTTTCACAGCTTGCGGACGTGGTCAGCAAACAGCAATATATTTTTAGAATTTTAGAATTTCTTTGTTTGATAAATTATGTAGACTCTTTTGTTGCAAGGAGCATCACTATTACTGAGTGAAACCGGGCAGGCAGTATTGTTGTATATCGGGCATTGAGCACTCCGTTAAAAGTGGAGCTGTGGTCAATGAATAGAAATTTATTGTATTTGTAACGCTGTGCTGGGGGTGGCTGGCTCCACTTCCATCGCATATACATATATAAGGTAAATGCAGTATTCCAGACCTAAATATTTCACTGAAGCATGCCAACTCTGTTGGTACTTTTCCCTCAATAAGAACCCGCGCAATCCAAGTCAATACGTTTGAACAGTAATTATTTTCCCCCATGCGTTATTGCCGAAAAAGGGGATTGGACAGGTAAAGCGGGACCGGGACGTGTGGACGTAGGGATGGCTGCGCCAGCTGTCCCGGGGTGACTGCAGTCATGACTTTACTACGTGACCCGAACCTCAACATCACTCCCCTGGCACCAGTCGATTGCCTCACAGTCGCAAATATATTTATGCAGCAACTGACTCACCCGCTGACTCATCATTCCTTACACACGGACTTTATGGAAAGCTATGTAATACTCCTGCATATTATGTAGTTTTTTGTTAATTAAAAAATTCGGCCGTCACAACTATCTACACTCTGCTCTAAATTAAATATCTACATTTACGATACAATCGAGGGGTTAACCACTCGTTGGGAATCTCGTTGGGAATCATTGGAAATCTTTACGAAATCTCAGGGAATCTGGGAATCTGGGAAATTTTTTTTTGGAGTGGTTACCCCTTGGGTTCATCTTTCTATGAATATCGTTGGGAATCTTTGGAAATCTCTATGGAATCTCAGGGAATCTCAAGGAATCTCTGGAGTGGTTACCCCCTCGGATACAATAGATGACGAAACATTGTTATAATATTCCCATATAGCTTGGATGGATATTGTTGCATGGGTACAGTCAACCCAAATCAAAGTTCAAAAGCACAGATGATGGAAAAACCCTGCCAAAGTGCTAAGGGTACTAATTAATTTTTTATCCGAATCTACAGAGCAACTGGAGAGACCGAGCGACGCATTAAATATTTGTAGGTGCTCCACTGACAATTTGGACAGTGACACCAAGCTTGGACCCGAGTTGACACTTTCGAGTCTTTTAAAGTTTTTTTTCGGTTAGAAAAAGTTACTTCAGAATGAAAGGCACTTTGCTTAAAAGCCGTTTCGACATTAACAACTTGCCTCCAAGTGTGAACTTCCAAGGAAATTCCGATAAACTGAAAATCGATTCTCTCCTTCCCTCCGTCGATTCTCTCTCATGTCCGATTGAGGAGGAGAAAATAATATTCCTTCACTGAAAAAAATTCCAGTGTATTTTTTTTGGCTTCAATAAGACCATGTTAATTTTAATTTCAGAAATTCCAGTAATGGCTTGCTTTTCTAGTGGATTATTCTACCTATGGTCCTACGACTACACCAATATTATGATCAGTAGATTTCTTTATCACTAGACCTATCACGGCCCACTTCAGGGGCGTAGCTAGGATTTTGTAAGGGGGGGCGGTCCAAGGACTATGGGCCCACTTCCCACTTCGTTCACATATTCCTCGAATTTTGGTGTGATTAAGATTCAAATTGCGAGCGGCAAATGTTCTAAAAGTTTGCCCAGGCGTTACCTCGCAGTAATCTCCTAGCCAAATGCGAACGCGGACTTTCAAGTTTTCGTGTGATTTTTTCCTTCGTTTTTTATTTGTTTTTCCATTAGAACTCAATATTTTTGAAGAAAAGGAAGGGCTCGGAAACCACTCTGAAATTGAGAAATCTCTCTGAGAGTACTTTTCTAGCAAATTACTGAATTAGTGGTGATATTCTGAGTTTTTGCAACAAAAGGGAAAAAATTAATTTTGTGGTCGGTAGGTATGCATCGTCAGTAAAAGTCCCCACCCACCTTAAAGTGTGTAAAAAAATTCAAATAATTTTGTTTCCATTAACAACTGCCCCTGCAGGAATAAGTACTGGCAAACAGGACTTTCCAAAGAGATAAAAGGGGGTTGGCTGAGATTTAAAACAGGCTGCGATAATCGGCTTAGCTGGTCCCCTGGTCTCCATTTCCCGAACAACCCTTTTCGGATCATGCCCTTTTGGGCCCATTCCCCGAATTCAGCTACTCAGTTAAATATTGTGCATTCATCAAATTAACTTTCCTATTATCATCCTCATTCTCAATCTATGTAACCAGATAACTTTCAACTCGCCGCGCAACACTATACCTAGGTGTGCCCTAGGCCTAGGTATACCCAGGTGTGCGGGCCCCCCCAGGTTATGAACTACAGACATAAAGGAAATGTACCTGCAATTCTGCTATTTTATATTTTCCTCTATGTAGCTTTTAAAATTTTCGGACAGTCTGCCTATTCAATGTTACATTTATTTTTAGGTAGATTTCGAAGAAAAATCTACCTATTGTAGTCGTACCAGTAGTCTCACTTTTGAAAAATTTCTTCACAGTTCTTCTTTTTACGACCCCCGGATCCCAAAACCACCATCAGTTCAAAAGTTTATATATATATATATATTTCACTTCCTTGTGAACACGCTAGCAGCCGTAATTTTGAAAAATAGTTGGTTTCGACTATTTAATAAAATATAAGGGATTAAAATCTCGGTCGAGTTCGTTAATGGGGGAAATCGGACGAAGGGGGGGGGGGGGGGGGGGAAATGGGGGGACTTTTTCTAAATCTGGCTTTTTGGCCATAACTCCCTTAATATTGCAACTAATGAAACGTAGTTTTCTCTGAGGGTCGTCTAACAGTACTACCTACAACTTTTCTTTGTAACGTTTTTTGATCCCACCCTTAATGGTTGAATAAGGGTGGAAAAAGAGGGTTTTGCGCACAAAAAAATGCATAACTTGTGTCCTAGGGGTGTTTTCGAGTTCTTTTGTTTCGTAATGCATTTGCCTCAATATTACCTACAACTTTTGGCTGAAAAGTTTTTCGTCCGACGCACCGTTTAGGCAGGGGGTGGGGGGTTGAATTTTCAAAACGTCATAACTCACTTATTTGGTGAGATATTGAGTTTATTCTTTTTGCTATGAGTTTCTATTAATAATTTCTATTAATAATATCTACAACTTTTGTCTGAAAAAGTTTTTTGTAAAATCACTTTCATTTTCTCGTTAAGGGGGGAGGGGGGGGGGTGAGATTTCAAAACTCAATTCCTCCGTTGTTATTGTAGAGAATGCATTTGGGTCAACTGAAAATCTTCTTAACCGTCTTTCTCAATGATTTTAGACTGCTTTTAGTGGATGGAAGTAATCTTCGAAATCTACCTACGCCTTTCGGGGCTGCCGAAAGGGATTTTTTATTAAATAAAGGCGCAACCGTACTTGAGTGTGAGTCCGTCACAAAATTTGGACACAATGTTTTGACCCATAGGTAGGTACATGTTAGGTACATTAGGATGCTATGATGCACATTTCCTGCAATAATGCGGAATATAGCTTGTGAAGGTAATCATAGTAGTCCTAATGATATACTGATCCCACATTCGCCACAAGTGGGGAGGCAAGGGTTGGTCCATCTGGCTGGAAGTTTCGTGTTTTCTTCTAAAGGAAGACAATAATGTAATTCCAGGGGGTTTGTAGAAAGGACCGGGCCTCAATTCACTAAGTGTTTCCCCAGCCGTTTCTCTGATTACCCTTCTATTATACAACTCCCTCCATTTCATTGCCTCCCTTTCCCAATTGTGGGGTGCCATTTTTATCTTAGCTTGTTTCAAGACTCGTGTTGATGTCATCAGCAATGTTTTTAAGATTCCTCACGACGCAGCGTTTAGTTTTAAATGTCTTCAAGCTCGTTTCGTCTAAGGGCTGGGGTACTTTCTTCTGCATGAGAATTGGGCTATTTAGTTCATCTGCTTGTAGAAGTTCTCTTACGGTATAAAATTGCCGTTTTCACCTCTAAATTTCCAGTTGAGGTTCTATTCAAAGTTGCGTAACCCTAACCTGGAAATATCGGAAAACTTCATCAAATAATCCCAAAAGGCACTAGAACGTATCAGCAATAAAAATATTTCTGCAATAATTTTTTTAGGTTTATGTGTTCGCTCAGCTCGTTAATAAACCGCCCCCACCCCGGCCATTAGAGAAAAATAAAGGGGGTGATATAATATAATTGAGTTGGAAGCATTTACACCGTGATTGATGTGCCGGGTTCCGTTAATTATGATTAAAATGTTGACATTTTGCTACCAGTGGAGATGCTGCCACGATCATTTTGTACCTATACCTGCCAGTACTTCAGAAGCTGTATACAAATTTTCCCGTTCATAGGCAGACAAATTTCATTGTTATGGCAATCCGGTTAGCAACCTTGTAGGGCTCGCTGGATACTGTATCTCTTGAGACAGAATTTACGCATGTATGCATTTGTTTTCTAAAGGAATGTCCCTGAGTAAAATAACCAGGGTTTTTAAGATTGAAAAAAGGCAGAGATTGTTTATTCCTCTTGAGTCTAGAGAAACTGCTGACCTGTGACGGTCCTATGGAGAGCTCTGGACCATGAGGAATAGAACGTGCGCCCCTTCGCAACTTTGCTGTCCGAGGACGCACTTCGTATTCATGAATCGCCCTAGGTAAGCCCTTGCTCACAACCTGGAAATCACATTAGGGACACAGACCTTGCTTCTGTAGGGATACTGAATCTATCTCTTCAAAGCTTCAGTCAAAGGGAATCCGGTAGATATTTTGGGTTCAAATCTGAAAAGGTTGATCCAAAAATTATATACTGCCTTCAATTCTCCGAAGCCACAAAAAGGGATAGGAAAATTTTCATTTTTTTACAAATTACTTTTTCCCATAACACAGCGTACGGTGCCCATAAGGACAAGCGATAGAGTCGCAGAAACGAGAAAAAGTCAGAAGAACATAATTATTTCATCTTACTTAGCTTCAGATTGGTAAATATAGGAATACAAATTTTCAAGCTCATGTTATGAATACCTTGTGAACGAAAGTCGATCTGAAAATTATACAACCGAACACCATAAACATCTTGCGGGAAACGATGGGAAGGAAAGTTTTATTTCCAAACCACCGCATCCACAGTATGGCTCCAGGTTGTATAATCGTATGAAATGGTAAACCTGCCATGCCGATCGGGAAAATTTATGAATACAACAGTGCTCCTTAAAAGACTTCTAATTTTGCAAAGGTTCACGGACAAACCCAAAAACTCAAAAGGACGAAAGGAAGCAATGGCTCATTGAGTTCAGGGCAACCCGAGATTTTTTGACCCCAGAACGAAAGTAAATGTCTAACAGATGAAGAGAAATGTCCATTTGATATCGGGTAACCACGTGATTTGCAGGGAACGTAGTCCTTGCTCAAGATCTATAAATTATAGAGGTTTACTTACGGAAATGACAAAGGTGGTGTAAGGTGACATAAAATAACTCGCCTAAAACAGAGGAACTCCTTCCCTTCTTGCTCGCGGATTGGTCACAGTGATTTCACGTCATTGATTGTGGGACCGCAGTTCATATTCAGAAAAGACAACCTCTGAAATTTCGAGATCTAGCTTGGGCCTGCGATGTGTTTTATGGCATTATCTGAGAAAGTTGTAAAATTAAGATGTTTGCGAAGTCCTTTACGTCCTTTTACGAGTTGAGGCGACGTTCTGGCGTCAGTCGGAGCATTTGCGAGCTGGCTACGTTATGAAGGCTTGGCGACATGTCGCAACTGTAACTACCGCCCATTAAATGTCCCTTATTCGCGAAACACTACGGGAGACGGGAGCTTTCTCTTTAAGCAATTATCGCTTTTCACCCGTATTTCAGCAGACTACTGGAAGAGGAAACTTTAGAAACCTGAACGGAACTGAGAAATCTGACTTTCCAGCCTCCTTTTCCACTTTTATGTGACATTTCACGTTTAATATTGCGGATAACTGTCTTCAGTTTAAAAGTTTTGCCTTGTTCCAATATGAAAAGAGCACTTTGTTATTTTGTGTACTAATTATCTTTTAGTCTCATTATATTGTATAGGCACCCCCATGCCGAATGAATAAAACGTAGGTACTTTCAGT
Organism: Mesopsocus fuscifrons; assembly: GCA_950004255.1. Lineage (NCBI taxonomy): Eukaryota > Metazoa > Arthropoda > Insecta > Psocodea > Mesopsocidae > Mesopsocus > Mesopsocus fuscifrons. The sequence continues at coordinate 8,708,710 of OX465376.1, forward strand.
TTTATAAAGCGATAAATTAGAAAGATGTGCGATTGTGCGTGCTTTTGCATAAATACGAACCTTTTTTATTTCATTCAATTTGAGAGAGTGGGAGACATTGAAAAGTACTCTATTCATTTAATGCGGGAGTGAAGGGAAGGAATCCCCCATGACTTGATGCTCATGAGCCGTCATAAATTCCCTTCAAATAAAATTCCACTTAAATGAAGTTTGTAAGTGATCCATAATTATTTATGAATAAATAAGAGTCCGCATTTAAGGGTGGCCACACAATTATGTTTGTTTATGTTATTTCCGACCAGTTTTTGAGGACACTGTTGATATTTAAATGTTATGATGAAATCTTAACATGTCTTTCTAACGTCCGAAATGAACTGCCCCTGTTCGGATATTACGATTGAGTCATTTGGAAAAACAAAATCTAGCAAAAATCAGTCTATCGTATTGTCACAACATATCCAGTTAATTTCTGACGTTAAAAAGACATAGAATAGGTATTTTATTTCATAATATTTAAATATCCAACAGTGCCCTCAAAAATTCCGCTACGGTTGCACGGCAATTCAGCATTCGACTTCTGAAAACACTGAATAACTTCTACACCAAAACATTGATTTCTCTAAAAAATAAAAAGAGTATTGGGTGTGTCCCCTTTTTTACACTAAACCTATTTTGAAAAGAGCCAAGCATAATACCTAGCCTTGCATTAATGTAGGAAACGAACAGGATATACTTCTTCTAACAACAAGTAAGGGGGAAAAATCATAAATAAGAAGTGAATTTTGCAGCGGGGGAGCTCCCTTAGCAGTCGCAGGGGGATTGGTATAACCTATGGGTGACTGAGTCAACGGTTAAGTCAATATGACTTGGGAGTGGGGAGGAGTAACATTGCGGTGGGTTATTGATTCTTTGCCTTTTTGGAGGTTGCTCCCATGGCCCGGTAAACACAGCTACTGAGTCAGCAGCCCTAGGCACCCAGCTTCTTTATTGCCTCTGCCCATCCATATTGGATTCTGATTCCTACTTCCTCCAATATGTCTTCGATAGTTGTTTTCACATTTGAGATTTACAGCGGATTCGGTTTCGTTCATGAGTGAAAAATTTTGAGCAGGTATTTACCTAATTCTAGTTCTTAACCGCGAGGTAGAGTATACATGAGAAAAAGAAAAGCCACTTCGTTGAGTCTGACGCCCAAGTTTTATAAATAGGTACCTAGAGTTTCTAAGGTTATTAAATAGCTGTAGTGAAATAATGATGGTTACTGCTACAGAAATGCAAATTATTAATTGTTGAATGGCATCTAGAATGGCCGTCACTTTTGACTTTTAGGAAATCTTATCTCATAACTGAAAATATATACTGCCTACTTTGCTCTGCCGGTGGGTTCATGATTAACATTTTGTGTGATATTCCCAATTGAGTTAGCACACACCCAAACCCCTTTCTCTTTGTAACTTCATCCCCTATCCTGACAGCACTACATCCCTGTCACATGTATGTAAATGCAGCATCTCCTAAAGTTGGGTCCTTGGAGGCTCAGGAGAGAAACCCCTAGATCTCTGGAAAGAAGCACACTCGGCACTGGCACACTTGGTAAGCTCACTTTCTGCTACAAGCTTGATAGCGGGTGCAATGAACTCGGTGAGTTAATCTGATGCATATTAAATTTGGAACTGTGCGCCCATTAAATGTTGATGTCTTCTACGGAGTTTGGAAACACTTTGTGACGTATATACTAACTTCTGACATCAAGTCATCAAAACTTTCTCTAAGGTTGTCAACAGATTGCCCTGTCTGCAGTTCTCTGTTCCCATGTATATTTGTACAAGTTTCATTTCTAGCTAAACTACTAGCTAGACTTTAACTACTAGGTATACTTTTCATCAGGTTAAAGCAATACCTACTGCCCGTGAATAATCTGTCATTAAATTTAGAAACAATATCTTATCAATTTTTTACTTTCTCGCCCGTATGAAATACATGGGCTGAGAAAGTTATGTCTTCGCGCAAAATTTCGATTTTGAGGTTTTGGGTTTCCCATGATACTGGCGGTCCCCCGAGTCCAAAAAAGTGGTTTTTAAAAAATGTCCGTCCGAAGTACGTCAGTCTGTCGCGCAACTGCACGTCACACCGTTCGTCCGATTTTGCTCAAATTCGGTATGTAGGTACCTAATGTAAATATCTGGACACATTTTTTGATAAATTTTCATAACTCAAAAATTGCGCCTGCTTTGTATAATCCCCTCCTCCCTCAACTTATACGCACGGGTAACTAGATCATTGTTATGGGCTGGATATTTCCTTTTACGGTGGTAGTATTGGCTGTTCGTGAATAGGAGCGTATCGTTAAGTTAAGTTAAGTGACTAGTGACATACCGCAACGTAATGACTTGACGATACAAGGGAAGTCCATTTGGATCACCCTCTTCCAACGTTTCGCTAATCATCGCTCACGGGGCTGTTCATAGGGACCTGCTGGACTCCTAAGAACTGAATTTCCTTTTCCTTACTACGCACTGCTATCGCCTGTACACGGAAATATTGAAAGTATTTAAAAAATTTATGACACAGAGTATTTGTTTCCACTTTCCCAAAATTTTGTTAAATAACTGTTTCATTTAAATTATAGGAATTAACATCTAAAGAAAATAATGTCTTGCAGCTTGAGGCACCCCATAAAAATTTTTTATACATGATATACTTACATATAAACTTGTGGTAATGTGGCGAGGGGAGTGGAGGCAGAAAAAACGTCAATCTCACTCACCACCATTTCCTTTCCGTCACTTTCTGAATAACCCGTGAGTCACTCATTTCCTTGTGCGCGGGAACTGCGACAAATTCCCCATTGACGCCAAAATCAAACTGGAGCTTTGTCAGCTCATTAGGCATTTGAAGAGTTCATTTATCTGATATGACCTTCTATTAACTGCACCAGTGCATCGATGCATTGCACTAGATTAGTGTACAATGCTGCAGGTACGAGATAACAATTCTCTACCCTCTACGCAAGTTCCACCTCAATGGTACACTGTACCTACTACAGTGCACTTAAACAAAACATCCCGCACCCCATACCCCCAACTAGAGGTCACATTCATTCGTGGAAATTAAAAATCATTCATTGGAAATTAAAATCAAAGTTGGCCATGGCCAGTAGCGAAGCGAGGCTTGAATCTGTTTCTTAGCTTGGTAACAGATTCAAACCAGCTTGATTTTTATTCGATTTTCCTGGTGAAAATGGCCCTATAATAACAGTAACTGACTGGAAATCTTGAGGCTAGGAAAAATGGTCAAGTAAAATAATCCCTGTCTTATGATTCACGGTACCTGAACTGGACAGCATTGCATTTCTCAGTCTAATGTATATTACAATATATATACAAGGCAAAATCTCAGAAATTTGACCCAAGAACTCCAAGAAATTATGTGATCCAATAGGACTTTTGCTGACTTACGAAGAAAGAATACTCGAAATACTCCCACGGCAAGGAGTGATGTTGGTTGGCGCTTTCCCTCAGCAGTCAGGGAAGGTGACAAAAAAGAGAGGAAGAGACTGATGAACGTTAATGTTCCGCCATCAGCTCTGAGGGCGCGAAGAGGGTGACGGGGGTTGCGATCATTTCATTTAACCAGGTGGGGGAAAGTTGAATAAAACTGAGTAATGTTACATTTCTAGGTAGAGTAACATTGTTGAGTTTGCTGAATATTTATATGATACTCGTATAGCAGGCCGTAAGTCGAAAAGCTAAGGAACTCTGAAAACTGCTTATGGCGAAAGAAAAAGAATAAAAGCCTCAGCAGTGTATTTTTGATTTCAAGACTCGTATATGTATGTTTATCGATGCTGTTATGGTTAGGATGGGATATTGACATTCTAAGAGGATTGCACCAAGTTACCGACCGGTTTGTACGTGATTTGGAGGGTTCAATCCCCAGGGAGGAGGGGGTGGAGCCCGAGGGGATGTAGGGGGGGGGGGGGGGGGTAGCTGACTGGGCAAAGGCCAGTCCCGGTCACGTGACCAAAGCTCCGGGCTTTCAAATTTCTTCTTTTGATAAGAGCTGAGCATTTTTCTTTACTTTTTTACTTTTAATATTTTTGCAGTTCTACTTTTTGATATTGACTAAAGATCCAAGGGATCCCTCACAAAACTAATCATAAAGTTTAGTTTGGAAAGTTGACTGTGAAGCAAACATGTAGGATGAGTTTTAATGAAATAAACCACTTCTGAAACAACCGAGGCATGATTTTTTATAAATATGCAAAACAATTTTTCACTATCTGACACATGGCTGCTGAGATGCTGTGAAGAAGATGGAATATTCATCTCAATTTAATTTCTATCAAATTTAAGATGGATCAGATTGAGAAGTATTTGAGGTTCACTTTCACAAATTTTTGCCATTGCTTTAATTTCTAAAATTAGCATTTCCCATGGAGAGAAATTGGAAATTGCATAGCACCTAATACCCGAGAGCTGTTAGAAAACCCTCTCACGATCGCAGCTTCCAATGGAATTAAGTCGATTTTTCATGAAACCGTGGCGGTAGGGACGGGGGAATCTCCTAATTACCGTGTTGGTGGGGGAGGGGGAGGGGTGACAATTTATTGCCCCTGTCGGCGAGTTGCGAAGTCCAGAGTGAGCACGTGATCGGAACGGCAAGTTCATCAACTAACCAATCCTAACAGTTTTTGCCAGCCTTTTTTCAGAAGTTTCTGCAGTGACGCAAAGGAAAAACCAGTTTCAGGCTCTCGTAGATTTTCCAGAAAATCGACAGCCGTACCTGGGGCTCCACTCGACACCAATCTGTACAATGCACGGAGCCAAAAATGTTGATTTCACTGTTATATTCTTATCTCTTTCGGGTTACCTGAGCCGAAAAAGCTCATCGTTTAAGATCATCCCGCAATGTTTCCAACTTCATTATTCTTTCGAGACAAGGCCTGACAAGGTCGCATTCCAATATTCAAGTAATTCTTATTGGAAAGCCAGGTATTTCATACCGTAGCCTCATCTCAAGACAAAATAAGGCACTTCGAAAATCACTTGGTCATTAGGTAACTAACCTTAACTTAGGGAAAGGTCTTCGACGATAATTTCCCAAATATTAAGAATGATGAATAACGTTTTTTCGGCTCTTTTACGTCATGGTTTCCATATCTAAAAATGTGCCTTATGTTATGCATGATCACAGTATTTTCTCTATGCAATATATGCAAACTTCGTAAATAGGAAAGTAATTCAGATAATGGACGGAGTTACCCGAATGATAAGTAGGGGACTTTGTGTAGCATTGCAGGGCTGTGGATGAATGTAAAGCCAAAGGTTGCGTGATGTGCTGGTGAACAGCACATATGTGTATTTTTGTCTTGCGGCAAAAATATAGTATATATCAATTTCTACATCTTTCTTCTCGTAGACCTCCGTAAGGTGCAGCTTTCTGGTGGAGATTAATCAAACTATATAAAGCATGCGAGCACAGATTTGAACAGCGGAACTACTGTGTTTTCCTGCCAGATTGCCTGAGACCAGCCACTCCTTATCATCGTGTTTTCGTTCCTTTTTCTTATTTTAACAAATTTGTGACCTCCCTTGGTAAGTTCAGATTTAATTAAAATTATAGGTTAGATATTGTTGAAAGTTCCGATCATTCGAGTACCTACATAATTTTCTTTTGGTAATTTCGTTAATTCAGTTCCTTTTATTTGAGTAGTGACTAAGTAATTGGATTCCATTTAGGTGGAGGTTGCAGTTGCAGTAGTTGCAGTTGCAGTAGTTGCAGTTGCAGTACCCAGTTTCCAGAATTGCAGTTTTAGTACGAGGTTCATATACGGCAGAGAAGAGAGTTCCTACCATATCCTGGAGCATAGAGTACCAATCGTAACCTGGAGCCGTACTGCAATGCCTGCATGTTCCAAGGTGACCTTAGATGTACTTGAGATGATGGAGGGCTAAACTGCAAACTTCGAGGGAAATCCTAGCCATAGAACAACAATGGAATTTTACAAGGTCGGTGTTGAACAGTTTACCTTAGTTGGCGATGACATAGGAAGATGAAGAAGTACCTATTTTTGTGGAGATTGGAGCCGATCATCATGTTAAAACAATAATTTAATTACCTACATTACCTAAAGTTTATAAGATATTTGCAAGCTCAAAGTTGAAGCGGTGTAATTTCAGCAGTTCTAAATATGTTCTGACTAGTCGTAGCTACAGTTAACCTTTATCTACTTACAATCTTGGTTCATTCGTTAATATAAGCTAAACAATCGATAGGAGCAAATCGATATAGCATAACGTTTCTTTAATTAAGTATCTATTGCTTCTGGCGTCCAAATTTAGTACCGGATCTCATATTTGATTTTTTTACATCCAATTTAACTTTAATTTAACTTCAACTTATTACATGATAGACAATAATAAGGACTTTCCTATATTTAAATTTACTTTGGTTTAGGGGAGCTCCCAATTTATAGTGTAACTTATAGTTCACTTTCTTCACTTTTCATTCTTTTACCTAATAGTACTGTATATTATAATGATGAGTTTAACCTTAATTGTGTTGTTGCTATAGGATTCAAACTATTTATTCTTTCTATAGATTATCCAAAGTAATTTGACACTACCTTTCTTGAACCCACAAAAAGCTAGCCAGGGTAGTTCGTAGGTTACTATAAATACCTATATTATTAAATAGCTGTGCCTGCTGAGTATTTTATACCTAGTTGGTACAGTTAAATGGCGCACAACGGTGGAGCTGAATAATTAGCTGAATAATTATCTGATTGATTATCTGAATAAGTAAATTGAGTAAATTTTCGCAGTTTTTTACTGAAAGTGTCAAAATTACGCTTGGATAACCTAGTTTTTTTAGTTTTTGTTTATTTTTTGGTTTGAATCTACAGTAAACACAATCCGTTTCAGCAGACTTCAACGATTATTCTACTTGTGTAATATTCAACTTCGAGCTTGATATTTATGAGGAAATTTAACTTAAAAATTTACAGGATTTGGATGGATTTATTTCCATGTTTTGACATGTCTTCGAGATAAGCAGCTTTTAGTGGATTCGCTTGTGTCCGTTTGTGTTGTTTGTGCAAATCTTCACGGTGTCTACTACTCATCAGCTGGTTGTCGACTTTTTTCGCTATTTAGGTACAATGTAGGTATAATTCCGGTTATAATTTGGAGTTGGATTTAGAGGGACTTTTTGCAATTTTTCTTTGAAAAAATCGTTCTTCAGGTTCAATATCCTTGAGTTTAGATTACTCATTGGTAGGATTGGAAGTTCAGTTCAGTGATAGGCCGTGATGTTTGGAGCGTCTATTACATAGGGCTGGAGTGATAATTCTACCGTAGCATCTTTTTAGTGATTGGTTCCTAGAGTTTGTGTTTGCAGTTCGAGACCTGTGTGCTTCGTTGTTGTTTATGTTGGCATAGTGGTTTCCCTCGGTATGCTTATTGGAAATTGAATAGTCAGTTTTTGAGATTTTTTTTTTAATTTTTTGGATTTTATTTTATTTTGAAAAATGGCAGAGAATCGGAATCGAGTTAACGACCGGAATGAGAATGTGGATGATAATTTTGAAAATGAGAGTGATGAGGAGGTAATAATTAATCATGATTTAAGACATCAGGATGAGCGAGATAATGAAGCTAGGATTATTGGCCAGGCGATTTTGCGACAGATTGGTAATGCTAATGGTGGTCCAAGTCCTACTACTTCATCTGTCGAAGGTTCGAAGTTTACTAAGTTCCTGAAGCATTGTCGCATGATTAAGCTTACCTATGCTGGAGCAAGAGGAGAGTCGCTTAAGATTTTCCTAGAAGACATTGAGAGTCAACTGGACAGTTTTGAATTGACTGATCTTGAAAGGATCAAAGTTTGTAGACATTTATTTACTGGAGATGCTCTACAATGGTGGAATGGACGTGCTCATCAGTTCAATGAATGGCCTAAGTTCAAACAGGAGCTGATTGATAGATTTTTACCTGAATATGCTGAACGTGGTTTGAGGTATAAGATACTGAATGCATGTATGAACCCTGATCAAACGCTGATGTCCTTCGTAAATGACTTGTTAGCTGACAATCAACTACTTTTGCATCCCGTTGACGAGAAAGAACTTCTGCACATTATCTTATCCAGAATGACCATGGAGTATAAGGCGCATCTTGCAACGAGCGTGACTAATTTCAAGTCGATAAAGGAGATAGAAGTAGCAGCAATTAAAGCGGATGAAGATTTTCGTCAGGAAAGATCACGTTTTGAGGAGATGTCTCGTATGAATAAAGGTCAAAATTCTCGAATGCAGGACCAGAGTCGAAACCAAAGTCAGAGTCGTTATCAGGGTAATTATCAATCTTCCAGAAATCAGATACAGACAAATACAATGAATGTTGGTCAGTCATCAAGCAGAAGCGAATTTAGGTGCTACAACTGTGATGAAGTTGGTCATAAGGCATCGAATTGTGGAAAACCTAAGCGTGTGATTTGTTATAATTGTAAGAAGACAGGCCATTTCCAGAGTCAGTGTCGCGAGAGGACAAACACTGTACGCAATGAGGTTCAGCCAAGTGTCAGTGGAATGCAGCTTTCTCCGTCAGTTATTTCAAAAATAGCTGAAGAAGTTACGAGGATGATGCTTGCAGCAAATCAGAAAAGTGGTGAAACTTCAAAGAGTTCTTCAAATAAGGGAAACTAGAGACTCGTGATGATAGTCCGGTGAAGTCGCGAGTAAAGGATGTTGATCCGGATATGCAACGGAAGAACAACTGTTCTGTAGTTAATTTACCTCCTATTGATGTCGTCCCATGTTCTGATGAAGAAAATGTTTTGTCACGTGGTCCAGAACATGAAGTATCCTTACTAACTTGTGAAGATCAAGCAAATAATCAGCCAATTGAGGAAGATGTTGAGATTATCGATGAAGTGGTAAAAGTCAGCGATTTAAATTGTGAGATATTCGATGATAGACCATATGTACCTATTCATGTTGGCGAGGAACCATTTCTAGCACTTGTAGATACAGGAGCAACTGCATCTTGTATAAGATCGAACTACTGGGACATACTTAAGGTAAAAGGATACAGAGTCAGACCTGCTAAGTTAAGTGGAAGAGCAGCCAACAATTCAGCGATTGAGATATCTGGAGTATGTGATATTAATTTTCAATTGGGTACAAAGGTGTTTGCATTGAAGTGCTATCTTGTTAAACATCTGAATGTTTCATTCATTCTTGGAAATGACGCACTGAAAGGTATAAATGCAAGATTAGACTATGCTGAAGAGAAGTTGATCTATTCAGATATAAATGGTTCAGAAAGTATTGATTTTGTGTTAAAACCTGTAGTCAGCGATCCAGCTATTATAAATTACATATCTACCTATTTTCTAAATGACGTGATTGAGTTACCCGATGGATCCTTACTTGGGATTGAGAGGGAAGATGACGCGATGGAAGATTTTCGTACAGCTCAGCAGATATGGGGAGATACAGATAAGAAAAGCATTGAGAATGTTCCACTGGAGTTTACTCACCCGGATTTGACAAAAAAGGACAAAATAAGGTTGAGAGAATTTGTAGATAAATGGTATAAGAAATTTGAAGATTCTCCTGGATTTCTGAACAATTATGAAGCTGATGTGTATCTAAAAGATAACCAAGTACCTATCCGAAGTAAACCATTCAGATTGCCGCCTAACGAGTTAACTTATGTTCATCGTGAGGTTCAACGTCTCAAAGAAGCAGGGAAGCTTGTGGACAGTGATGGTTATTGGTCAAGTCCAGCGTTTACTATCAAGAAGCCAGATTCTGATGAAAGAAGATTTCTAGTCTCATACTGCAAGTTGAATGAATGTATCAAGCCGATGACATCACCTATACCTAGAGGTGAGGACATTTTGTTGAGTCTAAGATCTTGTAGATGGAGAACGCGTCTTGACATGAAGAACAGCTTTTTCCAGATCCCTTTAAATAAGAAGTCACAAGAGATTATGTCTATTATACTACCTGGAGGAGGAATATATGCACCAATAGCATTAATGCAAGGAATGATCAACAGCAGTGCAATATTCATCCAAGCAATGCGAAGTGTTCTTGCTGAAGTTATAAGAGAAGGCTGGTGTACCCTGTTTGTTGATGATATTTACATCTACTCGAATGACAGCTTAGAAGATCACCTACAGAAAGTTGAAAGAGTTCTTACTATCATGAGGAAGAGAGATCTTCAGTTGAATTGGAAGAAACTTCAACTTATCCCAGCAAAGATGCGAATTTTAGGACATGTGTTGGAATCGAATCGTTGTATGCCTGATCCTGGAAAAATTGCAGCAATCAAGAACTTTAGACGTCCTAGAAACCTGAGAGATGTTAGAAGTGTTTTAGGAATGATAAATTTTTACAGAAGATTTTTGAAAGACATAGCAAGCACTCTTGAGCCATTGTATAACCTGTTGAAGAAAGATCAAGAATTCAGATGGGGAAAAGATCAAGAGAAAGCTTTGGAGAGCATCAAAAAAGCGCTGTCGGAGACACCTATACTCACCTTACCCGATTTAAATGGCAAATTTAGAATTGAGGTAGATGCATCCGATGAAGGTATTGGAGCAGTGCTGTATGCTGAAGACAGTGAGGACGAACAAAACGCCGGAGTTGTGGAATTTTATTCCAGTAGATTCAGTAAATATGAGAGCCAACAACATACAAGCTACAAAGAAATTACTGCATTGATAAAAGCTCTTGAAGCATTTGAAATGTACATAAAAGCATCACCACATCCCGTCACTGTGATCACAGATCATCTAGCCTTGAAGTGGATTTTTAATTCAGATCATACAGTAAGCAAGTTGAACAGATATCGTTGCCGTCTAAGTCAGTATAACCTTAAAATTGAACATCGAAAGGGAAAGCAAAATATTGTTCCTGACTTTCTTAGTCGATCTATTGCTGAAGAATCGTGTGAGCCTGTTATTAATACTATCGAAATTGATGAAGTGATACTACCTGAGATCCAAGACACAAATTGCACGTGGTATAGAGGACTAAGGAGGAAGATTCTAAATAAGCCTGAAGATTACCCTTCGTTTGAAGTCAAAGATGATGTAATCTACAAAAAAGTGAGAGATCAGCCATTGGACGATCCTGTATTTCGTGTCGTAGTACCATCTGACTGCCGAGACATGATATTTCAAAAATTTCATGATTCAGAGTTTGCAACACATAAAGGAATTAAGAGGACTTTATACAGTATACAGAAAGGTGGATTTTACTGGCCATGTATGCAAGCCCAAGTGCGAAAGTACATAAACAGTTGTGATGTCTGTGCGAGGAATAAGAGCCTAAGTGCAGGAAAGGTTGGTCTTATGAAGGTGAGACCAGCAAACCTACGGCCGTTCAGTCTTATTTACATTGACATTGTAGGTCAATTGTCTAAGAGTAACAACTATCGCTACATCCTAACTATACTTGATGATGCTACACGCTATCTAGTGGCAAGACCTATGAGATCAGCAACAGCAGAAGCTGTAACGAAGATTCTAATGAATGATTTAGTACTTGTACATGGAGCACCAGAGATTATTGTATCAGACAACGGAAGTGTATTTAAAAGTAAGGTCTACGCTAATTTCTGCGAGTCAATTGGAGCAATACCATCGTACATACCTACTTACAGCCCAGCGAGAAATGCCGTCGAAAGGATACACTCAGGACTTAAAGCTAGTATTCGTTGTTTGTGTAAGTCACAGAACGAATGGTCGAAGTACCTACCTTATTGTGTGATGTCGTATAACAATTCAATTCATGAAACATTGGGAGTCGCACCGTCTCAGTTAGCAATTGGTCGAATTGCAAGATCACCATTTGATGTTGGAACAGGTATCAAGAGAGGAGAGATAGAACCGTTTGACCCTGAAGTGGAGATCAAAGAGTTGAAGGGGAGACAGAAGAAGATATGGGAGTTTGTGAAAGAGTCTGTGAAGAAAGGTCGTGAAGCGCAAGCAAAGAGGTACAATTTGAGGAGGAGAGAATTGAAGTATTCGGTTGGAGATCTAGTATATCGAAAGGCGTTTGTGAAATCGAGTGCAGCTGACAACTTCTGCAGCTCACTAGCTGAAAGATACGTTGGTCCATACAGAATAAGCAAAGTTCTATCTAATACACAGTATGAAATTTCAACGCTTGATGGGAAAGTCAGTGGCACACACTGCATAGAGAATTTAAAGCCGTTCGTCAGCAGAAATCCTCCTTGAAGTCATGATCATAACTACGCATGAGACTCTTCATAAAAAGGTCGTGGATTCGAGCCCGTTGATCTACCACGTCTATCTCTTCATGACGACTGTAATTTTACATGTGTTTGTTTCACGAAGACTACATTAGGTCTAATTTCTTTGTTATGTGTTTCGTTTAGGCCGGACTTTTATTTCTAACTTAGATGGAGATGTGCTGGTGAACAGCACATATGTGTATTTTTGTCTTGCGGCAAAAATATAGTATATATCAATTTCTACATCTTTCTTCTCGTAGACCTCCGTAAGGTGCAGCTTTCTGGTGGAGATTAATCAAACTATATAAAGCATGCGAGCACAGATTTGAACAGCGGAACTACTGTGTTTTCCTGCCAGATTGCCTGAGACCAGCCACTCCTTATCATCGTGTTTTCGTTCCTTTTTCTTATTTTAACAAATTTGTGACCTCCCTTGGTAAGTTCAGATTTAATTAAAATTATAGGTTAGATATTGTTGAAAGTTCCGATCATTCGAGTACCTACATAATTTTCTTTTGGTAATTTCGTTAATTCAGTTCCTTTTATTTGAGTAGTGACTAAGTAATTGGATTCCATTTAGGTGGAGGTTGCAGTTGCAGTAGTTGCAGTTGCAGTAGTTGCAGTTGCAGTACCCAGTTTCCAGAATTGCAGTTTTAGTACGAGGTTCATATACGGCAGAGAAGAGAGTTCCTACCATATCCTGGAGCATAGAGTACCAATCGTAACCTGGAGCCGTACTGCAATGCCTGCATGTTCCAAGGTGACCTTAGATGTACTTGAGATGATGGAGGGCTAAACTGCAAACTTCGAGGGAAATCCTAGCCATAGAACAACAATGGAATTTTACAAGGTCGGTGTTGAACAGTTTACCTTAGTTGGCGATGACATAGGAAGATGAAGAAGTACCTATTTTTGTGGAGATTGGAGCCGATCATCATGTTAAAACAATAATTTAATTACCTACATTACCTAAAGTTTATAAGATATTTGCAAGCTCAAAGTTGAAGCGGTGTAATTTCAGCAGTTCTAAATATGTTCTGACTAGTCGTAGCTACAGTTAACCTTTATCTACTTACAATCTTGGTTCATTCGTTAATATAAGCTAAACAATCGATAGGAGCAAATCGATATAGCATAACGTTTCTTTAATTAAGTATCTATTGCTTCTGGCGTCCAAATTTAGTACCGGATCTCATATTTGATTTTTTTACATCCAATTTAACTTTAATTTAACTTCAACTTATTACATGATAGACAATAATAAGGACTTTCCTATATTTAAATTTACTTTGGTTTAGGGGAGCTCCCAATTTATAGTGTAACTTATAGTTCACTTTCTTCACTTTTCATTCTTTTACCTAATAGTACTGTATATTATAATGATGAGTTTAACCTTAATTGTGTTGTTGCTATAGGATTCAAACTATTTATTCTTTCTATAGATTATCCAAAGTAATTTGACACTACCTTTCTTGAACCCACAAAAAGCTAGCCAGGGTAGTTCGTAGGTTACTATAAATACCTATATTATTAAATAGCTGTGCCTGCTGAGTATTTTATACCTAGTTGGTACAGTGAGCGCCAACTTCCTATGCCATGATATCAAAGTCAAGTTGATAAGGCCCTCCAAAAGTCAGCAGTTAAAACTTTTACGAAAGTAATTTCACCTCAGAGAAAAGTTATTTCATAAACTTTCCCGATCAACTTCCACGGGAAATTTCCAAAAGCAGGAGAGATGGAAAAGGTTAAAAATATTTGAAAGGAGAATTTATTTAACCTTGAACAAAAGCACAAATTTTGATATTTAATAATTCTGATAAGTTGGAGAGGAACAATGAAGATGAAAACAAGGATGATAGTCAAGTTTGCTGAGACACACAATGCTCCAATTCAGCTAAATTACGAATGCAGGATATTGAGAAGTTTCGAGACTGAGGGCGTCCCCACTCCCATCGCTCGCTAACTCGACTTAGCAAAACACCCTTGCGTATCAAATCTCCGTTCAAATCCTTTCCTACTGCTGTAAGCAAGGAAGATATAAGTAGATACAAATAAGGAACAAAGCTGAAATGCGGGACGGTTCGATGCATCACTACATTTTGTTTTGCATACTCGTATTAATATGTATATCAGTTACTATTATTGAGGGAAATATCTGATTTTAAGTTAAGATTAGATTCAGAATTTGAGGTGTGATAAGTGATACCTAAGTAACCGTTGTAACCGAGGGGGAATCTCGTTGGGAATCTCGTTGGGAATCATTGGAAATCTCAGGGAATTTTGGAATTTTTTTGAAGTGGTTAACCTTTCGGGGTTCATCTTTCTATGAATATCGTTGGGAATCTTTTGAAATCTTTATGGAATCTCAGTGGAATCTCAAGGAATCTATGGAGTGGTTACCCCCTCGGTTGTAACCGTAACACATAGAGCATGCATGATAGCATTATATCTACAATACACAACCTAGAAACTTTACAGTTCTCCAGCGAGATGATAAGGAAGAATTCATGAACAGAAGGACTTTATATAGGTAGCTACGAAATCTTGATTTTTTAGGTGAAAAGTCGAGCCTGAAAGGTGTAAGCTATAAAAACAGAGCCTCGGAGTAAATTATGGGGCACGCGATTCACGATGGTGTGCAGACTTGATGTTGCGCTTGTGAGAAATGTTTCGCACGAAGATCACCACTGAAAAATGGCAAACATTAATCATTGAGTGGGGATGAAGAAACGAAGCCAGGACGACTGAGGGACGGAGAAAGAATGCCCCCGTCGATATTAGCATACGAAAATAATGTGGGAGAGAGAAGGCACGATCGGGAAGGAGAGGGAGGAAGAGGGAGAAAGGGCTAATCGTGTCACCAAGGCATGTCGCCCAAATAAGGATGGGTGTCACGTATCTTGGGTGAGCATGGCGTTTTAGAATATTGCGTTTTTCAAGGCTTTAGAGCACTGCCAGACGAGAAGGAAGAGGGGGGACACCAGAAAATGCTTCAGTTTTCTTAAAAGCGATAATGTTTTGAGGAATTTTTTAAAAGAAAAGGTAATAACCTGGAAAATTGGATGGGAAAATTTCGTGATTTGAAAAAATTAGTTAGAGACGTGTTATTCAGGGGAGCTGTTTTGCTACAAGAGCAGCGTTACATTTTTTAGCCCCAAGTTTTATTTTTAAATTTAAGATATTTGTCAGATTCAGACAAGGGTAATTTTCTCAGAGTGGGAAATCTTGTCACGATACTGAAGGGGAGAAAGTAGTGATAGTGAAATCGAGCTAGCTTGAAATAGCAATAAAACACATGAGGGGTGCACAGGGCAGTTGATATTACCCAATTTAGCTAATTATCAGGAAGTGGATTTGGCAGGAAGTCCAGACCCTTCCTACCCCACCACAATTTGGGGGAGACTTCTTGAGGCGACTCCCCCCGAATTCTTTCTACTCCCCGCCGAGTGGAAATGGGGCGGTCAGCTTCCATTCTGTGAATAAGTTTTTACTATTTCCAAATTTCCCTTTTTGTGGTAACGATAAACGATGACATAAGTGTACGTCACAGTTATAATCGCCTACTCCATTGCCAGGAAAGATGTTGAAGAATTTGGAGGAGGGTTCTCATATAATACAGAAAGCGAAGGTAGAGTACAGGGAAAATTTCAAGGTTAGACCGAAAGAGTTACAAGCTGCAGGCGCCCCTGCCGCTCGGGGCCTCACCCCATGCCCCTCTTTAAATTAACCCGTCATGGGCATTGATGATTCCAAACCCCGAATGAAAAACACCAGCTTTACGCCATACGATAAATTTTAAAATTAGCAAACAAATAAACAATAATATACCGAAACTTTAGAACCCTCCACAGTAGCCGGGCAAGGAGTGAGATCCCGAACGACAGGTTTTTATACCGTTACACAGTAGCCACCTACAGAAAACAGTGAAGTCTCGCACAAGCACACGTATTTTAGTCAACATTTTGTATAAGAAAATTTCAACCAGATTTTAGCTTGATGGAATAAAACAAACATTGTAGAAATCAGGTAGTGTGTGAGCGGATTCCATTATTTGAACCCCTCCACAGCTCTACATCTAGACCGGTAGTGAGTGACCACTCGCACCCCTGCTCCCCCAGATACGTATTTTAGTTGCCACCATTTAAACGGGGTAAGGTCCCCCGAGGTGACATTCCCGTCCACTCTACTGGATTACTATTCAGACAGATCCACAAGCTCCCAATTTAAACATTCCCCCTTCCATCTACCTTCATCCACAACCTGCCAACTCAGTCTATGGTATTTTAAACAGTAGATATTATCTAATATCTAATGTACGTTTGTAGATACTTTTAACATTTCAATAAGTTTGATATCCATTTGTAGCACTGACAGAGGGGTGTTAAAGCTGCCTGACTGCTCAACTTGCCGAAGTTCAAGGATGTGAAATACCACACATGTTCGCAGGCTTTGTCTCATTAGCGCTGGCGCTGGCGTTGAGGTCTTTAAGGAGGAGGTGGGCTGAGAAATCAATGGATTTTATCAAGGGGTTACAAAGGACTCAAACGTTTTAATGCGCTGATGAATTAATTTGGCCTCCGCTAGATGTGAAGGGCTTTGGAGTTGGGATCGATTATTGAACTGAGGCAAACTATTACATTTTCCTCCCCTTCTACTCCACCCAAACGAGTGAATCCTCTCACAACTTCCTCGAGAGCTTTTCTCATCAAACAGATTTTCGAAAAGGTACTTAATTGACAATTTATTGTTGAAGGATGCCGGTGGGTTTTCATATAAAATACCTTGATCCAAAATTGATAAAGCTATATTAATTTAAGAAATTCCTCCTTCACAAGATTTTCCGCCACAACTTTGACGCATTATCTCCTATACCATGCCTCACGTAACTAATAAGTTATTATTTTAAACCCATGAATAATATGAACGAGAAGTAAAATTTCTGTTACCTACACTATCCTCACAACTGGATATAGGACGGCAAATAACAGAAAATTGGTGGCTAGGGCTAGAAGAAAGGGGACTCCCCTCCATGGGCCGCAGAGCGCCCCAGGGGTTACAGCAGTATATCAGTTAACCTAAGTGCATGCTGAGCTTTCTTAAAATAACTCTTCGGAACTAGGGGTTAAGAGAATACAAGTATTCCAACAGAAGCTTGGCACTGACGGTAGAAGAGATGACCCTCGGAAACCTTCTACAGGATTCCAGGTATACCAGCACAGTCACCAAAACTTACATTTAAATGAGGAGCTTTGTAAATCAGTGATAAAGGTAGAATCCTCTTAGGTACAATAAGGTTCATTGCCACATTTCGTTCAATATTTACCTCATGAAAACCCCAGCGAGAGACGCAATATGTAGAATCTTTGTGATTTGTCACCCAATGAGTCCCTGCTCCGCGTTCCCTGAGCCGATATTGCTTGCATGCAAATAAAGTAGGCCGCTCTGAACAGTCCAATTTCCATTAAATCAGGCCGTTATCAAATGGGGATGCATTGTAACTCAGCATTACTGGCTCAGCAAGGATGAACAGGGGGGAGGGTCAGGATGAATAGCCGACCGGAGCGGGTAGACATCAAGTTTTTGTACCTGAATGAGGCATCCCAAAAACATGACGGGAAATATTGTGGACGTTACATCAGAGTCAGGTTTCAGGGGAAATAAAAATAATTGACTTTTGGGACAAGTCACTCCTACAGGGACTATGGCACGCATGTGTACCAACTTTTAATCAGGCACATCATCCACTTATCAGCTAGCACTGAACTAACTAGGCCTGAGATATTATTTATTCATTATCTTAATGCACGAATTGTTCAGCGACATAACTATCTTTTGTAAGTATGGACCAGCTGCAACTATAGGTACTTTTAGCGTGCAATACATTACCTCTCCTATCTTACAATTTGAGAATTAACGCCTCGCTATTCACATTTGTTTGTTTGCGCGAATTTTGAAAAGTAGATAATAGATAGGGAATTTAAAGACTTTTACTCAACGAAATAATAAGCTATTGGGGATGACGGGAACATCACTCCCTCGTTCAAATTGGCCGAATCTCACTGGGCCGGGCATCTAAGGGATTGTAATGAGCTGTTTTTTACTGAACCAAGCTATTGAAATGTTGATCCCCATAAAGTGATCCCAGATCCCACCATGTCAGATATACATGAACGACTGTTTTCAAAGGTAATTCCTTTCCAGAAGGAAAGTACATGGGGTTTTTATAACAGTGTGGGAGTTGGTTCTGGGGTAAAATTCAGCAGATGTAAAATATTCTGCGGCACGTGAGATGTTTCTACTGCTTCAGTTCGGTACTTCCCCCTCCATGAGAGCAAACCTCATGAACACAAATAAGTTAGTACTCCATTGGCAACGCGGGGAGAGTGCTTCCTAACAATGTGCATGTAAGAACCTTCTTGAAGGGACAGCACGCTCGGGACCGCAGTAAAGTAATGACCACATTAAGGCTCCCTTTGATCCAACTTTGTACTGCAAACTCTCTGCGTCCAATCCATACATGAAAAAACACTATTTGTGATGTTTTTTTACCTTTGCTACTTTGGAATGGCAAGACTGCAGGACCCAGACGAGTGAGTACAGGCCCAGCTAAAAAAAAGTACTTATTGTAGAACATTACTACACTTCTAAAATGTTATTAGATACAACAAGATGACGTCAGTCAGCAAGGAGTTGTTTTCAGGCTGCCAATAAGTTCCTACCCCCTTTATACCTACTAATATTCTGGACTAGGGACCCCATCCGCCATGCCTTCCAGCTAGTCAAGTCTCTAATACAATTTCTCTGGGGTTCACACCTTAAAAAGCACGTAAGATAAAAAATGTAATCAAAGTCAGTCAGCTAGTGCATGAGCAGTTAGTCGACTGCTTATAGGAGCATATTAGATAAAAAAGAAAATGCAAAAATTCAGGGAGTGGAACCTTAAAATGGCGAGGTACCGGGAGAGCAAAAGGGAGTAGGGTAGTGGGGGGTGACATTAAGCACCATTCGCATGGCCAACAACCACATTCCCGTAAATAAATAACCAGCTTTCGGTTAAGTACCTTCAATTAAGCACAACTCTGCTAGCGCCATCGGACGCCAGCAATTTTACCGGTCCTTTTTAAATAAAAGAAGTTGGCAGTTGGTAATTCACGTGTGGGTTGAAAATTGGACAGTTTCTGTACTGAATTTACGGGTGCTTAATTTTACTGAAAATGTTGAGTTTTTAGACTCAGCGTTTGCCGTGGGAAATTGAACTGACACTCTGTGTATCGTAAATAACCAGCATAATAGTTTGTATGTGCTGAAACGCCTTTAGACCCTTCAGTTTTAGGCTGCATTTCACCACTTTAACGTGAAGACTATCGTGTACACGATAGCGCTATCGTATCGGTATAGAACGTTAACAGCTTTCACCATGCTCCCTTATCTTATCGTTAGCTTTCGAGTGGATTATCCGTGCGTTAGCGAAAACGATAACTTTCATATCTTCGACCCATTTGGAGCGAAACAGGCAGGGATTGTAGTCTAATTAACAATTTAACTTTTTTCTTTTCCATTTTTAGCTTGAAATTGTTGAAACATACACCTAAACAAAGTCGACGGTTGCCTAGGCAACGAAATTCTCGTTTAACGATAGGATAAGTTTTGCGGCTACTTTAAGATAACAATTCGATCGTTAGGAGGCACTATAGTGAGTGGTGAAATTCAGCCTAGAGAATTAGTGGTTAACGTTTCTGCAAAATCAAGCCTAAGCATATTTCCTTTGCGAAAACAAATTTGCCACTTTCCGTTCCAACTCGACTCCTTAATGCTTTCCATAAGAGAAGGAGTATTTTAACTCTCCAAACTCAGTGCTGAGTATCTTTCAAAAACTTTCCCCAGTTTTTCTCTTCTGCCAAATTGAATCCTTGCTGTAAAATCCCTTTTATTTGAGTTAGCGAACTTTACATTCCCATTGCAGGAATAACTTGAAGTTGCAGACAATGCTCTTGAGAGCTGTGACTAGAGAAGATTACCATGTTGCCAATGTTTTCTAAGTTAATGAGGTTTTAACATATTTTTTTTCGCCTTGGAACCATACCGAAAACTTTTCCTAAGGTTCAAACGAAATTTTCTGATTTTGTGCAGGTAAGTAAATTGAGAGTAAGAAAAAGATTTATTTTTCAGGTTCAGTTCAAAAATCAAAATAAAAAATTGTTAACGGGAATTTTCAGTAAAAAACAAAAAAAAAATATCCCGTTGCAGCTGGATTTTCTTTTCTCTCCATACCTCAAAAAAATAGCATGAAAATGAACATTAGCAGGATCGGAAGGGAAAGCTGCAGGCCTGCTGATAGTGAAACAATCTAATAGTGATTTGGGATGGTCTGCCCCCTTTCTGTTCAAAATTTCACTCGACCAGGCGAGATAATTATTTCAATAGAAGGGAACACAAACAAAGCAGGTGATAAATAAATAAATAAACCACTGGAGCGTGGGAGTATTGATATGTTCTGGGGCAACCGACCCGAAAGACCGCAGCCTATAGGTATACAATACATTATTCCCATTTTTATGGATTTTTATTTCAGTGTTCTACCTTCATTTCTTACTTCTAGTCTGTGCTTCTAGTATTCCATAGCTAAACCAAAATACTGGTGTTGCTATTATTATGCACATCTATATAAATATATCTACTATTGACTTTTGTGCCGTGGCCGCGATTTGTCCGATAATTTCCGCAATAGTGTTAATTTCCAGCCGTTACATGGTACAGGTAAAAAGTTATGGGAGTATAAAATGGCATTCCATTTTCCATTGGGAGGAATCACGGCGTGAGATGGAAATGAGGAGGGCGGAGGCGGGGGCAGAGGACGTGTACGGCTAAGCCCGGAGATCAAACCGGCTGCTGATAATTCCAGGTAACGTGGATCACTCTGATAACGCCTTTCTGTCGAAGCGTTCTCCCCCTTCCCCGCAGCTCCCTGTGGCACCAACCACGCACCCCCTACCCCTATACACCTCTATAGGTGGTTTGCAAGTTGCTGGGGCATTTTATCAGATCATTTTAAAATGCAGGATGCAGGAACTAGGATGCGTACTGGAGACACTTCTTAGCGCTGTTCAGTTCTAAAGCTTCTTTAAATCACAACGTGAAATAGCGCTATACTTCTCGAAGAGGCTCTGCAAGATTTCAACATGATATGTTACGTCATCTTGTGACCATACTTCATATTAAGCAAGAAATGCGCATTATCACTCTTAATGTTCCTGAATCACTGTTTGTCAATAATTAAATGCAAGTTGAAAAGAAATGATCATGATTAAAACGTCTCGTCAGTATACCATGAAGGAAGGAGCCGAGGGGGTAACTACTCCAGAGATTCCTTGAGATTCCCTGAGATTCCATAATGATTTCCAAAGATTCCCAACGATATTCATAGAAAGATGAACCCCGAAGGGGTAACCACTCCAAAAAAATTCCAAGATTCCTTGAGATTTCATAAAGATTTCCAATGATTCCCAACGATACTCCCAACGAGTGGTTAACCCCTCGGAAGGAGCAGATTCTTTGCACGGGAAACTGGAATGTAAAAGTCAACTTTGACATTTTTCAGCATAGCCATGAAAATGAAGAGAATATGATCAAAATAAATTTGGATAGATGTGTAAAGTAAGGGCAGATAGGTACGTTTTGGATGTGTACAGCTAGGGCAATTCTAGGGAGTGCATCGCATTTCTCACACGGATCATTTTCCGAATTGGAAATTCATCAAAATATTGAACATCTGTCTCACTTTCTCCTATATACATGACTGCATGTTACCTTTAGGAGGCTGTTGCTCCAAAAAATAACTTAGTATCGCAAATCAATGGTGAAACTTCGGCCCTGATGGATTAAAGTGGATCCATCTTCTGACCACGACATCCGAGGTACTTAAGCAGTAAGAATAATTTTTAATAAAACTTGTACGTAGGAATTTTCTTTTAAGGACAATGCCGGAGGGACATAATTGCAAAAAAACCTTCATAATTAAAAGGAAACAAGCAAGCTAAAAAGCGGCGGTATTAAAATGTAGAGACAATTTAACGCGTCGAGAGTCAAGTTTTGAAGAGAGAGCTCGAGTGTCGGAGTGGAGGGGAAGCTCTTTGAAAACACCAGACCAAGGCTCAAATGTAATTTTAATGTAAATTACAAATTACGTGATAGAAAATTTATTTCCGTATAATTTTCAGCCAATTTATTATCACCAATCACGTTACAATATCGTACTTTTAAGTGGACTCACTTAACTAGAAGTTCGTACGTCCAGCTATTTATTTTTTTAAAAAATAAGGGCAGGGCCTTGTCCCTGAGGGAATGACATATCTTCAAGAAGTAATGTCGGGAGACGGTTCCTTGGGGTCACCTTACAGGTAAGGTGTGCATGAAAAAAAAATGTTTTTATATCGAAGTATATTTTTCTTCATTTTCCTTCCACCACTTTTTGGTGAAGTAGTCAGGCTAATTAAACGCGTTATACCACGTAACTAGCCCCTATCCCACCTCGTGTTTCACTCTGAAAGTGTCATGAAAAACTACAAACATACTATCAGGCTGGACTGTCTGGTTTTTGCGTTCAACAAAGGAAAGGAGAAGCCATTTGGCGACATGAAACTGGAGTGGTGAGCTGTGGACATGCAGCGGTGGTCCCCTGCTCTACCAGACACCAGGGTTGAGGTGACAAACTTTCCATGGTATCGGGTGCCCAGATGCCCTGCTTTGCAGTACAAAGTGCACCGAGGTGCAACGAGGAGACGCAGTAGCGTCAAACTTACTTCATATTTTTTATGTTACAGTGAAACTTTCTAGACTAAAGTAGGTCAGTCCCTAGGCCCAAAGTAATGCATTCTATGTTTTTAGGGATGTTACAGCTGAAGCCGCCTCTTGGTAATTAATTTTTCATTCTATTTAAAGAAACCTTACGACCGAGGGGGTAACCACTCCTTGAGATTCCCTGAGATTCCATAACGATTTCCAAAGATTCCCAAGATATTCATAGAAAGACGAACCCCGAACCACTCCCATAAATTCCACAGATTCCTTGAGATTTCATAAAGATTTCCAATGATTCCCAACGAGATTCCCAACGAGTGATTAACCCCTTACGACAGTCCTGCTGCTTATGGTCGTACTTGTATGCGGGTAAAAAATAAGAAGAAACTTCTTCGTGTACGAGCTACCTAATAATAAATTGAATTTTAAGGTTTCCCATGGTCCTGGAGTTTCCGGGAGTCAGTCAGCTGAATTTTTCCAGAAGCCACTGAATATAGTTGGCATTTTCCTTCCAAACAGTTTGAAACAAAGTACAGAGGTCTATAAACAATACCGCGCCCACGATTATAGTGCTGATAAAGCAAATAAGCGAAAGCAGTTGAGTAATTCACAAACAAGGCACAAAGCTTATTGTTGCTCTGCGCTATCTCTCTCCTTCTCTCTCCCACTTCCTCATTCAAAACGCAAAGGCTTGTTATTTTGTCATCACGTCTTCTATCATGTCTTAATATGAAATGTGCTTCAACTTACTGATGATGTACACCGATAAGACAGAAGAAATAGGACATCTTTGTACCCAGCAAACGACTTCCGACTTGCAACATGATGTCACAATTATTGTCATAAACCGAGGGGGTAACCACTCCAGAGATTCCTTGAGATTCCACTGAGATTCCATAAAGATTTCCAAAGATTCCCAACGATATCCATATCCCCGAAGGGGAAACCACTCTAAAAAATTCCAAGATTCCCTGAGATTTCATAGAGATTTCCAATGATTCCCAACGAGTGGTTAACCCCTCGTCACAAACTTATTTTGAAATATGATTCATAAAAATTAATTGTATCCCTCTACAGCCTCTACTATTAGGTACCTGTACAACTAGAGGTACAACAAGCATCTTATTCTAATCCTGAGTTGCAATATTTAATGTACCCATAGGTAACAAGGTTTCGGGAGTATCTATATTTTATATCTGACCGGAAGCAGCTGAACACATAGGCATGAACTACTTCATCTACTTTCCTATACTATTTAAGGGTATATGCAAGATAAAAATGTCTGAAACGTAATGGAGGAGGGGTTGGGAGTTCATAAGGACGACTGCTATCAATTTCTCGTTACCCCTTCGATAACTTAGTAGCACAGCTCCCTGGAGCGGCGTATATTACCATACTTCACTATGGGGGACGGGGCAAACGCGAAGGCTGGCAAAAACTTTTATTCAAACGCATTGCAACGTAAAATACTTTCCTTCTTTCCCTCCTACTTTCTTATTGCCCATGCAAAGTAACTACGTCGGTCCATCTTAATGTTCCTTACAGTTCATACGAACTCGTTCGAGTGGAATAAGGGAAGTTTCAAATTTGAGGTGTCACAGGAGAATTGAATATTGAAAAATACACCAACTAGCGATACGTTCTCTATGCTCTACTGGCCTTTACCTAGGTAAAACCCTATGGGGCAGGGGGAGGGGGTTGGTACCAATGGAGGACATGGTTGGTGCATTACTTGAAAGTGGGCAATTTTATATATATTCAGGGGACTAGGTAACTAACTCACCCAGTAAAAACTATGATTTGTAAATTCAAAAGTAAATATAAATGGATTACTCTACGCCTGCAAGATCATGATTATGTAATTCAAAAGTCGGTGTACACATTACACATCTACCAACGAATCGCGTTATATGCGATAATTTATTTAGTAAACGTCACCGAGTGTACACGTACACGGATCCCACACAGGACGCTGTACACCTCAGGTTGGGAATAGCTGGGCTAGTCGTAGCCTTATTCCTCAGAAATATTCTTTACGGAGAGCCAAGTTGCCAAAATTCACCAATTTACAATAGCTAACATGTCATACTTTCATTTTTTAACGGGAAAATTGAGAGAGCTGGAAAACCATCGGGAAATGAAGAAATCTGCACGTTAGCATTCCCTTGAATGCTGTATGACCAAGCGAAGAATACGGAGGCTTTTGTTGTTATTGACCCCTGCTACCACGAAGTATAGATACCTACTAATGAGGGTCATCAGCATGCAGCTGAATGTGTTTCCTAACATTTCAAATAGACGACTCGCCAAACTATACTCATCCTACGTCACAAAAAACATGCCAACACCCATAATCGAGTTTGTAAACAACAAGCAGACGACGGTTTGGAGAGGAGCGTCGTGAAGCTACGGTTGTGGGTTCACCCTAAACCCTAAGTAAAGGCACCTACAGTTAGTCAGCAGCCTACCTGAGTTGAATTGAAGAGCGCAGATTCAGGTCCTGTGGCAGAGGTGATCAAGCAGGAGAGAAAAACGATGACACCGGACGGAAATAAGCAAGCGATTTTGTATAAAGCGACGCCATTGCTGCGACGGCACCGCACCCTGACGACCCAAAAGGGAACTAACCCCACCCTCCACCCTGCTCACGCGCCACCCTGTCCCAACGACTTTCCCCCTTTAATTTAGACTGACCTTGATCAAACAGAGTAAAGAAAGTGAGGTCGAGTTCTTAGAGTCAATCTAATCTTGTGGAGTAATTGAACTTGAAGAATGGTAGGTATTTAATTTGAAATCGCAAATAAAATGTACTGGCATTGTATATTCTAATTTTGTGATTACTGATCGACGACTTAAGTTAATTCAGGTGGGATTCTGCATCTATTCATTTTTTACAGCACTTCCAGTTCGAACTCCGCACCTGCCGGATACTGGATACTCCGCAAGTAGCTAGAATTTCCAGAAAGCATATGGAACTGGAAACGCAGCAGCAAGGAATAGGTATTGGTCATCCAGGATATAAGCACAGAGCGATTGTCGCTTCCGTGAGTTACGTGCTCCGGGTGCTCGACTCAGCACTTTCTCATCAAGAGGCCGGCAGGCGGGTGGCGAACCGGCGCGTCGGCGGCACCAGCTGCAATGCGGGGGCGCGGCAGGCGGCAGGAACTCCAGTGCCGACCATAATGCTGTATGTCTTTGCCTTACCCCTCACCTCACAAATACATAATACATGGTACAATGCATAGCCGTATCCACGGGGGGGTTTAGGGGGTTAAACCCCCCCCCCCCCCCCCCATGAGCGGAAAATTAACATGGTAATACCAACGTGAAGCAAAAAATATATAGGCTAAAACCCCCCCCTTGACACTAAACCCCCCCCCCCCCCCCATGACCGCTTTCTGGATACGGGCCTGGTACAATGGTAGGTACATGGGAAAAATAAAAGATAACTCTCCGCTTGAAGTGTTTATTCGTCCTGTATTATGTTGAAGCTATTATCATTGAGATTAAGGAGAAAACGACGTAGATCTTCTCAATGCACTTTTTTTTCGTCCTCCTCAATATTAACCGTTATGCCGATGATACCTAATTACTGGTAAGGTTTAGCTAACAGTATAGTGAGTAGTGGATAACGCTACGTTAACTTTGCCAGCCAGCCACCCGGAAGTGGGTAAATACTCATCCGTGCAATCGATATAATATGTATTAATATCAACTTGTTTGATTTCAAACTGGTCAAAGGAATTTATGAATTTCGTCAATTCATCGGTGAATGACCATACGCTAACAATTTTGGAGGGGAACCCAATGACAGTTTGGTGCCTATATAGGTATAGGATTCCGGTTTCGTTTTCAAACATAGTTAGGTAGATACAACAGTAACCTCTAAGGAACAACCATTTCATTCTGGTCTTCAGGAGCTTATAACCTTTTAAAGCTAAGTAGGTACTTTGAGGTCTCATCAACCCCTGTTATTCATGGTTTGGTTTTAGAATAGTACCTCCAAGATGTTGGTACTAGAGTTCCTACTTCCTCAAGTCATACTACCACATAAAACTTTAAAATAACACATAGTTCCGCGCATTTGAGCGAATAAGGAAGACAGTAGTGAAGTGAAAAGTAGTTTTGAGAAGGCTTTCGAGAAGGAACAAGTTCTGATCCTTTGTAAAATGCATGAGCTAAGCTAAGAGGAACCCACGCCATCAAACTTCGTCGTGCCCTTCGAGCTCCCAAGCTTATATCACGATATATATATATCATATCGAACTGGCTCGTTAAGAGCTGAAATACAGGATATCTTGTTCTGAAAGTTATATAGATAATATTTCTCTGATGAGCTGGTTCTTATATTTGTGTGTAAAACTAGGAACAACTTGTATAGATATTCCTGTAGTAAAATCGGTATCAACTTAATTAGACTATAACTATAACATGTAGTCACAAATCTGGGGCTGGAATTGTTTTCATCGTCAAACAAAGCTAAGTAAGTCCAAATCAATGGGGGAATAGGATTAGGGGGTTATGCATTTCAGTAAAAAAAAATTGTGAAAGGTAACGGTTTTGTGAATTCGCACAACTGAAAATTAGGGTGCAATGTAAATTTGTCATGCAAGCAAGGGGTTCTGCATGAGTTCTCCATGCAATATGCCGCGGCGGCACCACCCCCCGCATACGGCCTACCATATTATTCTCTATTATTACCCATTTCCCAGAATTCGATACCTATCGCTGCATTTATAGTCTCTTTTTAGTGCCATTAAAGCCCAAAAAAGAGGGTTACAGGAATTAAAATTCTAGAAATGGGGTGGTTAGAGCTGCTATTAAACACACTACCAATAATCTAGTTGATTCACACGAAATCGGAATAATGCATGTTGGCAGCGAGTAATCTGGTGTGACGTGTCTGCACGTAGGCAGGAACCTTCCCCCAGGCCTTCACTATATGACGCACCTAATCAACGCCACCTCGTTAGTATATTTGTTAGGTAACTATAATAAGATACGTTGTGGCCCACTGTGCTGTAGAGGCTTTAAAGGACCTAATGATTGAGTCCGGGAACAAATTTCTAAATTCAATCGAAGAGATCGGGCTCATAAAGCTACTTGAAATCGCACTAGAAATAAGGCGCGGTACAATGGCCCAATCTGGACCAAGTATCCATCTGGCCAGCAGACCCCTCAAGCATTTGGTAATAGTCTAGGTTACAACTACAGTTTTTTTGTATCATGTCCCATGTGCGCCTTTTAGGTATAGTGTATAAAATCTATCAGCAAGACTTTATATACCCCAAACTGCGAAGTCAGAATTGAATCTGAATAGAAAACCTTGAGCAAGTTTCCTTCTTCCCGTAAAGTCCTCCTTTACAGGGCACATTCAAACTAAATTTAGTTTGTATCCCGAAAAGAGGAAAGGAAAAATCTCTTCTGGTTATCAAAGGCGATTTCACTCGCAACCCATTTTATTCAAGAGGCGTCGCATAAGTTGAACATTTGCTTACCTACTTTTACTTTAATATTTTGGGGCCATTCTTTGTGCTTTGTGGAGAAGAAAACTAATTTCTGACAAAATTCGAAAAATAGAAAACTCAAATTCTGAAAGAGTACCGTGGCGTTCTTTTGAATTTCAATCAAATAAGAGCAAAAATGGGCTTAGTAGCTGCAAAGCAAATGAGGAGAAATCGGTTTCATTAAAAGTCATTAAGTAATTCAAAGGAGGTTCTTGGAAGAAGGGGAGTCTCCGTCTTCCCCGCACTCCAAAGTCAGTTTTAGAAAATGTCGGGGGAAATACGCGGAGGAAAAGTCCGTAATTTCAAATTAGAAAATATTCATCATTTGTCTCAGTACTTTCTACTTTCTAGTTGTTATTCCACAGTCGCCGCGCCAACTCTACCAACCTTTTTAATAATTCTGTCACACGACGGCTGAGGTAACAATATAAATCACTTTTGTTCTTTATCGATAAATTTGCTTTGCGAAACCCGTAGACAGCGGGGCTTTTGGGAAATTTAAACTCAAAACGAAAAACGAGAAATAACTTTGTAAGGAGAAACTTATACAGGCCAGGTATGCAGGCGGTATCGCTAAGTCAGACTTCTACAACTCTGGATTATCTATTTTACCTACTAATTTATAATAAAGGGTGCGAAAATCACAAATAATACAGCTGGTTCCAAGCTTTAAATTTTAATAAGACATATTGTACTTCAGAACAAAAAATATCCAATCGGTTCCTCAGAAAATGGCTCGGGGTAACCACTCCAAAAAATTCCCAGATTCCCTGAGATTTCATTAAGATTGAACCCATGATTCCAATAATTCCAATGATTCCCAACGAGATTCCCAACGATTCCCCCTCGGAAAAAAAGATATTAAAAACTATCCTGTTGATGAATAGTTATGGAGCAGGGAGGACAGTACTGTACCCATAGTTTCTATATTTTTGAAACTTGAGTTCCAAACAAAATTGTACCTTGTACCCTTGTAACGGTAGGTAGTTATTCTTGCATGGCATATTCAAGTGGAAAAATGTAGTTGAAGCTGGGGGGGGGAGCGAGTGGCATGGTCCCAGCGCGGTCGTTCAGCAACCATTCGGAGAGGCTCACTTCGCCGCACAAGCGCTGACTAATTGTGCCAGGGTTCCTTATTTTTACGAGAGCCCATAATGCTGCCCTTATTGCTGTTATATGAACAAAAATTAACTTTTTAATAGTTAATGTGCATCTGCAGTGTTCGGGGGTTGAATATGGCAACCGGAGAGGCCAACAGAGTAGAATAGCAAAGTAGTCAAAGCTAGCATGTAGGCGTCTCATTTCCAAATTATTTAACCAGGGGAAATTTTCTGAACCTAGGTCTGAACCAACCCTTCATACATTCCTACATTATGGGATCCGTCAGTAAACCCTCATTTTACTGAAAACTTTGAATAGGTATCAATGTTTGGTAATATGAAAACTATTGTTTTATATTTCTTCTTGAGAAGCTCAAAACTGAGGAACACTGAAATCTGAAGTTTTTCTTTATGTCAAATTAGAGGCACTGAAGTGACCCATTGCTCTCGTGTGTAACAACGTAAATTGTAAGGCTGCGTCTCACCATACTCAGTTAAGAGAAAACTAACCGTAAATTTTCTCTTATTTTTTTTATTTTTTATTTTTTTTTTATTTTTTATTTTCTAACGCGCGACGTTCAGAGAACATATGCGCCGATGAGTTGGTTTATTAGATGTTTTTGGCCGAAGCCGAATATGAGTGGGCCGAAGCCAATACATCCATGTCGGAAGCGGAAAATTTTTCCGTTCCGCCGGGATTCGAACCCGGACCTCTCAGGACACAAAGCGGACCCCTTGACCACTCGGCCACTTTTCTCTTATTTTTACCATGATCAATTTTTAGGAAAATCGGCGTTTTGCTCTCAACCGAGTATGGCGGGACCATCAAAATAGATGAGGTAGGTGGGAAAAGGGCACGGAAAATAGGAAAAGCAAATGAGTGAAGTGGATAGCAGAACATAAGACAGGAAAAACAACACATAACAAGGACAAAACAAAAGCAATATGAATTGGGAAATCATGGAACTTTCCCACTTCACGCTAAGGGGAAAAGAGAAGAGTTACAAAACTCGACAGGAGGAAATCTCCAGTCACAAAAATCTGGAGCTAAAAAAATCACTTAAACTCAGGTAAATAATGATGGAAGCCACTGCGGGATAAGTCCATAAATCACGCGGCAGCTTTTGTGCCTGGCGGCGGCGGCGCGAGGTGTGTGAGACTGCGAGGAGCGAGGAGCGAGCTGTACCTTTTTATTGAAAGATGTCCTCACCAAATCTCCCAGGCCCTTCGCCATTTTTCAAGGCGCATCTGATGTCAGCTTTTAGCTTGGGGTAACATCTCCCCCTCTTCATTCTTCTCACCGAAGATACCAAGGGTGTACTGTGCTTCTACATCCGCGGTCATAGCTCATGCTGCTGATAATGTAATATACCTCTTGCTCGTTGCTGATTTTTACCCGCATCGACAGTAGGTAAATATGCAGAAGCAGGCCCAGACCTAGCTTATGTTCTTTTTACTTAATTCTCAGGAAACTGTTTATAAGACACCCAATGCCCAAACGTTTCCAGCTTCCATCACTGTTTTTTCAACGAATCTAATCTAGCTCCTGGCACTGCTAATGTACAACTGCACACGGCAATCTTGATATGAAGTCCTTGGGATTATGTCAAGGGGGTAACCATTCCAGAGATTCCTTGAGATTCCACTGAGATTCCATAAAGATTTCCAATGATTCCCAACGATATTCATAGAAAGATGAAACCCGAAGGTATAACCACTCCAAAAAAATTCCAAGATTCCCTGAGATTTCATAAAGATTTCCAATGATACCCAACGAGATTCCCAACGAGTGGTTAACCCCTCGGATTATTTTCATGAATTCCTTCTGACCGATGCATAAGTAATATACTTGACCCCTTTCTTGTTTAACAGGATGTGGCAGGTCGCCTCTAAGGCGCGCCTCACTGGAGGCATGATATCTGTTCCTGGAACGTAATTCCCCGGTGACGCTACTCACGCGACCCTTAGTCACGGCAGCCATTCCTCCCTCGCCGAGTCAGCAGTCAGCACCATGCATTGGTCATGCTATAGGCCGTCACGGAGCCTCAAAATATTTCCTTTGGCGTTCTTAATGGTGATTATGTACGATTTTAATCATTTTAATGTAAATTTCTTCCTGATCTTTTTTTTTCGAAAGAGGTCATTGGGTGTCCTACGTCTTGAGTCAATATGAAAAGGTCGCGTTATCGTTTCAGTCGTCTAAACACACTGATTGGTGATAATCAGTTGACGTCATAGGGGGTCTTTAGACCCAGCTTCACACAAACACATAATTCATAACCTGTTTAACCTCTTTAACTTTGAAAATGTCTACTTGCTTCCTTTCAGGGTAAAGTAATAGTTGCAGAGTATAGACAAATTGAGGAAATTTGGGAATGTTTGATGTGTCCTCTTCAGGTTTCATTGGCAATTCTTCCCCACTCTCTTGAGGTAATCCGAAAGTCAAACCACACACTCACGCTCGGTCTGAGCGGTGCCGATCCTATTCCTATCCAAATACCAAATAGAACCGTCCAGTGGGAATCTGATATGGCGGCGTCGACGTGACTTCTTCCTCCACGTTCGTCTCATTCTGTCGCCCTGCGCCCCCCTCAACACTGAAGAGCGCCTTCAAATCACAACGCCCTATTTCTGGCACAATCAAATCAGAGCGATTGAACTCCAGATTGACTATATAAGAGCCAGGGTATGGCAAAAATCGTCAAAAAGTGAGAAAACAAATAAAACACTGTTACTTCAGTGAACACTGTCTATTTATGATAAAGAAATGACCTTCCTAACTGCAGTAAAACCGAATTTTTAAACTGCTTTTCCTAAACAGTACGTACATCTCGGGTACTTTACCTTACTCATGGTTGAAAGTTTCAACTGTAGCTAGAAAGTACGAAATAATAAAACTTGCCCCTCAACATGTGGCGGTTTTCGCTGAAGTTAAGAAATTGAGATTTTCATCCAGGTCGGCTAATCCAAAATACATGAGCTGACTGATGTAGGGAGAGGAAAAGTTTTTTAATAATGTGAAGCGTGTTTATGCTGATTTTGAAGCGGGTATACGCGTCAAGTAGCGGCATGGCTGCTTCAACAGTTTTCATCCTTCCTAACCTCTCCAAAGCACCTGGACACTACCCCTTCACAGTACGGTCCTTCCTTCCTTCATTCCCAAGCGCCTGAACACTATCCCTACACAGTGCGGTCATTGCCGAGAATTTAATCTTTATATTATTTTGCCAATCTGCTACCCACTATTGGGGGTAACAGCAACTAGCCCAGTTAGTGTCACGTATTGTATGTATTAATACTGTGTGAGTACGTACGTACTGTGCTCAGCAACATCCCATTAGTTGCAAGAGAGGAATCAGCTGAAAAAATCATCATTAACAAAGGCCTCGACACAGGTCATAAATGTTTAGGCTGTTCCATCAGGGTCGGAGATTGCGTTGAGAGCAGCTTGTATTATATAGGTACAGAGGCCACAGTTTCCGTCCCTGATAGCAAAAATTGGAAAAATCGAATACAAGAGGTCTTTTTCAACAATCAAAATTTAATTTGCGCGGATTCCTCGCTCACAACTCACAGTGCTGCAACTTGTACCCAAGCCGTCGGTCTTGGAGTTTTGTTTGTTATTGGATAATACGAGTATGCAGCACATTCGCTCTACTGCAATTGCACTTCATTTTTTTATTTTTCTGAGGTAGATATATATTTTTAACATCAGAAACTAGTAAAATAGTTGAGTAATCATTTAACAAAAGAAAATTGACAAAAATCACTCCATTGTTATATCTTAACCAGTATAAACAAGGGGTACGACAATGGTCGCACATACTTTCCCATCATATGGACTATGGCTCTCAAGCCCCCCTCCGAACATTGCAACTGCCACCACTGCCCCTAGGATGAGAAAACATGTCTAAGGAAGCCGCCTCCCAAGCATTTCGATACCCCACACGGTAGGTACATTTCGCTAACCTCTCAAAACACAACCCGCGGGGGAAGCTTGGAGAAACTTTTAGACAAAATAGCTAGCCTGGGGAAGTCTCCCCGAGTATTTTGAATACCCGCATGGCATATTTTGTGAACCTACCAAGACTGACCCCGGATGGGGGGTTGGAATTGTATTTAGAATTTTTTTGACACGACAACTTGCCTGAGGAAGTTTTCGCGAGAATTTTGAGTTCCCACATTACTTATTTCATGATCATGCAAAAAATAAACAATTCGGGGGTCATAATCTCCCAAATTCGAGTTTTCCTAGATATGCCGCTAATGATGTATTTTTACCCATGCACTATTACCCCTGAAAAAATAACATAAATCGTACGAGCCGATTTTGAGAAAAAAATTAAAAACCTGATTTTTTGAGGTTTTTGGGGGGCAGAGCCTTCCAATTTTCACCAATAGAAAATCGGAAAAAATTTAATCTGCCCATTATTTTTTTACACCCGTGTACTAAATTTGAACCAAATTGGCCCGATAGTTTGGGCCCTGG
The DNA here is from genome assembly GCA_950004255.1 of Mesopsocus fuscifrons. Classification (NCBI taxonomy): domain Eukaryota; kingdom Metazoa; phylum Arthropoda; class Insecta; order Psocodea; family Mesopsocidae; genus Mesopsocus; species Mesopsocus fuscifrons. Next base: position 8,742,875 of record OX465376.1, read on the forward strand.
CTCTCCGTACATACACACACACACAACAATTTCCTATATACCTACTTACGTACTTCGTCTTCGTATACATATATGGGAAAGTAAAAAAGACAGGAAAAAGAAACCAATATCGATCAGTTTCCTTGGAAAGAATTTTTAATGACCGTTCTGGCGCCTTATTGGTTCATTATAAGTCTTGTTAAACGGATTTGTTTTCCTAAATTTCTATTGTACAATAGATGGCATGTTTATCATCTCAGTTAAACCCAAAATGAGTTAATCACGGTAATCACCGAAGTTGTAAGGCGGGAACGGGCCTTCGTTGTTGGTAATCGCAGTTTTTTCATTTATTGGAAAAACAAAAAATAAAAGGATTGAGGCTCAAAACGCGGAAAAATACTATGGACCACTTCGTCTCTCTTCTCTGCAGCGGAAACATTCATTTTGTAAAAAATGTGAAATATCCTCTGGAAGAGGGGCGAGGGGTTTAATTGCTCTCACTGAGACTCGTTACGCTCGAGGACTTATTGATGGCATTAAAAATAGAGGAGAGAGGCTGGCGTTACCTTGTTCATAACATTTTACAACCATCGTGAATCGTGATTCCTCCAGTCTATCCCATTCCAGAGCCCTTCATACCTTCCGCAAAGCTATTTCCAAACTGCCTCACGTCCTTTTACTCTTATTTAGGTGTACCGATGAGTTTCCAGTCAAAAGGGAAGGTCACAATTTGGAATCATACACAAGAAGGAAGCATTGATCCAATGGCATAAATGAAGATAGTATCTAATTTGTTAAATCAGTTGGAGTACAGTGTTAGGTTCGCCTGAAAAACTATAATTATGTAATTGAAAAGTTGGTGCGCACAGATTGCGATAACACGATTACTGACTTATTCCTAAGCTGGTGTACACGTATTTCGTATTTTAATAGGGGGCAAAAACTACGATTATGCAATTCAACAAATTTGTAGTATGTCTGCAAAAATTTTAATGAATTTAAGAACCAACCGTTTCTCGGGAACCACAGATCTAGATGCAATTTTTTAATATAAAAATAAAATTGGCATTGCGTTGTGTATTAGCCATGCAGAACGTTAGGCTGCTCCTGGCCAGCGGGTGTATTCCCTTTCTCGAACGGCAGAAAACCCACTCAACTAACACCTTCAAAATTTATTGTAAGAAGAACTGTTCTCCATATATTACATCATGGCGTGCCTTATCTTCTTACAATAATTTTTGAAGGTGTTAGTTGAGTGGGTTTTCTGGCGTTCGAGAAAGGGAATACACCTGCAGGTGTCTTGCAAAACTTCTGCAAGCCGGCCTTTACAGCTTTAATCCAATGAATTTCAGGGGTTGAGGGTCATCAGCTAAGTCTTCGCTCATAATATAATAATAGTGAAACAGAATTTTCACTGGGTTTTCAACAAAAGATGAAGAAAATCTCTGATTTTTGAAATTGTTCAAAAAGCGCCCAAACTGGTCCCAAGAGTCTTGCGAAGCATTACCTATCCAATCCACATAGCAATTAAACTGTTAACAACACGTGCTCGTGCTCGGGCAGCAGACCTATCAAAGGGAAGCTTATGTATTTTACGGACAAAATAAAAATCCCGGCAAATGATCCTAAAAAACTCTTCAGTTCCTTTTTTAAAAATATCATTCCGGGTGAGAGGGACCTTGGTGGGCATGATGAGAGGGTGTAATTATCAGGAATTCCCTGAGTTGTTTGGGAGTTGGGGCTGCGCCCTGCATACTAACTAGTCTCTGAGCCCCTGCGCCCCCTGCGCCCCCCTGCGCCCTTTCTCATCAGCCACCCTGATCGAATTTCGCGTCTGTCGCGCTGTCGGAGCTGCGACGTGCTTACCAATCTCCCCTTCTGCTCTCTCGAGGATTTTCTCCACAAACTTCTTTTCTCACATTTTTTCATTCTTTTCTTTTATGTGTCGTGGGAAGGGGTTAATTTTTATAACAGTTCCCTTGTTCATAAATAAATGCGTAATTTGCATTGTCATGGTTAATTAAGTTTTGTTCCAGTCTTTGCGTAGTTAATTGCTCCAAAATCTCGCTCATTTTTAAGTCCGTGCTTCTGCCTATCATTTGAAAAATAATTCAAGCAATCTCCAGCACTTACTTTATATTAGATACGGTAGCAGGTTTATTTTTACAGAAAAGGTCTGAAGGTGCACATGGGATTTTCTAGATTGTGCAGCTCTCCAATAACCGGATTATTATAAAATATGCAAAACGTAGAATATGTAGGGGCTGTCCAATTTAAAAAAAGAAAAAAGACATGTAAAATTCACCACTAAGGGAAATGTCCCTAAATTTGAGACATAAACGGAATTTTATGTTCGGCTTTTATTTATTTCCCTCCGTCCCACAGGTTTTGTTCGCATCCGTCGTAAAAAGGGCAGGATGCATATAATATTGCGCCTTTCAAGGCTGAGAAACTTCTGTGTTCTTGTTTAGCTTCTGCAACCCGACATCTTATGAAAACTGCCATTTGGGAAAGGATTCGAATCTTAATTTTCCGGAATTGTTTTGGGGGATCCTTTTTGTTTTTATTATTTAGGTTGCAAAGCGCTGCATGCACACATGTTTTCGATGGTTTCATTTCACTGAATAGGAGTAAGATTACACCTGACGATCTACCTATGTACCTAATATCATTCCCCTCATATTAGGTACGAACGGTAAGGTTACCATAACTCTCAAAATAGCTCACTATAAATCTGTTGGACATTAACGATGCAAAGCTGTAGGTACTGAGCTCATTAGCTGACACTTTCTTCAGGAAAGTACTTGAGTATCGTTAAAAATACGTACTTTTTTGGAGTTAAAAAAAAAACTCTGAAGAAAGTTTAGACCAAAAGACCAATAGAAAACGTTGGGAGAGGCACTCAATAGAAATACGAAGTGAAACACTCTTCTACCAACTATCGGAAAACTATCAACGAGTAAAAAAGAATAAGCATGCGAATTGCAGGGTGAAATATCAAGGTTTCAGGCTTCCCTTCTGCCAAAAGAGGAAACCGAACTAACCTCAAAGGTGGTGTTCAAAGAGATCGGAGGGCTCATAAAACCAAAAGCATTATTCAAATGGGGAAGCGCTAGGCGGTAGGTTAGGCGATAGATCGCGAGTGAAACTGAAGACGACTTGGACTCCTCCGCGTCCCGAGGGAAGGATAAACTTGCTCTACTAACGAGAACTATCCCTCCAATGGTAATTGGCCCCCCACTTTCACCTACGCAATCCCGCACCCTTCCTCAAGAGTCAAGGGAGGAAAGGGACCCCGGCAGAGATATCTCTTTCAACCATAAATAAAAAAGCCCCTACAACCTAATCTACAATCGATCCACAAAGGAAAACACACTTCAACTAAAGCCTTCAAGAAAGGATCCGCTGTACTTACAGTTCAGTGCCATACCCTGGATGTGCAGTGTGCACATTTCACTATGGTGAAATAAATTAGATTTTGATCAAAGTTTTCACCTGTATACCTATCCATAAAATGGAAATATAGAAAACAGAAAACTGGCAACAAACTTCACCACAATTCCGCTGGAAAAAGAAAAAAAAAGGGGAGAGCAAATTAGGTGATTTGCAGCGAGGCTCGACTCCATCAAATGGAGACCCGAAACAAAGGTCAGTGGGAAATGAAAGGGACAGGGTCAACACGGGGCAAAAGACACTTCGTGAGAAGAATGGCTCCGGGAAACGGAGGGGAATTCGATGACAGATCACCGAAGGCGGCAGAGGGACTTCGAGGAGGATAATGTCCCCTGGATACACCACCTACCATCTACTTCTTGATCCTTTTAGAAGGCGAAGGGGGAGGAGACAACTTAAGAATTTTCAGTTTCCCTAAAAAGAAAGGCAGGTCAAAGGCAGTATAGCAATCCTCGTTTTTACCTGCAATTCAGTCACCCAGGCCATAAAAATTACCTCACTACCCTAGTCCATAATCTAATTTCTCAATAGTCGAATTTTGCGATCGTTGCCTTAGAAAAACTTCTTTTTACTTTCTCGCTAGCCATATATGGCGAGAAAGTATTGTTTTCGTGCAAAATTTCGAAATTGAGATTTTGGGTTTCCCATGATCCTGGGGGTCCCCTGAGTCCAAAAAAGTGGTTTCTGGAAAAAGTCTGTCCGTCCGTCAGTCCGTCAGTCAGTCCGTCCGTCAGTCCGTGCAGTGCTCTAGCGCCTATACCGTTCATCCGATTTTGATGAAATTTGGTATGGACCTGTCTAAAATCACTGCCGAGGGGCATTTTCAAGGATTTTTTTATTGGTCAAAAATTGCGGCCGCTATTGTCAAAAAACCGCCAAAATAATTCAAAAATCGTGTTTTTGGTTACTTAGACAAGCGCCGACGGTACACTTTTCAATCTATAACACTGAAAATTGGTATGTGTGTTGACAAATAGATGCTTCGAGGTCAATTTCAACTAAAATTGAATTGGTTGAAAATTACGGCCGTTCTGGACCAAAGTTCGATCGTTTCGGCGCCATTCACATTTATTGACCGATTGTCGTGAAATTTGGTAAATTTGTGTAGAACCATATAACTTAAACATCTGTCGAACAGAATTTTGTTATCTTCAAAATTACGGCCGTTTTTGTCAAAAAAGTGTCGAAAATGAGTTGAGAATGAGAAACCACGTTTTTGAATGGTTAGAACGCATTTGGGACTACAGTAATAGAATGACAGCCATGAAACTTGGTATGAGTGATCTCAGATAGATGCTCTTGGGTCATTTTCAACCGATTTTGGATTGCTTAAAAATTACGCCCGCAAAAAAATCTCCAAAAAATAAAAAAAAATAAAAAATCACATGGGGCGAGAAAGTTAAGTGCGACTGTTGTCGGACCCTTTATTACCTAAGTAGATATACTTAGCACTCGAGAAACTGGAGGCTTCTGTTAGCGAGAGGATGTGGTGACCTGAAGTGATTATTTGGGAATGACCTGTTACCTACACTACCTACAGTGAAGAGGAGGCATAAAATGCTGTTGTAGTACGTGCCTTAAATGTAGTGAGCCAAAGGGTCGGACTCGTAAAATCTTACTGTAAATTGTGTTTTAAATATTCATGCTTTCCTTTTTTCTGTCACCCATTCCTAATGTTATTGGATGGGTTCAGTTAAGGGAGTCTTTATTTTGGACCTAGTTGACATATTTGTTAGTTTTCAAAAGACTTTTCGAATATCAGCACCACTCTACTGTAACATGTTATTTGGTGGACATAAAAACTCAGGTTTGGCATTGGTATAGGTACAGACTGGGGCAAACTGAAACAGGCAAATGGAAAACTAACAGAATTCAGCATTCATTTTAACATCCTATTTTATTTCAAATTAATTGTTTGCAACTATTAATGATTCATGATTCATTTCAAATTTGAAAGGGGATCCGTCTTTTAGTCCACTATCATTGGAGCAGGTAAAATCATCTTCATTTTCATCTGTTCCATTTAACTGACATATTCAAGCATTTCAAGCTTTTTCACAAATATTTCACAGACAATATTAGGTGTCAACTACCTCTTAAAATCAATGTGTATCAACTTAGGACCGACGCAACAACTCAGATTTTGATCTCTCTGATTCTGATCTCTTTATTGTAGACTTCCGACCCTGGTTGGAACATCACTGGCCCTTTTTTAACGATTTTTCGACCGATTCCCAACTCGTACTACCCAGATCTGTAATAACAGTCACCTCAACTTCGCAGCCTCCGAAACAAAATATTATATTATACAAAATTGGCATGCAAAAAATATAACGTTAACATGAACTTGACCCGGTCTCCCCTAGTGCCATGTACGGTGAAATCGAGGGGTTAACCACTCGCTGGGAATCTCGTTGGGAATAATTGGAATCATGTGTTCAATCTCAATGAAATCTCAGGGAATCTTGGAATTTTTTGGAGTGGTTACCCCTTCGGGGTTCATCTTTCTATGAATATTGTTTGGAATCTTTGGAAATCTTAATGGAATCTCAGTGGAATCTCAAGGAATCTCTGGAGTGGTTACCCCCTCGGGTGAAATAGGCCTATAGGCGCACTCTACCGGCTTTCAAAATATGAGCAACCTAAATGCATATAGGTATATGGTAATGGTATATAGGTATAAAGGTGGGAGTGAGCTCCCCTCCATGAAGGGTTGTGTGTGAATGCGTTGATATAGGGGATGATGGCTCTAGCTGGGTACTTGGAGATCCTTATCCACATTCTGGAGGGATACACGTTCCCCTTTTATTCAATTCATTTCCTTCATTATACCTTTATTTTCCGTTTCTCCGTCAACCACTAATACCTGTATTGGTTTTTATCGTTATTTTTTCACCTTTTATGGAAATTTTTGTGATTTTCTTTTCAAACCTCGTTGAGTTTTTAATGAATAAAAAATACTTGGCGTACCTACTCATGTGTGGTTATACTATCGATAAATAAATAAAATGGATAAAATACACGCTGAGTTTAGAGAGAAAATAAATGAATATTTTTTAAAAAATTGGCCCCACCTACTACGCCAGGGATTGTTCAAGATAATATGTAGGTACATATACATAGAAATCTATGGACCATGAAACTGTCCTAAGTAGTGACTGTTCCTTTGAAATCTACCTAAAAACCGAGATTAGGTAAGTAGGATGAGGTAGGTATATTTGAAACTTCAAAAAAATTCATAACCTACAGCTCTCAAGCGATGTTTCACTTTTCATCTGTATTGTCTTGGAGCAATATGAAGAAACCGCTGAAACGACACTGTGAATGATCAGGAAGATTTTCTTACAAAAAATAAGTAGCCTACAATCTCAAGAGATATAAAAGAAAACATCGAAAATCTGTTTTCCTTGTGTGCGCCATAAAAATATCTCATCTGTAGGACTCTCAGTCCTCCTAGGGGATGTGCTTCAATAGAGAGCTTATCATCCTACATTTTCCCTCTTTCTTCCTCTCCTTACGCACCCAAATGTTTTTAGCCAATATTTTGTTTCTAAATGATCATATATATATACGCGACCACGTATACTAAATTATCTGTATAATATGGTGTATGAACGGAAATTTTGTAAAAAAAAAAACTACCACTCGCTCTTCAAAGAGGCAAAATTGTGATTTATATTAAAAAGATAAAATTGCCTTTGAAGGAAACTGAACAGTCAGCTGCTTTTAAAGAGAACCCGCAAAGAGGCCACGTTCAAATTTATAGCAGCAGCTTAAATCGATATATTGAGTAACATGTGGCTGATTTGAATTCAAGGACTGAGGCATAAAGACAACTGAAAAACAATAATGGGTCCCTAAACTGGAATCTATGATTCTACAGCCAACACCCCCCCTCCCCCCTCCCCCCCTCCCCCCCCCTCCCCCCCTTCCCCACTTTCCCTGAAATATGACGGGATGGGAAATAGCAAATGAAGATGCCATCCTGTGTGACAAATGACTTTAGATCCAAATATATGCAACCTCCGTGCTATATATTGGATTCGAGACGGGAGGCACTAGGGGGGGGGGGGGGGGGGGCTATACGCATACCACATGGCAATGAGCCCCCTTTGAGACCCTTTCCTGCCCCCTCCTGCAACAGGATGAGCGAGGCACGTGGGTGGAATAAGTCTAGGGTAGGATAGTCCCATCCCTATGAGGGGCGTTTTAAGGTTTCGGAAGTTCCGCTCCCCTCAACATGTACGAATCTAACAAGGAAATTTTCAAAAATGAAGAAAATTGTGTCGCCTTGCTTTTCCAATTTTTCATTTCTGAAGCAAGAACGTGTGAAGAAAATTCAAATTTTTACGTCTGCGTACGATTATGTTGCGTTGCGACATCGTCTGAATTATTTATGTGGCGAACCACGTAACATTACTGCACATTCTGTATACTTTTCTTACTATTTCCATGGGAAAATGCGTGTTACGTTTTTGATTAGAATGCCGGCGATATGCCCTAATCCCTAATATACATGAAGATGCACCTATATAGAAGATGTATACATGAATAAGTATATTGCGGTATATCGTATAGACAGACTATAGAAGGTATCCCGAGTCCATAAAAGGTCACTAATACAATATGCAAACCGATTTCGTAAACTTTCGGCGGATTCGGTCCTCAAGAACCTCAAGAACCATGGGCAATTTCCAAATCAAATTTGGGGACTAGGCATCAGCACCTTAGTAGGTTTTTCCAGTATACTGGTATAATGAGACAGCACTGCTTCCCTAACTTCGGACAACATCTCGGCTTCTACCCCAACTAAGGCTTCGTAAAAGCAGAAGAAAGAATTCGTTCACATTTATCGGAATCTTTTTCGAAACAGCTAATGCCTCAATAATTTTCGTCCCTACAATATCGTAGCTTGAAAAGAAAGCAGCTTATCGCTGGGAAGGGTTCGAGAGCTGGTTCAGCATTTGCAGGGAAATGATCTTGGGCGTTGGAACGAGATTCTAGCGTCCAATGCCCCATAACGAGCAGCTAAGTCGCGCTTCGTCTTATCTGCAGGAAGCAAAGGCGCCCCGCCAACAAAACGCACGCGGCTCTTCCTGCCCGTCAGCAATCTCCGTAGCTATCGGATCAGCCAGCCAGACCTCTAGCTATCGAGGAGGCGGGGAAGCCACAAGATCAACAGGAATAAAGTGTAACAGAAAACGTTGCACAAATTCCCAAATACAAAGGTCGTTCTAAAATTGCACATTTCTGGAATGTCGCGAGAAGCATCACACTCCTGAATTGGTATACTGAAAATATATATAATTATGCCTAATCTACTATCAAATGTTTCTTAAAATGTTACTTATACGAAATTTTTTATTTCTGAAATTCTGAAACACTCCTGGTCACTGAAACTTTGGTCACATGTCACATGGTCAGCACTGGAAATATTTCACTGAAATGCTGCTGAAAATGTTGAAATATCTGTTTTGAAAATTTCTCACTAATGAAATTAATTATGAATCAGACTGGAAGCATGCAGAAAATTGATGCGTACCTTGGAAGTTGAAAATGTCCTCGGTAGGAACCTTTCTAGAAGTGATCAGGCACGAACAGAGATAGGTACGCTAGGCACTAATTGAATCTACTTTTAGAGGACTGTGATAGATGCTATGAGCGCTCTTCAACCTCCTCTAACGGTTATTGCAGACCATAAATTTCCCTTTCTATGGCTTTTTATGAATTCAAAATGTAGTTTCAAAGGATAAGTAGAAGAAGATAAAAGTCGTCTTTATTACAATTTTGCATACGTTTTTCATCTGTTGAAAATTCTTATCCGCAGAGAAAACACACCGTACCGAAGCATCGCGAGTGGGTGCGTGTTGAAAAAGAAAATTTAATTAAACTCCAAAGAAATACTGGTATCTGGAGTTTTAGTTTTACAAATAAATAGACGCATCCAGTAAAAGTTTTTGTGCCATGCCTAGGTTACAAGGGGTATAGATTCAAATGCTTAATGTTGCCCATGTATTCTTCACTATTCCATATTCTGCATGGTAAAAGTGTTTAATTTCACCAACTTGATCCCTTACGTATACATTATTTCGTGTCCCATGGCTCTTGGTATGACCCCAGAAAACAGAAAACTCATGACTAGTCAAGAGCTCAAACGTTTTGCTTGGACTACGACGTTGGACTTCGTCTCGAAATATAATTTTGAATTAGTGTGCAAGCCGAAAATTCGGGGGAAAAGATATTAAGCTAACTTTCCGGGTAATCCAAAAAACTGGAAGAAATGTCAGACGCAAGTTCTAAAATGCATCCATGAATTTTGAAGAAGACACATACTTACCTACAGAAGAAATCACTAAAATGCTATTTATTCCAAAATGTATGTACCTACTTCCTATGTGATTTTTAGTGGAAAACCAGGTGTTTTATACTTTAGCCTCATCTCTGTTAGGACCAGAAGGTCAAAAGATGGTATAAAAAATAGGCCGAGTAGTTCCCAATCTAGGAGAAATGTCATGCATTCGTAAGTGGGAATTGGTTGCGGAGGAATGGGAAAATGCGAGGGTAGCGTTGGAGCTAGCAGGGGAGGGGGATCAGCAGGCGACCCTTCGTAATGGTACTGTCAGTTGGCGGCGCCAGCAGGTAATAAATACTGCTAGGTTAGCTCATAACTACTGCCAACCAGCCACAGGCGAATATGAATTCCGCATTCAGCCGATTCCCCAGTCCCTAGAGAAATTAACCACCCTCCAGGAATCCATTTAAGCTACTGGAGATTCTAAAGAATGAGTCCAGTGCCCTTCCCTCTCTGCCGATGTTCAACAGGGGCACATTCTTTCCATAGAATACAACCTTTTCGGAAGCAAAATTTTTCGGGTATGAAAATAACAGAACTACTCGTAACTACGATTCCGAGGTGATGGAGATTTTTTTTATTGAACAGATTGATCCAAAATGTTGACGATTATTCAAATTTCCTGGATCGGTCATCTGCTGAAAGTGAAAATTCGGTGGTAATTTTATTCAAGGAAAACTATTTTAACCAGCAACAGCCAGATTGGAGGAATCTCTACAGGTGGAAGTTATAAATAATAAATAAATATCATAACAGTGATGGCCAGACCAGGAGTAGGCTCTTTTCGTTAACTCTAAATCGAGGGGTTAACCACTCGTTCGGAATCTCGTTGGGAATCATTGGAAATCTTTATGAAATCTTAGGGAATCTTGGAATTTTTTGGAGTGGTTACCCCTTCGTGGTTCACCTTTCTATGAATATCGTTGGGAATCTTTGGAAATCGTCATGGAATCTCAGTGGAACCTCAAGGAATCTCTGGAGTGGTTACCCCCTCGCTCTAAATAGTTGCAGAGTTCGATGTTACACTAGGATCAGGCTGATTGGAAACCAAAAGTGCATGAGTTAGGAATGAGTAAAAGTAACGAGACACTCCATTTTCTGTGAGTTACAGTTCTCTAAATCCCAAATTCAGAATAAGAATTTGAAACTTTTACCCCGAGCCAACTGGCAGAAAAAGAAGCGTTGCCTACATTGTAAAAAATAACTTGGGAATTTCCTCCAAAGTCGGGGTAAAACATCTTGTACTCTCTCATGAAACAAATGAACAACTCTTGTTTCAACTTTTCAAAGGGAACATAAAAACTTAAAAACGGGGGGGGGGGGGGGGAGGGGTTGCTTCTGTCTCTCTTTAATTAACGTATCAGTTCTCTTATTTCACTTGGGCTTCGCAGCCTAATGAAAATATACGGCCACTAAAATTGCTGTTTAAATCTTAGTAATGGTGTCATTATGCGCCAACAAGATATTGCGAAAGCAAAAGCCAGGCACTCCAACATGGAGTCTGCTTAGAATGTCATGTCACAAATTACTTCCTTGGTAATTTCAACACAAAATCCGAAAATTGCTATTTGCTATTTTCTCTTCAGGATAAAATAACGGTTATGTTATCATTTCATTTTAGGTACCCGTGACTGCAGGATACAATATTTTGAATCTTTAAGAATAGGTAGCCATGCCCCCCCTCCCCCCCAAGGTACGCATATAATTTATTATTAACACAGTTGTTCTTTCTTCAGTGGACTCAAATACGTGTACACCCACTTACTGATTATATAATCATGGTTTTCTCAGGCGCAGCGATATACGTGTACATGCACCATGCACCCAATTCCAATTACATCATCATATAGTTTTGTAGGAGCACAAGTCAACAAAAAGGCTGAAAAATCATAAAGTGTTCACAATCATTGATCAGCAGATATAGTCTTCCAGGGAACTAAACCTGGTTCAAACGGACCAAACGAAGTAGGTATACGAGTAGTTCCCGAATGTTGCAGAGACATCAAAGTATTCAAGCTCTGATTTCACATAAAAACAGCAACGCGAATACATGACTCTCAAATGACGGCATAACAACTTAATTGCTACTTTTTTTTTGCCATTACCTGCTAATAAGGTTTCATGGAAACAAACGATGTGAGGGGGAGAAGTGGGGAGTGCGTTTAGATTAGATGGTTCCCCTCCCATCCCACAGCGAGGCTTCGATCCCCCCTACTCTCCCTCTAATGGAAATCTATGTCATTGGGAAGTGAATGAGGCTTGTAGAGCAATGAGACCCAGATTGCCCGATTCAAATCCGAGCTTGGCTCTCTTTCGCATTATTAGGTACATACGGAATCTAGGTATCATTATTGCCAGTCTCGTCTCTCGCTATCACAATAGACCACATCCTTTCCCCTTGTCGAGTTTTCAGAGCAACAATAGATCAGACTTGGAACCATTTCTGATCAATATGTAGCGGAACTTGTCAGAATAAAGAGGGACTAAGGTCTTATAAGAACGCATACAGCTTTTTTCAGCACCAAACAGGCACTGGATAATAGCTTGCATATTCATGCCAACTGTTAATTTTCGGACATTCTGGTTGAGTCCACGCACACGCTTTGCACAAAACGTGATGTACAATTTTGCAACGTTAAAAGTTTTTTTGAAACATTTTCAAAATTTCAATTTTCATTTTGAAAAATTTTCAAAATTTCAATTTTCATTTTGAAACATTTTCTTTGATCTTCAGGGATTTTTACCTTTTATCTTTTTAGCCAAAACCTGTACCTACCTAATAAAATGAAGTTTTAACAGCACTAAAAAGGACACACTGGTCCTAGTTTCCTCCCAATAATCGTTCGCAAGTGTATCCAACTCCCTAGAATTCAGCTGAATTCCCTTGAAAGAAAAAAATAAAGGTAAATTTATCAAGGACAGGTCAGTTTCTAGAAAGGTTTCCAGCAGGACCTTGAAGATGCCAGGGGTGTAGAAAAAGGCTCAAGGCTCACGGAAAGGTAAAAGTCAGAAAGGAACGAAGGTGAGGGAAAAACTCCCTGCGGGCCTGGCCAGGAGGAGACCCGGCTACACCCATTATTGAAGTCGTGATCTTTTTACAGATAAGGGGTGCAGACGATGGGGGGGGGGGGGGGAGAGGTTGGACTTGCTCCCCCATCTCCTCCCCCCGGTGACATTCCCGCTCACATTCAACCCATCCTCATCAAAGAACTGATGAATCTCGAAAATTCCTTATCGGGTTTTCCATTCACATACTTTGGTTCATTCCCCAGTTTTTCGATTAGGTTTTCTCAAAACCGTAAGCACATCTTGAAGAAATCACATCCAGCAGCATATCGCTTGCACCAGCTGCTTCCCTTTAAAGACTTTCTCAACATCCACGTCACAGGTAATGGTTAAGTAAATTTAACCACTTAAATACTTGTAACTGTTTAGTTCCAGCGAGGAAGATACTTCCGAATAAAATGTTTTTATTTTATAAATAAAAAAATCCCTTTCGGCAGCCCCGAAAGGCGTAGGTAGATTTCGAAGATTACTTCCATCCACTAAAAGCAGTCTAAAATCATTTAGAAAGACGATAGACGATAGAAGATTTTCAGTTGACCCAAATGCATTCTCTACAATAACAACGGATGAATTTAGTTTTGAAATTTCACCAAAACACTTTTTCAGACAAAAGTTGTAGATATTATTAATAGAAACTCATAGCAAAAAGAATAAACTCAATATCTCACCAAATAAGTGAGTTATGACGTTTTGAAAATCAACCCCCCACCCCCTGCCTAAACGGTGCGTTGGGCGAAAACCTTTTTGAGACAAAAGTTTTAGGTAATATTGAAGAAAATGCACTAAAACACAAAAGAACTCGATAACACCCCTAGGACACAAGTTATGAATTTTTGTGTGTGCAAAACCCTGTTTTTACACCCTTATTCAACCATTAAAGGTGGGATCAAAAAACGTTACTAAGTAAAGTTGTAGGTAGTACTGTTAGACGACCCTCAGAGAAAACCATGTTACATTAGTTGCAATATTAAGGGATTTATGGTCAAAAAACCAGATTTCGAAAAAGTCCCCCATTTCCCCCCCCCCCCCCCCCCTTCGTCAGATTTCCCCCATTAACGAACTCGACCGAGATTTTACCCCCTTATATTTTACTAATTAGTCAAAACCAATTATTTTTCAAAAATACGGCTCCTAGCGTGTTCACAAGAGAGTGAAAATGATATAAAAAGAAGAACTGTGAAGAAATTTGGTTGATTTTTCTTCGAAATCTACCTAAAAAAGCGTCAGAAAGTTCTTAGGTGCTTATCTACACCTAAAAAGTATCACTCGATAGATGTCTGACATGTTGCGATGATAGGAACACACACACCAACTAATAAACCTGACTTTCAGTTTCTTTTGGTACCAGGTTATGAGTCAACAGCTGATATAGATTGTATATTCACTTAGAGAACAACAGCAGTAAGGTGGGGCGAACTTGTGTAGGAAAGTGGAAAGTTTCTCCGTTCTTCGAGGCTTATTTTACAAACGACGACAAATTTGGAGTGAAGAAGGTGCAGTTTGCGGAGAGTCAGCTTCATATATATGCAAATAGGTACCATCCCTACGCCAACATGGAGCGTCTTCATGTCGCTCTTTCAGAACAATCTGGACGGAAGTTCGAGGTTCAAACGGCCGTTACCGAGAGTCCAATGTTCTCCTTTTGAGGTACAGCAGGTGCAATCTTTTGGACTTTCAAAAGCCAAATTATAGAGGCAATAAGTCTTCAGCGGAGTATCAGATAGGTATCAGTTATTTTACACTTGACAGAATAATGGTTTCCTTGGTACAAGATAAAGTATAACATCGATTCAAGAACAGATATTAAAAAATTTCACCATAAACTGTTGGTGCATGAAAAACATGGTCTCTACTAACAGGGGCCAGTACTTGAAGGCAATTAGGAATAATTTATAGTTCACAATGGAGAAAAATGCAAAAGTTAGAGATAAGAATGAAAAACAGCACTTTGCCCATTACAATTTTCCACATTCATCCAATATATTTGAAGTTTCTTCTTTCCCAGACAAAATTTTTTAGAAACAATAATAGGCTTGGACAACAAGGATTTTTCACAAAACATTAAAAAATTGATTTTTAGACATATTTCTAAAATGACTTATGGACTAGTGGGGCCAGATTCCTCAAGCGGACTCCACCAGTGAACTAATCCAAGGTGACAAGATCTTCACATTAATAATTATAATTTAATTTTACTCTGTTTCAGCAAAGCATTGGTGTCGGGGTTCATGGAAGAAAAATTAAGGAGGCTAAAGGCAATGAATTACAATAGATTTAATGTGGAACGCCATTCTACGGAACAGTTATTTTTTTTAAGCTGTGAAACTTTTATGAACCTGAGCGTGATACGTAGAGTTTCATGAAGTAAAGTAAAGAGTGGGCAATCGTAATTAACAAGGCAACATTAATCTTCATTAGAAGAGATTAAAAGAAGCTACGGAAGATACCAAGACCGAAAGCTCAGCAGAGGAAAAACCTAGATGGCAGCTATATCAAGCGAAACAAACATTCTTTCTACTTTCTCAGGGCTTTCCGAGTATTTTGCACACAAGCTCGAAATAAATACAATTCCTATGGATTTCTCTTCTTTACATTTTTATAGCGGCCCGAATCCATGGAGAGCTTACAGTAGGGCGTTCATATGGAGCTAGATCTTGGGGGAATCCACGAAAAGAGGTTGAGGATTGTGGAATGGAGGGGATTTCAGACTGAGACGAGCTGGGAGGAATGCGTACTATTTCTTGGAGATGCTGTGAGACCTAGTGAGTGGGGAGCATTCCCCGGGTTCCTCATTCCCGACTTGCCGAGCCCTCAACCAGCCACGTGAATAATTGAAAGTACGGGCAGTATGCGGGTGCCAGTTCCAGGTGGCTCCACTCTGCCTTCTTAAGTGCATTTTCCTTGAGAAAATCTCGCACTGCAGTGGTGCTGATCCTGATCAAATTCTAAAAATCACAAGATGAAATCCACTTTGACTCAAAAAGCTGAAGGAGGATCTTTTTTAGGACATTTCTGATATTTTACATTCCTCTGAGCCTATTGGCACCCACAGGTAAGAGACGTACCAAGCAAAGGTTGATTTAAAAACTGTAATACCTTTGCAGTGGTATAAGGGCATAAGGAAAATATTATATTGTTATCGTGCAGAAATTCGATTTTAAGTTTTTCATTGCAGTGCGCCGATAAGGGGTCCCAGACCCCAAAAAAGCGTTTTTGTATGTGTGTGTGTATGTACGGAGAGCCAGGGGCCAAACCGTCCGGCCGATTTTGTTCAAATTTGGTGCACGGGTGTAAAAAAATAATGCGCAGACTCTTCTTTCTCCGACGTTCCATTGGTGAAAATTAAAAACCTGATTTGTTTAGGTTTTTGGGAGAGCAGAGCCTTCCAAGATTCACAAAATATGCCATGCGGGTTTTGAAAATACTCGGGGAGACTTCCTGAGGCTAGCTATTTTGTCTAAAAGTTTCTCCGGCCCCCCCCCCCCCCCCCCCTCGGTTGTGTTTTGAGAGGTTTGCGAATACAATGCAATTACAATATTCGGGAAGGGGGGGGGGGCTCGAAATCCATAGCTCAGCCCATAGAATGGGAAAGTTTGTGCGAGCATTATCGTACCCCTTGTTTCAATAAGGGTGGAAACACTTTACCAGGAGAAAGAATGAAGAATAAATTGAACAGTCTGTAGCTAAGAGTCAGTTCCAGCAATGTACCGTCCATTAAAACAGTAATGGTGGCCACTGGGAGCTGCCAGCCTGCGGCCAAGGGCTGGGAGGGAGGACTTGGGGGAGTTGCAGCAGTGCAGTTCACGGCATTGCATTGTGGCGAATTCTCCCCCAACACGCAATTTTGTTGAAGCTTCTCATTGTTTGTCGCAATGTTGCGTTATATTGCATTCACTCATCATTCGCTCTCTCCCGCTGCTCCAGCAGGGTTAAGTGTAACACGTGTGGTCTTCTAAAAAGAAAATTCATATCTTACTAGTTATAATTAAATGAATATGGTATTTTTCACTCTTATAGTATCATCGCTGACCTCCACTTACGCCTGCCCACCGCGATTTTAGATTTTCCACGTTATTCGAGAATAGGGGATCGTGAATAAAAATCACAAAACAGTGTTTTTACAAGATAATGAATTACGTACGTGTGCGAGCACAGAGATAGCTGTCGTATAAACTGCCCAACCTTTTCATTCAATTTAGACTACTCCCTCCCCAGAGTGGGGGGAGGGGCCTTAATTCTCCCCAAAAATTTGATTACGAGGGGGTAACCAGTCCAGAGATTCCTTGAGATTTCCTAGGATTCCATAAAGATTTCCAAAGATTCCCAACGATATTCATAGAAAGATGAACCCCGAAGGGGTAACCACTCCAAAAAATTCCAAGATTCCCTGAGATTTCATAAAGATTTCCAATGATTCCCAACGAGATTCCCAACGAGTGGTTAACCCCTCGTTTGATTATATCATATGTTATTATTAAGGAATAAAAAATTTCTGAAAGAGGCGATTAGTCTCATACCACTTGGTGCTTTCTAAAAAATTTTGTTATTTTTAAAGAGGGTCGTAACATGGGAAAGAAGAAGTCAAGAAGTCAACAAAGAAAATACGGACTACTACATGCACTGCTCTTGTGAAATTTTATGTAAGGATAGTATATAAATATCCCTCAATACCTTAATATATAAAGTAATCACATAATGTGATAATGGATAGCGAAACGTAACGAGGTTTCAGGTACGAGTAGCTACCTCATCTCTTGCAAGCCTAAAGCAGCACGAGAGAAAGGAAAGGTTTGCAATTTGTGGGAAAGCGCGAGTAGCGGGTAGTGCTAATTCAGCGACCGTTGGGTAATTGGCAAATAAAAGACGTGAACAAAATTACAAGCACTTTTTGGCTTTTCATCACAAAGAATGGGGAACTCGAAAGAGAGAATTTCTTTTATCTTTTAAACGTATGTTGATACGTATACGTGCTTCGTTCCCCTCTTGTAAAATGTTAATTGCCTTATTGAAGCTCATTTTCACTTTTTTCTACCGCTATAAGCTAAGAACAATAAAGGTAGGTACCAGGCCCGTATCCAGAAAGCGGTCATGGGGGTGGGGGGTTTCGCCTATATTTTTTTTGCTTCACGTTGGTATTATACCATGTTAATTTTCCGTTCATGAGGGGGGGAGGGTTTAACCCCCTAACCCCCCCGTGGATACGGCTATGATAGGTACAATAGGTGTCCGATGTTTTAGGTAGTAATACCGCAACCACAAGAGTAAGAGGTAAATAAATAAACGTGTTCATGGGTTGTATTCAGGAAAAAAAGTACAAATACCCATCTGTTTTAAATTTGTATCTCTGTGAACTGAAAATATTTTTGGAAGGGTTCAAATACAATAGAAATCCGGTTGAATGCTTAACCAAGGTCGATGGTTTTGTTGAAAACAAAGGGGAACGGAGATATTTGCTAAGAATTGATGAAGGCCTGATAAGCTCGCCAAAA
Organism: Mesopsocus fuscifrons; assembly: GCA_950004255.1. Classification (NCBI taxonomy): domain Eukaryota; kingdom Metazoa; phylum Arthropoda; class Insecta; order Psocodea; family Mesopsocidae; genus Mesopsocus; species Mesopsocus fuscifrons. The sequence goes on from OX465376.1 coordinate 8,761,214, forward strand.
CTGCTCTAACCTCTACTCGCAGTTTCATTTTCAACGGAAGAACGCAATTTTGTATTAATTCTCTTTTTGATGAAACAACAAATTGCCCTCTCCTTTATTTTGAAACTCTCTTGTGGTCTTTGCAAAAACGTTGTATTTTATTTTCAATTCCAAAATAGCAGAGTTTGCTTTTTCCGAGATTATTTTTGCTTTTCAAGCAGTTCCAAGCGTTTATACAATACGTATCTACTTGTACTTTTCGTTTTGTACATAATAACTGCACAAATACAAATTCAAATACAAAGTAATGACTTCTTAAGTAAGCACTTCGGTACTGATTAACTCGCGTCGATCTTACGAGAGCGCTGATTATCATTATCTCTATCACATTGAAGAAATGGCTCGGTTGGTCGGTTTAGTTTCTATTCAAACAAAAAACCGTACCTATAGTCGTCAGATCTATACGGTATACGGTTCAATGAAAAAATTGGATGAGTCATCTAAAGCAACAGCAGAAGGTAGCCAAAAACAATGACCATTTCCCGGTGGCAAACTCTCCATAAAACAATGAATTGGAGGAAGAAAACAGGTCTTTCTTCTCGAAAGGGAACGCCATTAAGGTAATATAGTGGGCAGTAAATGTTGAACCTTTCCCTTACCCTTAACCAGTATACTGGAACAGTAATTTGACATTTAGTGCAGACTTCCCCTATGTTTGTCACTGCTACTCAAAGAAATAGAGGGGGAGGGCGAAGGGTTCACGAACCTTTAATGGTTCCAAATCCATGGTTGGCACGTACGAGCATCACGGGGAGAGAAGGACTTTTTAGAAAAAACATCAGCGATGAGTTTCAGTTTTAAATTGTGGCCCTAGAGCCCTAGACCCTAGACACCCTTTGTGGACTATGTCTTTTAATTGCGCAGAGTTACTAGCTGAAATATTTTTGACTGGTTAAATCGCAATATTTTGTCCTCGTCAGATGATCGCTGCCGCTTCAGTCAACCAATATTAAAAATCAAAATTTTCGGAATGTCAAGAGGAAAATCAAATTTTATTGGCTTTACAAGAGTGATTTTAAATTGTTTATTAGTCCAGAGTCATGCAGCCTTAACTTACAAAACATGAATGAAGTCTGCATACCTGTTTGTATTCCTGCAATCTGACATGTTCCCTTACGACCTAACACACAGGGTTATGCCTATTCCACGCGCATCTTGGATGATAGTAACTTCACACATTGTTTTCAAAAAAACACAGGGTTCTCAAAATTATTTTTTGTTCAGAACCAGAAGTAGACTTTAGAAGTAGGGTCCCTAAAAGAGTTTAACAGCGACAATTCACATATCTGTAGCCTATCCACCCTTCGATAAGTCTGAATTTACTATCATCCAAGATGCGCGTGGAGTATAGCTAAGGGGCGAAAGAGCAGAATAAGAAGATTTATCAGTAATGAGGTTGGGGTCGGGGGTTGGCAGTTTTGGTAGCGGCAGCGGCAGCGGGCCACGTCTAGGTGTTGACCGTGCATCTTCCTAACACGCACATCTGGTTAATAACCTCCCTCCTTCTCGACCTAATCCCAGCACCCCCAATTAAATTTACTATTCTGTCGTAGGAATTTTCCACCATGTATTCTCATTTCCTTGCCTCTTTTTTTAGGATCGCAGAAAAGAAGCAGTACGGCAATCAGTTGAATCAGTGTTGTTAGTTGAATGATAGTAAGAAGTCTTGTTTGTTACCAAATCACACTTTCAAAGTTATTGGTTTTCAGAATGATTGACTGACTTGTTAAATTATGGCTCGAAAAGACAACTTTTTCAGAACAAACAAATATCCTACCAATCACTCATTTTCTCATCAAAAAACATTCTGGGGCAGTCGCGTTTTAGCTTTAATTATCTACCCTTGTGTAAACAAATTCAGAAGAAATACTACCGTAATCTCTCAAAATAAACTTTGGAAAACTAAACAGATTTCATAAATGAGTAACTGATCTGAGCCCTTCTCATTGCGAATGAAACATTGTTAGGATCAGGTGGAGGATTTAGGTAGACGTACAATTAAGGGAGGGCTTAAAAACTTTGTGAGCTGTCCCCACTGTCAGCAGGGCCAAGTGGCACTGTTCCTGATAAAAATCCTTCAACAAACTTCATTTTCCAACCAGTCCCATTTATTACCCGTCTGGACCCAAGGAACAGCAAATTTTGATTGTCCCGAGGGGTTAACCATCTCGTTGGGAATCTCGTTGGGAATCATTGGAAATCTTTATGAAATCTCAGGGAATCTTGGAATTTTTTTCGAGTGGTTACCCCTTCGGGGTTCATCTTTCTAGGAATATCGTTGGGAATCTTTGGAAATCTTTATGGAATCTCAGTGGAATCTCGAGGAATCTCTGGAGTGGTTACCCCCTCGGATAGTCCCGTGTTAATTCCTATTAGACGATAACAGTTCTATTCCCAAAAAAATTAGTAAGAAATGCAATATGTTGGAAAGAATTTAGCCTCAGAAGCCTCAGCCTCAGTGAAACTAAAAATATGTCATACATAGAATCACATCAAACTCACTTTACTTCCAATTCTAAAGGGGATAAAGTTATAAGACAAACTTATTAATATCAGAGAAAATGAGAAAGTAAACGAAGTTGACCGCTATTTGTTTTGGATCATTTTATTGAGGAAGCTATAGCAGAAAAGAAAAAAAAACTGAAATTGGAAACTAATACCATTAGTGGTTACAAATGAAAATAAATGAAAACAAAAATTGTATTGGGAGCTTACTCTCTAGAGATTAGGGACCCAGCCCACAAAACTTTCAAAGTGGTTCCGTAATTCAAGTTATTCTTTTATGAAGATGGAGCTCATGTCTAGTGCACACGAGGGGGTAACCACCCCAGAGATTACTTGAGATTCCACTGAGATTCCATAAAGATTTCCAAAGATTCCCTACGATATTCATAGAAAGATGAACCCCGAAGGGGTAACCACTCCAAAAAATTCCAAGATTCCCTGAGATTCCATAAAGATTTCAAATGATTCCTAACGCGATTCCCAACGAGTGCACATTTCTAACTGAATATATATCTTCACATTCCATTCGCAATCCCCTCATAAATTAGAATTTAGAAAACTCATAAGGCGGTTCAGAAATACGGCTTGTCGACTAAGTTTCTCGGCAAAAAGTAAAGATACAGCCGATGTAGAGCACATTCTGAGAAAAGTCTTTGCCATTAACGGGGACTCAGAAAGACATAACGGCCCATTTCCACATTTTCCCATGAAATTTAAACATCTCCATTAACTTGCCGGCTAATAGTTTTAGCGATAAAAATGTATAGAATGTCGCAGCAGAGATTATTCGTAATTTTAAGGCGTACAACTTAATAAGGGGGTCGCTTATTACACTGCTCTGATTTATGGAGGGCTTTGCCGAACAGCTTTCAAGTTTTCAAGCTCCCCAAATTACGTTACTACGTTCCCTTACTAATTTTGTTTCAAACTATTTTTTCTCTCTTATAGACTTGCAACTGTAAATTATCATTTATTTCAACCCTGATATATCTTCATTCATAAATTTAATAGAATTCCAATTTATGACATCTCCAACACACGCCTAATGACAAATAACACACTACACTCAATATTTAACGAAGTTTTAAACCATGTGCCTGAAATCACTGTATAGGCACTCAAGGCTGCGCCATGCTCGTGGTGGGTCACAGAAAAACTCTTTGTATGTACTTAGGTACAATTCGGTACAAATTTCAATAGAATGAAAAAGCAATTATTGATTTTAGACATGACCCAAGAAACGTGACAATGTACGGAATCAGTACCACATGACTCGGATGACTCCCCACTCTCTCAATATTTCTTGGAGAAATTGACTTCGTCTCCACTGTCTCCTCTTTTCAATCCCCCTCCCCTCCCGGCTTTAGAAAAAAAGTACCTATGCTCGACGTTATCTAAGACAACATTTTACCGCACCTACTGACCAGACTAACCCAGTGCGATGTCACTGCTGGTTTGGGTCCGTTTTCTAGGGCAAACCCAGATGGGTTCCTCAGAAATCCACCATGCCATTAGGCCGAATCAACGACTAAGATGAGATATAGGTACCTACCTACATTTACTATTCGTTTAGGTTTCTTTAAGTTTCCGACTTTTTTTTTGAGCACACCGTAGGATATTTAAATGTTCTGAAGTATAATGCCTTTTTAAAGTCAGAAATTCAGTGGTCATGTAATCTGATGTGATTTTTGTCAGTAAAAAATTTACCCAAAATTACTGTATCGTTAAATGATAACATAACCAGTTCATTTTGGGCGTTACAAAAAGACATATTGTACTTCACAATATTTATATATCCAATTGGTTCCCCAACAAATGGGGAGAACAATCATTCTGCTGCCACGATTGTGTTTTCGCCTTTAATTTTCAATTATTTTGATGGAAGAGCGTTTCGATTAGTCCTCCTCGTAAGCACACATTAATCACACATTAACTGTATAACTGCCATTGTTATCATTCTGAAAATAAGTAAACTATTTTCAATTTTATTCGTGGTATTCCGAGGGTATTCCAACCCAACCGTGTTCCTAAACCGACTCGATTTTTTTGCAAAGTACGGCCACGAAATATTTACATACCTACATGCATATGAGAGATAACAGTAGGAAAGAAAAATGATTCGAGACCAATTTTTCAATTCTGAAAACGTCTTTTGTCGAAATAATAGTGAAGCTTTTCCATATAATAATGGCTAGACCATGAACCCTTTCTTCCCCAATGCAGACTGGAATGGGCCCTCGAATGGGCCGGGAATACCCAATCTATCAAAACGGCAGCCAAGCGAGACTTCAGACAAAAGCCCAAGAACCAGAACTAGGTCGCAACATCTCAAACTAAGACTGTAATGGTAATATGCTCTTGGCAACAGAAATGATCGTCTGAAAAAGGGAGCACTGCTCTTCTTTAAAAGAGAGATAAAATAAGAGAAAAAATTTCAATTATTTTTGGATGGGGTTTTGCTTATAAATCGTTGGCTCGAAATGGAGTTGGAGTGTGGGCCCTTTTCGTGTTAGATAACCCTCTCTAACCTCTCCCCAGCATCGGCAACATTTCCTTTTCCTTTGGAATCGGTCTTGTAATTACTGCTGATGTCTTTTAGGGGTTGGAAACAATATCTTAATGTCGGGGGATAATTAAATGTTGTTCTCCAGTCAATCCCAGACAGGAAGGCATTCTTCAAATCCGCAACATTTTTTCAATAATGGAAATCGGTCACTCACTCTCAGCTGCAATGTTAACAATTATCAAAAAAAGGGCCTAACGGCATTTTTTATTGCAAACTTTTCGTGTTGTTTCTCTCTCTAGAAGAGGCCCCGTCCCCTCTGAAAAGTCTAACATAATCTGACCTAATCATAGTGCAGATCACTTCATTAAAATAACATCTGCACTTCTAGTGGGTTTTCCTATCAGTATGGCAAAAGTTAGTACCCTAAACAATTTTTTTCCAGCCCCAAGGCCATTTTGCCTTGTAGACAACTCGAGTCACCACCTAGAGTTAACACCACCCAACTGGGGGAATGACAAGTCAAAATAAGGTGTGACGAATGGTAGGCAGTAGGTGTTAGGTACCTACCCAAGAAACGGCAGACGGCACTTCTCGTTTGATACCTATTCTTTGGTACTACCTAAATACTGAAGTAGCAGAATAACACTTTGTCGGAAACCTAAAAGATTGGAAGAAACAATGAGGGAAAGCATGAGAGGGCGGGGTCTCCAGTGATCTATTAATATATTTTATTCACATAGCATCTCCTTCCCCATACAGGGGCCAAATGAAAACCTGTAAAACTCCAACTTTATATTGGCAATATCGTTGTTTTCTCTGAGGGATTCAAACACAGCGGCTAAATTACAATCCATTTTTCGTGCCATAACTGTTGGGAATTATTGTTGCACCCTTAAGTACTTGGGGGGGTATCCTCTTGGATGCTTCTATCCACTTACCAGTTGCTACCGACACTCCGCCCATTACCTACTGGAATCTATATCTTATGCATAATGTTGAAGGCTAGTACAATTTCGCCAGACAAAACGTTTATTTTTTTAAATGTTCATAAACAGTTCCAAGAGAGTGGTGGAATTAGATTTTCCAACTATACTTAATGCATTGTATGTCTTTCTACCACTTTCAGGTTCTTTTTTTGAAACATAAAGAACTGGCCAAAAGGGTCACTGTAACCCAGAATACCCACGCTCACCCTCATCCTGAGCTGTGAGAAATTCAAACTAAGTAAAAACCGAGGGAGTAACCACTCCAGAGATTCCTAGAGATTCCAATGAGATTCCATAAAGATTTCCAAACATTCCCAACGATATTCATAGAAAGATGAACCCCGATAGGGTAACCACTCCAAAAAATTCCAAGATTCCCTGAGATTTCATAAAGATTTCCAATGATTCCCAACGAGATTCCCAACGAGTGGTTATAACCCCTCGGTAAAAACCATAACCAAAAAGTATCAGAATCGTGATTCAGCTGTAAGTGCTTTGTTGAATTTGAACCGATATAACTAGATCCATTCCTCCTAATTTGACAGAACTTGGAGGGGTGGGAAACACAGGATTGGAATTGGCATTCCTAACTTAGTGGGATTGCGGACAAGTCATTAAAACGGTCATTGAGCGCTTAGCAGCGACATAGAGCGCATCAACAAACTTCCCATTGAATTCCGAGGGAGAGGGAAGGGACGGGCCCGAATGTAAGGAAGGGTGAAATGTAGCGGAAAAGATAAACGGATTCAGTGCGTCTCAAGACTGAGCAACATACTCCAGAGACTTAAACTCCCAGCAAATCCTAGAAACATATTTCGAATGCTTTGAGCCACGAGGCAGATAAACTGTGCATCTTCTAATGCAACAACCGTTTGTTTGCGTAGCTAGTTTTTGCACTTAACGTAGCTTCTCTCTCACTCTCTAACTTTATCTCACGCCCTGAGACTTGACAGACGAGCTACGTATACTGAGTCGTCTTAAAAGAATAAAAGTCCCATCCATCGTCTCTTGAGCTATTTCCTTGTATGAAGGACGAGTAAGTTAGCATATACTTTCAGCATTTTTTGGTTTTAGCAAGGTAGCTTTTCCTAGCTTTTCTCAGCTAGGTATGAGTATGAGATCGGTATGACGAAAAGCACACTGCCATTTACAGCATTAATTACTGCGGAGTGTTACTTATATTTCGGTAGTTGTATGCTATCGCATGCTTTTCGTAGTGAACAAATAAAAAAGAGGGAGGGGAATAGCTGGAAATATTTTCAGTTGGAGCGAATAACCATATTATCTGATAAAAGGGTAACTTTTATTCCAGTGAGTGGAAGCAAAACAAAACAGTTGTTATTCTAGAATAATAAGATTACCCATCCTCAGAAAAAATGGAAATGCACACCTGATGCTGAGGCAAACGTCATCAATTTAGATAACAGTCATAGAAGGAAGGAGAAGGAAGGAGAAATAGCGAGGTCAGTACAAATTCAAAGGGTAGTAACAAACGAGGGGGCTGAGCTGCGGTACTGTAAGAGCCCTCCCCGCTCTCTCAAAAGCTTGCGGTTCGTCTCTGGAACCTAATGGCCCCACCTAAGATTTACTCGTGGGCTGGACTTGAGATATGACCTTGTCCTTTATGGAGGCTGCGGAGCTATTTCTGTTGCGCAGAGTTCAACTGAAATTAAACCTACCTTAGAAATGACTAGCTTAGAAGCTTTGGGTTCAGTTTTAATTTAGGGGTCGTCACAGAATCCACTCTCTGTCAACAACGTCAACTCCCCAAAATTAAATATGAATTACCTAAAGTTTTCTAGCTCAGGGATTTTTTTATACCTGTGCAGTAATACGTCACAGGCAGGGCATAGTTTTAACCTTGATCACGGGTACCTCCTCGGTTGGAAACCTTCCAAGTAAAATACTGCTTATTTGTGTGTACCACTTTCCACTTTGTCAGACTTAAGCACTGACAGAGCGGGGACTTCCCCTACTGTTGTTTGCTTGACGTCAGCAATGTTTTTACGGTTTTGGCCAGCCCTGGTTAGCAGGCAGCTGGCCGGCACAGAGTATAGGGGCGGGGGGCCTCGACAGGGTGGGTCTGGCGCCAGTCTGTCGCCTCATTACTACCACTTCATCTGCATGGCCTTCAGCCCTTCCCATTCCCCACTACCCCCGTTCAAATGACCCACCGCTTAATGAGTCTTCAACGTGCAATAAATGCCATGCTTTTGGTCACATTGCCTATCAGTACATAGGCATAATAAGATGCTCAACAGTGAGTACTTTTAAGAAGAAATAAACCGCAGTAGTGCCGAGTTATAAAGTTATCAGGCAAAGTCCAACTTCGCTCACCGTCGCTTTTCAAATCAATGACGTTTAGACTTCCCACGGCTCGCAAGTCGCATTCAAGCATATCGCACTAAAGAAAACTAAAACTTTCGAACTTTCCCCATTCTTTCCGTTTCTGGGAGTAATTTTCAAGCTACCATAAATTTCAGACTAATTATTACATACACTAGAGACCCCAGAACACGCCAGAAAGTAGAAAACGGACAAAAATGAACGGGCGAAATTGAGCCAACCTGTCAGAATGAGGGTAAGAATACTCCATGGCACTTAGCCTCTTTGGAAGGTTAAATAACAAGCACTTCTTGGTTTTACATTCTTCTTCACAACTGAACAATCATGTTTAGAAATAAACAAGAGCAAATTGCATAAAGGGATATCTCAAAGGAAGGAGCCGAGAAGAGTACATTACAATTACAGGAACCCTTGTGCAAATTGAATTTGTAAACAAGCCAGGGCGAAGGCTGGCGGAGGCGAGGGTTGCGTGCCTTGCGCTACCGCGGCTAGATTGCTATTGGTATGCAAACGCGCGACAGCCTGCCGCAGTGCTTCAGTCGTAGACGCGCAAATCCAATTCAGGCGCGATCTCGCAAGTGTGCTCACGGCATCCTACCATTTTCTCCATACGAGAGTTCTTTAGATGAAAAACATATGAGATACAACTGAAGTCCAGTTTCTCCTTCAGCTGTACCTAGAGAGATTGGGGTAAATTCACGAGGGGTACACGTCCAGTGTAAATACATTTTATTAAAAATAATAATAATACAGATACTTATTTGGGAATAAAACATCTCAGACTAGGCGAACAAGTAAAAAATCGAGGGGGTAACCACTCCAGAGATTGCCTGAGATTGCATGAAGATTTCTAAAGATTTCCTGAGATTCTCAACGAGATTCGTGGAAAGATGCACCCCGAAGGGTTAACAACTCCAGAAATTTCCAAGATTCCCTGAGATTTCATAATGATTTCCTATGATTGCCTGAGATTCCAAACGAGATTCCTGGAGTGGTTAACCCCTCGTAAAAAATTATTAATTTACACCATACAACTGGCGATTCAGAAAGCAGCTGACATGCCTGATAGTTATAAAAGTATGCAATAATCAAACTTCTCTAATGAGCAATGGGTCTCCACTGTCTCTCTCTCTCTCTCTCTATAACGACTGTGAAGGGTCTGTGTAATTTTTCTCGCTAATGAGAGGGTTTGTTCATCACAAATACTTACTCTATAATATAATATAATATATATAATAATACTCTTATAAGTACTAATAATTATTATGGAGAAGACAAGTAGCTGGCCCTGGCAGCAGCAAGCTTTTACAAAAATAACCTTTCTCAGTGTTCATGATTCATGGGACAAACAAGTAGAACGAAGTCATCAAGCAAAATACAAGAGCTATAAAATATGCAGGGATCAAGCATCTGTTTACAGTCAGATATAACTTGCAGTGAAGTTAACAAAAAGTTATGGAGGGGAAGAAAAACGGAAGATTTAATTTGCAGAAAGCGATAAATTCAAATTTAAGTTGGACTTCTGGAAACCTCTATTTGTTCTGGGATGGTTTTAAGTGAAAATCAGCACAACAACTCGGGGCATTTTTGTTCCCAAGGGTGCTCACCCGACTGCGCGCAGCTCCAAATAGCTGTTTGTATTACTTTCTTCCCACTCCTACCCTCGCCCAATTCGAACTTTAACCTTTTCCACTTCGATATGGCTTTAGTACCTTGTACCTTGGAAATAGCGAGAAAATCTCAGAAGTTATACCCATTCGTCCATGCTCCTACTCATGCGTAAATGAGTCTTTCCAAAACCTTCCACCTGTCGACCACGACAGCGCCCGTTAACGGTGGCGTTGCCTATCAACTAACATAAAGGTATAGTGAACTGTTGTTCGATGTGCTGATGTTAGATAGGGAAACTACAAAAGAAATCAGACTCATCAATAATTGAATGAATGTGAGACTCCAGAAAATAACAAAAATTTTCATTCAGAGTTGTACGTAAGCTTCAGTCAATCCTAGAAGTACCTACTCTCGTTTGAATGAACCATAACGTGAAATGAAGGTGCGCATATAAATTTAGAGTGCTTGTACTTAAGTAATCTACGAGCAACGTCACTGAGAGACTCAAAACATCACATTCAAATGAGATCGCATCTACAATTTACAGACCTCAAGCTCATATATTTATTCCCGCAATGAATACGCCACACGTTAAAGTGTAGGTACCATCAAGACGTTAACCCACAAGAGGAAGAGCACAAGCGACCGCAGAGCTGTTGTCTCGTGAATCTTCCTCTCCAGAGACTCGCAAGTGTCACGTGGCGTCACTTTCAAAGAATTATAGCTCAGCACTGAGTACAGGTAAGTGTGAGAGCCTGAGACCACACCAGCAGCCACCACCAGCCACCACGAAATCCCCGAAGCGTTGCGACTCGCGTCGCTTTCAAATTAAGTGCGGCGATATACTGGAAAACACGTTTACACTTTCCCTAAATACTCACTATGATGTATGAACAGTTCATAAGTTTTCAATGTTTTCATGAAATTTTTTTGTGGGTCTTTTTTATTTATAATACAAACAGAAAATATTATTAGTCACAAATTCAGCAACAACACAAGAACAGAACTGCTACTAAGTATATAACATACGCTACGGCCTCGGTAGTCGAGTGGACTAACTGGTCGACTTTGAGGAGCAGTGAGAGCCGGGTCACACCGGTTCGATCCCGATCCTACCAAAAAGTTTTTCTACTCGGCATTCACCTCTGGTATGTTCAGCATGTCAAGTGAAATGTACAATACTCATATATCGAGGCTGTGGTGGTTCGGAACCCACCTAAAACTGTAGGTCCCCATCGTTTACTCGATGGCTGGGGTGCTGGTATTTGGTAGTGCTGCCAGCTGAGCACAATGGATACTTCTTGAAACGGTCAAGTTGCTGGGCTTGTCTTATTAAGTATAAGATACGACAAAAATGCACCCTTAGGGTGCGTCCCACCATACTCGGTTAATGCTAAACTCCAGTTCAATTCGGTTTTTACCGTGCAATAATTGGAATTTAACTGGAGTTTAACGTTAACCGAGTATGGTGGGACGCACCCTTAGGGTATTGGTTGTGGCCGTATGTTCAATTTTTTACTGAAACAATTACTGCTCCGATTGGCCTCCAATCAACTTTGGTAAGTAGATTTTACTTACCGATTCATGTTTATGAAGTGGTACAGCCGATTTCCATTTGAATAATTCGGTTGGTGTACACCAACTATTAAATTACATAAACATGAATCTGCAGGGTAAGACGTCAACTCGTTCCCAGCCCAAGTTTCATTAATTCTGTGGAAACTGTTGGATAATTCATAAGTCCTGTTATATTACGTCGTTAACGTTAAAAAGTAAAAGGCTCAGCTGTAATTTTAAAACCAAGCTTGTCAATTTTGATTTTTTGGTCAAATCAAAACAAGTTTTTGAAGTTAAAAAGACGTAGATCAGTACTTCAGAAGTATTCCTCAGAAATTTGTAGTTACCCCCCTCCCTCAAAAAAAAAAAAAAAAAAAAAACACCATTGTATCTAAAGTAGTTTTGAAGGGTACAATTCAGTTTGCCAATTCTCCCAAACGCTGTATCATAATCATATACCTACAACAAGCCGCCTCGCGGCGCTTCGCGCCGCTCGGCGTCTTGTATTGGTCCGCCGCCGCCCCAGCGGCACCGCCGTTCCTGAAATTATCGGTGCCACTGTTCAGCGGCGTCAGTTTTTGCACAATATGAGTTATCCTGGGTACAGAATCCATTGCGAATTGGATTTGCCACCGTATTATCAAATATTCGTCTTGGGGGCATTGTAGCAATATACCCTATGCCTACCTTCCGCCTGGCTAAATAAATAGTGAGACGTCTCGACAAATTTGAATCCTGGGTACGACCCTGTCTTACCTCGCTCATTTCCCCAATTTCCATAGATTTATTACTGGAGTAATTACATAAAGGATCGTAGTCAAAACCTGCACCCTTAGTCACGGAAAGTGTCTTCACCTTCCTTCGGTTACGCGTCTCGTCTGTTTTCGTTTTGGGGTACTTAGCGACTGCTTTCCTATGAGCCTCTGACTTCTCTTCCTGATACTTAGCTGCAGCTTGGCGATGGACCTGTGGGTTTTGTTTCACATACTTAGCTACTGCTTGCCTATTGACCTGTGGGTTTTTTTTTTTTTTTTTTTTTTTATTTGAAATTACATGGCGCTAGCTACAGGGCTATATCGCCTTTACACAGTCTAGGTTTATTTAGGTGAGGAAGTACCTATATAGTATCATACAATTTGACGTCCAGGAGAAAGGTTACGATCGCTGCTATGGTGATTTTCGTAGTGTATAGCTGTGAGAAGTCATCGGGGATGTTGTGACGGCGGCGTTGGGGGGTATAGGTAGGGCAGTAGGAGAGAAGATGACCTGTGGGTTTTGTTTCACATACTTAGCTACTGCTTGCCTATTGACCTGTGGGTTTTGTTTCACATACTTAGCTACTGCTTGCCTATTGACCTGTGGGTTTTGTTTCTCATACTTAGCTACTGCTTGCCTATTGACCTGTTGGTTTTGTTTCTCATACTTAGCTGCTGCTTGCCTGTGAATTTCCGGTTTGGTTTTTGTATATTTAGCTACCGCTTTTTTGTGTACCTCTGGATTTTGTTTAGCGTAACGTTTGCTTGCTTCGGTTACCTGTTGCTCTCGGGTTAGATTAGACAACTTAGGACGACTGCGCTTTTTAGGAGTTTGGCACTGTGAAGGTGTCACTGGAATGGTTTTTTGGCCGAGATCTCTACGTTTTTTTATAGTTATTCCTGACTGTTCAGATTGTTGCGTTTGCTTTTTCCTATAGTTAGATTTTTCACTCTGAGAATTCTCACCATACCATGAGAAATATACATAGCGACCTTCCTGTCTTCTTACTTTCTCGCCCGTATGTAATACATGGGCTGAAAAAGTTATGTCGTTGTGCAAAATTTTGATTTTAAGATTTTGGGTTTCCCATGATCCTGGAGGTCCCACGAGTCCAAAAAAGTGGTTTTTAAAAAATGTCCATCCGACGTACATACGTACGACAGTCTGTCGCCGTTCATCCGATTTTGCTCAAATTCGATATGTACGTAAGTACCTAATGTAAATATCTGGACATGTTTTTTTAATAAATTATGATCCGCCAGATCCGCCTACCACGTATTTCCATAAAATTTCCGCCTTTTCTTCATTAGGACCATTGGGGCACTACATGCTCCTACTTCCGTCCAGCTAGGTTGAAAAATGAGAAGTCAGAACTTTCCCAACCTGGCTACGCCTCAGTTAAACTCGTACACGCTTCTGCTTTAACGTATTCCACGTTAGTACCACCAGTAGAGAGCACCTCGTTACAGTGACAACGTCCGGTGCATCAACATCATGTATCGCACAATGTTTCGTAATCCTGGATGCTGCCCTGGCTTCCTTGAATTTGCGCCACTTTCCGCAACATATTCTTCCTCGGGGTCACTCCGGCACTACACCCTCCGACTCCCGTCCTGCTACGTCGATAAATAATTTACCAATCCTGGTGACGCCCCTGATTAATGCGCAATTCCTGTTATTTCGTCTCATATTCTTCATTAGTACCACCAGTATATTACACCTAGTGAATATCATGACGATCGGTTGATGAACAGAATGTGCACAATCTGGGGTGCCCTGGCTACGGCCCTGGCTAATTGGAATTTCCACCACTTCTAAACATATTCCTCATGAGGGTCAGTAGGGCAATATACCCTGCGACTGCCGCCCCCCTGGCTCAATAAATGAAAAGTCCGAACTTTTTTCATCCTGGCTACGCCCCTGAATAATGCGTCCATTCCGGTGGTTTCTCCATATTCGTCACTGGTACCAACAGTAGAGACCACCCTGTGACCATCGTAACGATCCGTCCATAAACAACACGCGGTCATCGAACTCGGTTAATCCTGCCTACGGCCCTGGCTAATTTGAATTTCCCCCATTTCGCACTATATTCGTCACTGGGGCCACCAGGCCTCTGTACCCTGCGACTGCCGCCCGCCTGGCTCAATAAATGAAAAGTCCGAACTTTTTTCATCCTGGCTACGCCCCTGAATAATGCGTCCATTCCGGTGGTTTCTCCATATTCGTCACTGGTACCAACAGTAGAGACCACCCTGTGACCATCGTAACGATCCGTCCATAAACAACACGCGGTCATCGAACTCGGTTAATCCTGCCTACGGCCCTGGCTAATTCGAATTTCCCCCATTTCGCACTATATTCGTCACTGGGGCCACCAGGCCTCTGTACCCTGTGACTGCCGCCCGCCTGGCTCAATAAATGAAAAGTCCGAACTTTTTTCATCCTGGCTACGCCCCTGAATAATGCGTCCATTCCGGTGGTTTCTCCCTATTCGTCACTGGTACCAACAGTAGAGACCACCCTGTGACCATCGTTACGATCCGTCCATAAACAACACGCGGTCATCGAACTCGGTTAATCCTGCCTACGGCCCTGGCTAATTCGAATTTCCCCCATTTCGCACTATATTCGTCACAGGGGCCACCAGGCCTCTGTACCCTGCGACTGCCGTCCGCGTGGCTCAATAAATGAAAAGTGTCATGACCTTCGGATGACCCTGGCTACGACCCTGGCTAATTACAATTTTCGCGAATTCACATCATATTCGTCATGGGGGCCATTGGGGCACTCTACCCTGCAAGTACCGTCGCGCTGGCTCAATAAATAGGACGGCTCAAAATTTTGATTTCGATTTTTTGCTGACTCAGCAATTTCTGACGGGGATCGCTTACCCCCCGTTCAACTCCGTTTGGGACCCCCTACAACCTGCAAAAAGTTTCATTGCGATCGGGTAATTAGGAGCGAAGAAAATGAATTATGATAAATCAGTCAGTGAGTCAGTGAGTCAGTGAGTCAGTACACTTCAATCTTATAATATAGATATCAACCAGGTACCTATCTAATTCCAGTAATTGAATTCAATAGAAAATCATTAAGTATATATATTTTTTTTCCAAGAAACATTAGAAAATATAGAATTACTGTCTTATAAAAGTAAAGCCAGAATGGCAGGGGGAGTACTTTAATCCAGACTTCCTCAACGAATGACCTTGGAATGGGGATTCTGATGTAATCACAAATTTACTTAGCTCTTCCTCCAGCACCTGGTTCCAGTGCACGTTGTACTGGAAGAGGGCAAGACCGGGAAAGTCCCAGATTTAGAGTGTGCCTCCCTGGGGATTCACCCACTTTACGAGACTTAGGGGAAGAAAATTTGTAAGGATATCCTATAAATTCTCTTCTCTTCTGCCGGTGATTACACCTTCCACAGTTGCGCAAGTTGGACGGTAACTTACACAGTAAGTAGTAAGTAACTTGCTTTTCCGACACATTATTTGAATTAGTATACTTAGTTGCTTGTTGCTTTGGACTTTGGACTTACTCTATTCGATTTCGAACTGTACTAGAAAAGCATCATTCGATTTCTACATTTTTACCGAGGGGGTAACCACTCCAGAGATTTCTTGAGATTCCATAAAGATTTCCAAAGATTCCCAAGGATATTCATAGAAAGATGAAACCCAAAGGGGTAACCACTCCGAAAAATTCCAAGATTCCTTGAGATTTCATAAAGATTTCCAATGATTCCCAACGAGATTCCCAACGAGTGGTTAACCCCTCGATTTTTACTTATACATTTTTCATCAGTTTAGAGGAGAACAAAAAAGAGATCTGTATTCCGCATTCGCCTGACGTTGGTGGAGAAACGTGCGAAACCTCATCCTCAGCAAAAAAAAAAAGTGAATTTCGCTAGTCAAAAGTAAACTTAGTTCTACGCCAAGACAATTTTTCAACGACTTATTTTGAAAGCAGGGGAGGAATTGGACTAGGGCAATAAAAGAAGGCGGTAGATGCTCACCGAGAAGTCACGTAGTGTTAGAAGAATGGTCTTCTAGTTAGAAACACCTGCGACCTTGTCTTCTTACCCTTTCAGCCATTTCCGGTCTGCAAAATTTCTCAGCTCGGGAGAGGGCATGGAAATATTAAACGAGTTTTATTGCGGAGTCGGAAGCTCCCCTCTTGCACCAAACTTGTATTAATACAGCTTTTTACATTTTTTCCCCCTGTAAATATATTTTGTCTGTTTCACATTTGCCCACAATGTTGTTGAAGAAGCCCAAGAATGCCTTGTTCCCCCTTTGTCTGTTAGCGGTCCCCTGGTTCTTTTGTTGTTTATTTTAGTAGTTCGTATTGTTCGTATAGATGTTTTGTTCATACATTAGTTAATGGAATTAATAAATTATTTAAATTCAATTATGTTGTGCCCTGGCAGTGAAACGTAAAAGATTCATTGCAAGTAAAAAATTTGAAAATTGAAATAAGGTCAGTTCCCTAACTGTTGTACAGAACAATAATCAATTGTTTTAAATATAATTTACACAATATTTTAGGTTCGAAATTTTGAAGTTTCCGTGGAATATGTGAGGCCATTTTATCGCGTGCTGTGAAATAAAAACACAGGTTCTTTCACCGATATAAGGCTGGTGACTTATGGGACTTACGGGTCCCAATTTCGCAGTCCAGTGGCCAAGACGATTGGAAGTCACTCCAAAGCCTCAGAGCCTCTGATTTAAACAAATCCCTTCCTGCATAAAATACAAATTTGTCCCTTCCTACTCCTTTAAATTTTCATTCGCCCAGTAGGGACACCTCTGTTTAAATACATTTTCAGAATACGTATACCACTCATTTACCAACACATTGAGTTTACAGGCAATGAGGATTTTTTGTACAGTTTAAGAGTAAAAAAATTTAAGTCTAGGTATGACTTAATTTTTGGATTTTCCCCTCCCACCAATGAAAAATTTGAAATAATGCGGTATATCGCTTTCTGCTTATGAGGCTTCCAACCTAAAATATTCCTAATGTTCCTAATGCCATTTGGACTTCAGTGTCCAGTCAACTTAACTTAAATTTATGAAACTTGAGTGGATATTTACAAGCATTACTATTGCACATCAAAGCTGTTATCTAACAACTACAACTTGCGTAAAAAAACAGAACCAAATTGAAAAAAAAGGAAAAGAATTTTTTTGCTTTCCCCGCTAGTTTTGGGGGAAAGGATATGAGGTATTAGCAGGCAGAGCGCGGGTAGAAGGCGGATAAACGCTGAAGAATTTCACAATAAATGGTTGTACGAGTCTGGGAGCGGCGTGAATGTGGAAATTTCAGAATAAAATTTCATAATAACCACGTGATCCGCGTGCACAAGTTCTCCTTCCATTCTCCCACTCCCACGCCGAATAAAAACTTTTTTCTTTTTTCCTCTGTGAAAAAAGAAAGTCAAAAATCGGCTCTAAATAAATGTCCAGAAAGTTACTTTCCTACAGAAGACGCCACTACCTTCTTTTAGGTCAAATGAAAAATTCAACAAGTTCTAGAACCCACAGAAGCAAGTAAATTACTTACTGCTACTCGTACTTCAGCTCTAACACAGTAAAATGCCTAATATTTACAGTTATAGTAGCGCCAGGCTACCTGCCTGCCCCGAGGGCATTCTGCACTGTTCACTGTTCACAGACAGGTCAGAGTGGCTATACTATACATATATTTGTATCGATCAACCTGAAAGAGCATGGTGATCAATGTGGTAGCATCACCTACCCTTTAGACTGCTGTTAAGCTTTCGGAATTTTCAGCTAAATAACACCTGATTTCAAAATTTGGGCAAGTCAACCACAGCTGTTTCCCTCACAATTACAATTTCTTTCTCCCTAAGTTTATGGAGAAAATAAAAAAGGAATCTCTTTAGAATCACACCCTTTTGGCCACTTTCAGTAGGTGTCGACAGGACAGGGGTACCGAGTTTCACCAAACCTCCAGAACCATTATTTTACTAACTTAAGTTTAAGAAAAAATCTGTGAGAGAAAACTGAGTTTCTTTTGTTAAAACGGCACTCCATTTGGGAAAGCGTGGTGTGAAAAGTGTCAGCGAGAGTCAGAGGACAGAAGGAAAGCGGGAAGGTCAGTGAGAGAAACGTACTGCTCATTTTTCTTATTGTTAGCAAAGCCACAACTTAGGAAGTTCCATTACCACCAAGGATTTTCTCTGAGCCCTAAAAACGAGAAGTTTCCCTCTTAAAGAAAAAACTAGGAACGAGAATTCCCCCTTCCAAGTCTAGGGTCTGTTTTGTAATGATCAGTCGCCAGATCTTTATTTCTCTCATCAGTTTTCTTTCCAAAAGTCATTTGAAGCCGATAATAACAGCATCCACAGCATTCGTTGGGGCTGGGTCTCTTGGGCGGCCATGTTCGAGAAGCACTTCAAAAAACATTCCCAACTTTTCCTACAAGTAATGTGGAATGAATTACAGTCGAAAAAGTAGAGTAGAATGTTGATGCGTTAATAGAAACTGGACTACACCTGCGGGGGAGAGTCATTTATTTTTGGAAAAATAATTCAGACGTCACTTAAGTCTCCTTATTTCACGGAAAGAACTTTCAATTTCCTAATTATTTTTTACGTTTGAATCTTTTGTAGACCCCTTCAGAGCGTAGGCACCAAGCTATAGCTTATCTGGTTAATCCAGCACTGGATACAACTATCACCTACTGTTATTTCGTGGGATTCGCCCTAACCGTACCGACAGGCGAAGTACCTCCTCAACGAAAATGGACTTGCGAAACTATAAACTGAATAATTGAAGAGAAAATGCCAAAAACTCGTGAAATAATACGGGTAAATAATAACTGACAGGAATTGATAAACCGCATTTGAGGAAGAAAACCTCGCAAACGAAAATGGAAAGGTACATGAGTGACGGACAATTTTCACTTAAAATCAGCTGTCACACATATCTACCTTTCTACTTTCTCTATAGAAACTTCTCTAATTGTAGTAGGTACAAAGTAAGTGAGTAAGTGTAAGAGATTTTGGGAAAAGTACAAAGGAGATTGATATTTTTATTGTATTGAGATCGTCAACAAGATAAAAGAACGGAGAATGTTCAGTGACCCTTCAAAAAGATTTTTCTTATCAAAACCAAGAAGTATTAATATAATTGCAGAAATGTGAAGCTGGCGAGGGTAGGGGATCTTGAGGGGGACCTAATCAACAGCATCCCCTGAGTCCCATCTTTCCCCAAGAACGCCATTTTTTCGTGGGCCATTTCTTTGTAAAAATTTCTTTGCTTTCTCTTTATTAAATTTAGACAGGTTTATCCAATCGTCAGTAAATACATTTGCAATTTAAATATAAATGGAGTTGTAGTGACTTCCCCCTCTTTTCCCTTTTTACTGGTTTTAATATACAAAACAAAATACAAGTTGGGAAACGAGGAATCAAATTGGGCTGGAGAAATAGAATATACGTAAGTACAGCCTGTGGTACAGCTATACGGCTACATCTTTATTCAAAAATTGCATGTTGTTAGACAGATGATTTATAAATTATTTTTCTAAAAAGTGTCGTTAAAAACCTTGAAAAGTTACTACGTCAAAAGGTAGCTCTACAGTTTGTAAACCTGCAGAATATCTACAAGGCTTATCCAGTTGAAAGATACAAGTTATTATAAGTAGGCACAATATGCTATTATAAGTAGGTACAATATGTCATCATAAGACCAGTATATAGTAGATACCACTATACATGAAAGGAACATTTTTTGCGATCGCAAGGAAGTGAAAGCTACTAAATATTTTCATAATTTCAAGGGAGAAATAGAGGAGAAAGAACGGGAGATAAAGCAGCGTTTTAATTATTATGAGAGCTGTCAAAGGGGTCCCCATGGATACATTTTATTGCTTTTTCGTTTCATGGGAGCCCCACAGCTCATGAGACGTCAGATGAGCCTTTTAGTCATCCTTTTCTCTCCAGGATACCCTCTTATACCCAGGAAAAATACCCAACCCTTTTTGAAAACGTGATTTTTTCCACAGAAAAGTTGAAAACCGCTAACGACGATTTCGAAAGAGGGAGTTTTGATTAATCTCAATCGAAGAGGATTGTGAAGGAAGATAGTTTGCGTTTCAAATAACTGGTTTGCAAGCAAAGGTTTTGGATAACAGGAAACTATAAGTCAAATTAGATCAACTTTTAAAGCACAACTTTTTACAAATATTAAGGTTGGACCGCTGACAAGAAGTTCCAACTTCACTCGTCCCGATCCAGGAGACCATGTTCTAGCCAGACTCTATTCCGGCAGAGATTTTGGCACTTACTCACCCACCCTTGCCCAAGCAGTCATTGAAACAGATGCTAAAGAAGAAATACGAAGAATAAATGGTTATTAATAATAACTATCTTAATTATGATTACAGCTACGGGTATACAATTCTGTTGCTGCATCTTTTTGACACTAAGGATGGTTTAGTTAATGGGATGAGGGAAAACCTTCCTCTAAACCTTTTGACAACACTTGCGAATAGCGAAAATGGCCCAAACACCTTCGTACTGGACAGGGAAGAGAGTCAGGAGTCAAAGAGTCAGGGAAGGGAGTCAAGACAACACCCTAAAGTCCCTAAACCTAAACTATTAAAAAGAAACTCTCTACTTGCTGCTTTACCAAGAAATAGATAGTAGGAAATGGACGTAAGTTATGAGTACAAAAACGCATAACATAAAAATAGAAGAGCCCGTTGCTTTTGCTGCGGAACACGGGTTCACAATAATTTCGAGTTTGGAGGATATATTGAAATTGCTGGTGCGAGTTTATCTGGTGGAAAATATGCGACGGGGAGAAGCTTGTGGTGAGAACCCCCCCCCCCCCCCTATCCCCCCAACTTTCCCACCTCCTCCACTCCCAACTTATAGAAACGGGCCACAAACCTACCACCATATTTTTCCTATTCCTGATTTCCTACGAGCTTCACGATACCGAAGACGGAAAACAAAGGTATGGATAGCGTTATAGTACAGTATTTCCTACGTTTGTCGAATTCAAAGAAAACGTTGCGACGAAAAAATAGGCAACAGTTTCCATCCATCCCTATGGACTTATTATATAAAATAATAAAGTTTAGGTAGTCTGCCGAGCTTTGTAAAAAATTAACTGAAACCCAAGCCAGCTATCAAAACAAATTTTTAAATTGTGTGTAAAGGAAGAGGCATGATTGTGGGAAATTGGATCAGATACAAAATAAAAAGGCTGGGTCGACCGTAAAGCTCCTCTGATGGGGCTAGCCTTTTTTGTTAGGGGTCATAGACGGGGAAAAGCCCTCAACTCCGTAATTTATGACGGAGTGTCAGCACTTGCACTCATTTCGGTCCGACGGCTCAGAGGGTCGGCAGCGGCAGCGGCAGCGCGTGAAAACTTGCTTCATTAGCTGACTCCTTCAACCGCTTCGCTTTTAACAGTGCTTACTACTTATAGTGCTTACAGCTCTTCACCCTCAAGCAACTGACTTCAAACTAATGCTTCGCATTTGCCGCCCCTCAATGCAAACTGATTTCCTTCTGAACTACGTACCGTGGCGTACTTAGACGTTATCTTAAGGCTTAAGGATTTAAGTGGAACCAAATGGCAAACTACTTGATGTTATCTATAATAAGATGATATTATATGTATACGTGTATACCAGAGCTCCTCTCAAACTCTTAACATACTATTAAATATAAAATTTTTACATGGCTGCGTCCCTAACCAAAGTTACATAAAAACTTGTGCTTCGACAGTTATTTTGGATGAAGGGAGTCATTAGCTCAACTTCTTCGACTCCTGATTTCCCGGAATCTTATATGTAGCCTTATTTTCATTTCTCTATATAACAAGCCAAAACAAGCTTCAAGTCATGTAATACTCCATTATGTGGATGTTTCTGCTTCATTTCATCCTGAAATCCATTCAAAAAAGTTTTTACAACTTTTAATAAAAGTTCCTCAACTAAATTTATTGAAAGGGATTTCGTTACGACGTTTAAATCCGCTTGCTGATTTTCTCGGAAATATTTTTACAAAATGACGAACATCAGAAAAAGCGACCAAACAGTATTTCGTGTTCTGCAAAACAAACATCAATGTCTGTATAGATCTTCGAGGATTTATCATTCAGAAAGTGTTCTCGCAATGCCGCATTCAGGCGACAAAACCTTTAAAAAGTATAGACCTTGTCCAAACTAGGGGCTTCAATAATAGATGAGGTTGGCCAGACAATACCACAACTAACCTCGGTTCATAGCTATCATAAAACCGTTTCAATTCAATTTTGAGATATAAATTGAGAAGAAAAGGCGGCTGGTAATGAAACAGAATGTGCGGCTGAGATGTCCGAGCTGGCTTTTGGTTTTACGGCTCTAGAGGCGCTTTTACGGGACACGGGACTATAAAGGCCCCTGTTTCTCTAATATTCCTGCACTGCCCAGTAATTCCACTGTAATCTCGAAATCCAGCTCCTCCCCACTCAATTAGTCACCGCTACTTTAGGAGTTTCAACGTGGCGTAAGAGTCATTCCTAATATGCCTAAAAAACAACTCAACAAAAATAATTTAAGAAAAAACTCCAACTTAAAAATCGGGTAGGTATAGTATCCACTCACAATGTTGATTACAAGAAGAAAAATATGATATGAAAGCGCGGTCACAGAAGCGTGTTGCATGGGAGGAAACCGATATGGACCACAAACAACAAAAGTTGTCAAATCTAATAGCGGCAATACCGCAAAGTCACTCAAAGGACATAATTAGAAAAGCACATCTCGTGCATTGTATAAACGCAATCCGGTTCGCCTGAATTTTAACCTCTCTAAATTAAAGTTTTAATTGCTAAAATCATTTGTTATTTTTGTGCTTTCCTTCCCTCTTCTCTTCGTTAAAAAACGATTTACTGTTTCCATTTTAATGACTCTTTTTTAGCCTCGAACTGCCCTGGAATACCAAGCGGCAAACACTCTCGCTCACGGCTTATACTTCCCTTTTCAGCGGCAGCGATTCAATCCTCTAAAGAACCCCGTCCTCGTAACGTAACTGCGCCGCGCAAAAGTGAGATCCTGGCTACCCCGTGCTCCGGGATCTTCCCCTTTCCGTGCGTTCTACGTCACACTTTCTGCTGCTTGGCAGAACCCTCATGCATCTCAATGTTCGGCAGTGAGGCGCGGCGAAGCGCGGCTAGGTGGACGGGGCGCTTAACAGCTAACCTCTTCAACTTACTTTTCTAATTTTAGGTTATATTCAAATTAGGGTTGCAGCGGACGGGGTTTTTCTAAGAGCTAGACAGACAAGGACCTGAAAAAACTCACCATATTAGGGCCTGCAGGAAAGACAACCACATCACGACCTGGGAGGCAATTCATGTTCTCTATGCACTCGGTCAACATAGAATTAACGTCATACGGTGACGCATTAACCTATTCAACAGGAATAGGTTAGCTTCCGATTACGCACCAAGACACACTGAGGGAAGCAACAGAGGTCTATGGAAGAGCTGTTCGCGCAGACAGAGGGCAGAGACGTCATCGATGCGAGGCGGAAGCATCCGAAGCGGACCGACCGCTCGTCATGAGTGGCCAGTTGCCCAGCAGCTCTATTGGGGATCTTTTCATCACGCGTGATAAACATTTTCAATGCTATTTTTTTCCCAATATTATCACGCGTGCTAAACATTTGCAATGCTATTTTCCCAATATTATCACGCGTGCTAAACATTTGTAACGTGCGGCTACGTCGTACCTCAGTCTCGATTGATGTGAAGCCATGGTCTAAAAGCGTCGTTGGCCGAGCTCTCCAGCCCCCAGATGTCTATCTCTTTCACAACGAGATTCCCAAACATGAGAAGTCAAATGGTCAACAGTAAATACAGATGGTTCATGAACAGTCGGCGAAGGCTAATGGGGAGATGGCTGCACATATAGAAAAGGTAGAGACTTTTCCAAGATAAGGCTGAAAGAACTAATCTACTAATCTACTTTTTCCAAGTTGAGCCTGATCCGAATGCAGAAAAGAGCAAAAAGAAAACCGGAGGTATTTCTTTCACCAAGATATTGCTTCTATTGATTTTCGCTAATGATATTTTGATTTGTTGAAGCGAGAAAGGACGTGGCAGGAATAAGGACCATTACCAGTCTATACGAGGGAGAGAGGACTTCGTCTCATCGTTCGTCGTCCAAATCAGATCTTCGCCTTGTTTGCAGTAATCCCGATTAACAAGACTTATCGATGGAGCATCATTATTTTCCGGAGTTTTGTAAGTTCAATGTGATTTCGAACCGTTTTGTTTTAATGGCGTCAGACGAATTGAGTGTCGAGATGATTATACTTGAGAGTTTCCTCAGTGAGTCTAATATTTAAGTAGACGTCATTTAGAGATGGCCGAGGGGGTATCCACTCCAGAGATTCCTTGAGATTCCACTGAGCTTCCATAAAGATTTCCGAAGATTCCCAACGATATACTTAGAAAGATTAACCCCGAAGGGGTAACCACTTCAAAAAAATCCCAAGATTCCCTGAGATTTCAAAAAGATTTCCAATGATTCCCAACGAGATTCCTAACGAGTGGTTAACCCCTCGCGGAGATGGCTTTGAATCTGTATCATAAACAGGCTTTAAAAAGTTAATTTCCGCAAGCAGTCGGGTTTCAAAAATTATTTTGGCCACTTAATGCAGTAAAACCCCGTTTTCTTTTTTTTCCATTAACCCGCTAGGTACTCTTTCAAAATTTCAATCCCACCCTCCACTCTAAGAGGTCAGACGAAAGTAGTAGCTAGTAGCACTGTAACCCTAAAATAGGTGCTACTTCTACCAAATAAATACCCAATAATCAAGCTGGATGTCTGCACTGAAGGTCAGTTTTTGTAAACTAAATTCCAGGCGAAGTAGACGAGCATTTCAGCCATTTGTCAGTTTGCCACAAATAATTGTTAATAACAAAAGCCGAGTCCTTTATAGAAAATATATGCTGACACCCACCAGGCAGGGCCCGCACTCTTGACTACCATTATTTACAATGGTAAGCCAACAAGCCAGTAAGCAGGCAGGTTATGCATCATACTTGGTTTTGGTGATAAAGTAGAATGTAAATAACGTGGCAAGCCCGTCACTCTTCATTTCCATCACTTCTACCTCTACCCCACCTCCGCATAACCGCTGCTTATTCGACCTTTCGGTTTCACTTTAGTGAAGTAAAGAAAAGAAGGTTAGGGAGAGAGTAAATAAAATAAATTCAAAAAGCAGAAACAACCTATGCATAGTATCTACACTCATACCTGTACGTTCGAACGTCGAAAATGATACAACAAAAATTACCTTTCATTCCCAAGTTAGAAGGGAAACAGAATTTTCAAAAGCACCCAACTTCAGAAGAGAAGCTGGTAATATGTTAGTGAAATATTGTAATATTGTCTTAAACATTAAAATTTGTCCTATGTTATACAAAAAAGGAAATCTGATCGAAGTTTCAAAAGAAAATAAGTATCAAGCCAGCGGCTTCAGTTTTCAGTAAAGGTGGCACAAAGAGAAAGCCAGGCCGGGCTGAGCCCGAGCCGGGTAGAGGTAGCCGAAGGCCAAAAAATATCCACCCTACCCAATCACCCGACCTAACCTACCCTACCACACTTCAGCAAAGGCTGTTAAGACGATTGGATCTCAGTAATGCCTTTAATGCCGGCCGAGAAAGGGAAGGAAGTGGTGCCGGGCAGCAAAGCAGCGCCCCAGGCATTTTTACACTCCGCGCCGCTCAAAAATACCCCATTCCTCCTCCCAAGAGGGCCGTTAGAGAGATGAACTGAAAAAATAATTTTATCGAGATAGAATTCTCGTTAAAATCGATCTGGCAGGAGCTGGAATGCGGTCCTTGCGGGGTATTGAGGGAGTTTCAAGCGCAAAATTGGTGTTTAGGGGCAGGATGACTGCTGACGGTGAGAGCCTGTCGCCGGGGCCGTGACAGCAAAGTTATTTACAAGGGGAGCCCCCGGTTTCACTTTTCTTTCTTTCCCTTAAATTAGCATGTCAGGGCAGGGAGTTTTTTTTGTGATTCAGCACTTCTGCCTGCGGACTTCCTCGCCTTCAAAAAGTACGCCTGTCACTTACATTATCAAAGAAATGAATATTTTGTAATATTTAAAAACAAAGGGTAAGTAATAGGTCCATACACAATATACAAAAAATTAATCTATAGTGACGAGGACGGTAGTGCTCGGCCTGTGCACTCCCAACTTTGAACGGAGTCAACGGTGGCACACATGCACACATTTCGTAAACAACACGTTTTTGGGATCAAGATCGTCTGAAACGCCTGCAAACCTGCATACTGAACATTGTACTTTGTTTCGCATTAGTAAAAGTATTAAAAAATAGAAGGATGTAGTGTGTGCACCGGAATTTCCGCCTCGAGTATGAATGAAGGGTCAAAAACAAATAAAGGCGGAAATAAAAGCAATTAGGGAATATATGGGCGTGGTCAGCACAGTGAGCAAACAAGGACATGATGGACCATGTCTGGCAGGAAAGGGCCTGCGTTATCGCAGTGCCGGCAGGACATATCTCCCATAATCTTACATGGGCGCTCATATTTTCCCTTGTGAGGGGGTGTTTTTACAGTTCGGCCGTGCCTATCGGTCCGTCATCGCAATTCGCACCCTCATATCCTCAGCCCTTCACCCTGGGCACGCACTCCTGTTTGTCTTTCTGACCGCTCCGCTATATACGTGTATGATGTCAGCCGTTCTACTGGGAAGTCAGCGTCAAAATTCGAGTAGAAAAAAATCGACAGCAAGCTTAGGGGTAAAAATGCGAAAATAGATTTCAAAGATATGACTCCAAGACAACTGTAGTAAACTTCTTTTTTGCTGAATGTAATTTCATACATGATTGTTCCATACCATTAACATTATTTTCTGGTTTAAGACGGTATTATAGGTACTCGTAAATTGATTGAACACCAAAAAATATCCAACTCCTAAATCCCATATTCTCCATGTAAAAATAATATACCTATGTTTAAGTTAAAACAAAAAATATCCAAAAGTTTCCTTGAGAAGATGTATAGTTAAAAAAAGGGGGAAAAAAATGCTTTGAGTATTCACTCAAACATTTCTTTAAGACAATGAAAGCAATTAAGTGATTTGTGGTTGCCGGACTTGATACCTGCGGATCTACCGAAATAAATAAAACCCAATACATTGCAAAAATAATTATTAGACTGGCCTAAGTTCAAAAGTAAAAATCAAGTTACCAGACTATTTTTACAACCAATTGTGCAAAAAAAAAATGGAAGAGGAAGCAAGAGACGTAACTGATGTTCCAGAAAGCAGCGAAGTTTTCCTTCGTTGAAATTACCTTGGAAAGAGAGAATATCCCTTCTTCAGACAAGAACATTCCATTTTGACAAATATTGAATCAAAATGTGCAACTTTCCCCCTTCTTTCTTTGCTCATCCGGCCAATGTTTGCCTGAGGAAGCTTTTCTGTGCACAACTCAAGTTTCACACTCTTTACTTCAAGGGGTTTCTAATATTCACCAATCGAATTTTCTCATATTTCGTTATAATATTATTCCACCATCACTTTCGCACAAAAAACACCAAACTTTTCCTTCTAAACCTGGAATGGTTACGTACACGCCAAATAACAACAACCCTCTTTAATTACATATCGACGATTGAAGACCCCATATTTAACTTTCAAAATTTGTCTAACCTGAACCTACACGTCAGTACTTGGAGCATTCTCAAATCGACAAAAAAGAAGGAACTCCTGAAACAACAAACCTTCAAAATACGAAGAAAAAAGTGCGCAGCAATGAAAACGACAATCGCGTTGTCAGGGTCTGGGTAAAACATAGACCCAGGCAAAAGAAGACAAACAAAAAATTTTCCTAGAATTTTATTCGAGAAAACATAAGAAATTTAAAAACATGACACCAAAATTTTTTTTCTAAAAGTGAAATGGTGATTTTGGTAGCCCTGGCTGTGCTGGAACGCACCCTTTCAAATTCCAATAATACCAATATTGCTTTCTGCGGGCGTGGTTTCTAACCTCCTTCCATTCCTTTTGCCATTTAAGATCTCCCCTCCATTCGTCCGGAAGAGAAATTAATACCGCACCGGTAGCTTCTTGAGAAGGCAGAGATCTTATGTGTTTCTCCATCATTCTACCAAGTACCTGACTCCTGGAAAGCATAAACCACCAGACAATGGTTCACGGTACGATTCACTGGAGATACCATATAAGAAGATGCCCTCCAGCCTGCTCTCCCTACTCTCTCAAAGGGTCAGACGATCTTCAGCTTCAGTAATGCACGAACCTAAATAAAATCCAATAAACAAACTTAGAAAATGATGGAAGGCCGACATGGTAACAAAATCTAGAAAAACCATTTCAATGGCCAAAAAATTCTGAACTAATCTAACTTTGATTAGAGTAATGCAATAAAATAGAACAGGAGATGCGCAGTCTAACCCTAATGAAACTTCCCCGCCATCAAACTACACACTCAACTTGAGAATTAAAATTTCAGAAAAGTCCGCAGAAAGACTGAAGAAACTCAACAAGCGGAGAAAGGCCAACAAAGCTCAAATTAAAAGTCCTCACAAGCTAAATACAAAACTAGTTGTAACGAAGACAAAAGAAAATGAAGTATCTGGGAAAATGAGTCGAGCTCGCCTCGGTCGTAAGAACAGAGTCAGAGGCGTAGCTTGGGGGGGGGGGGGGGGGGGATTTTCCCCCTGGCCCAACGGAAAATAATGACTCCGAGAAAACTCCCTGAAGTTAACCGTAGTATAACTTGCATAGCATAGTAAACGTGACCCTATATCTCGCTCGTTTTGTTTGTTTGATATGCACGGGAAATCGGAAGTAATACCGAAAATAATTTCTTTGCAGTTCTGAAGAACCTTTTTCCAAAATTCCGTTAAATGTCAGGTTTTTATCCCCCCCCCCCCCCCCCCCCCCCCCCATCGGAGTAGTGTGGCTATGCCCATGGTGGGGAGTGCTTGTCAAGCTGAACATGTCCATGCCCCACCACTCGGCACTCCCTCACTTTACTTTTCCCGTTTTTTCCTTTAACAATTTCTTTTCATAGGTAGTTTGTATGCAACGCCTGACTACTCTTACTTGTTAAAGTTCTTTATACATTTTTAACCTGCAAAGAAATTCTGATTTAAATTCGCCATGGCAGAAAGAATTGGATTCGTTGAGGAGATAGATTTTTGGAGAAGGAAAGTTTTTTTCTCTTTACTTTGTTAAGGCTGACATTTTCTGTGAACGCCAAGCAAGTGAGGTTACACATTAGACCGGAAAGTCACTGCAAAGGCCTTTAAGAAAATTTTGCACGAAGACATAACTTTCTCAGCCCATGTACGGGCGAGAAAGTAAAAAACACACTTAAGCTATCGTCAAGTAAAGCAGTATTTTTTGACAAATTGTTTACAGACTAACGTCAACAATGCGCTCTTAACGCACGTAATGCAAAGTAAAAAAAATGCCTTCCTGTAAATAACTTTAGTTTTCTTTTGCTAATAAATGAATTTAGGAACTAAGAAAAAAAAACCTCAATCGATGTGAACGACAGCGGAAAACAGACAGATTCAATAAAACCGTTGGCTTGAAGGACAAAGTTCTTATAACATTTTATTGAGGAGAAAATCTCAAAAAGTCAACGATCTTGTCAAACTAGCTTCGTCAGGAAACCGATACGTATCGAAAAAACGCCAGAATCTCCGAAATAAACAACGAAATGTTAATACAGATAAGCTGCGAAACAATGTTGACAACAAGCTTTCCTTCTCCGAGAATCTCAGATAAATAAAGATAAAAAAGGAATAAAAACGCTGACGTTAGGGCACACAATCGAACAGTGAAGAAAATAAAAAATGCAGAGATATTTTTACAACCTTGTGATTAATCTAACTGGAAGGGAAGAGAGGAGGGAGGGAAAAGGAAAGGGCAAATTGGCCGGAGTCAATAAAACTGCAATAAGGGGTTGCAGGGCAGGGCAGGGGTTGACGGCCTCGCGGCGCCTGCGAGTCTGGACAAGCCGACTGCCGACTGGCACCACTGCCAACCCTGTTGCGTGCTTTGCCGCCAGCTAAACTACCGCAGCTCCTAAAACACTTTTCGGTTCCTTCCATTTTACTGTAAAGCATTTTCGAGGTCACATACGGAGACAAAGACCCTGGACTTTCACAAGTTGAAAGGTTCGTTATGCCCTCCGAAATACGGTTGACATCATGGGGGTCTTGGAACGAAAACCAAGACTTGCACATCATTTCGAGAAGGTAACAAAAACAATAATTGTTTTCTTCAGAAATAGACAATGGAGACTACTTTTTAAAGCGAATAGGACAGGTCAAAATCAATTCTTATACCCTAACCCCTAACCTAAAAATAACTGGATTTATGATTATGTAATTGTGGAGTGGGTGTACGCGTCAAATAAACTTGCAGGTGTTGATCAAAGAAACCCAAGGATAAAGAAAATGGCTAAAATTGCCAAAATACTTAATGGCTAATGGAGAAGAAGAGTGAGTGAATGAGCCTCTAGCGCGCTTCTTTAACTTTACTCCCATCACAAGCTGTGACGAGGAGCTAACATTCTCTGCTTACAAAATTCTCGTGAACTCGAAGAGTACAACATTCAGAAACCTTAACGTAGTATCCAGTATATAACTCTTTTATGAATTTTTAACCTAACGGATTTAATGTTTAATGCCATCTTTTACTTTCATTTTTTGCATAGGAAGTCGTTGAACAAGGCATATTTCAGAATGTTGTGCATATTTTGAAGAGTTTTATGAGGATATTGCATGCATGTTTTCCAGGTGTTTATTAGTTCTCGGTCCTTGTGTTTGACACAACTGCAGCATCAGCTCAAGCAGAGCCTTAACCCCTCTGACTTTCGCTCATGCCGACTTTCTTTTAGTAATCAAGGGCCTTATTTCGAAAGTGTGCGTAACTTCCAGGAATAAATAGGTACACTTTGTCGGGTAGCCAGGTAGAAGTCAACGATTGAGGCTGCAAACGAGTGGATGGGGGGCTAATTCCAATGGGGGGTATGGGTTTGGGAGGTAGAGCTCGCCATGTTTTTTAAATCAAGATTGATTATTCAAAAGGATGGGGAGGATGGGGAGGTAGCTGCCATGAATTTTTATTCCACGCTTCTTATTATGTCTCTATTCACTTCCAAACCTTCTTCTCTCTCCTTTCTCTCTTTTTTCATTTGCACTTTTTCTATCGTTCTCTTCTATTTTGGTTCCTATACCTATACCTATATTCTTATCTTTCAAATAAGGGTAAGGGTCCGATTACACCTTACAATAAATATATGATCCTATTTTTATATGATCCTATTTTTTTAGCATCATAAAAATTTTAGAAAAACTGCAATACACTTGACAATAAAAATAGGATCATGTTTAGCAAAGACGCCAACTTGACATGGTAAAAAAATAGAATTTCGAAGATTTTTAGGGTCCTTTTTTGAACCGTTTTAGGTTAAATAATTTCTGCTATATTCTTTCAATTCATCGTTATAAGAAATTCGTACTCCTCCACATTTTCTATTAAAATACGGGTCATTTCCATTCCACTTACCTCAGCCGCCATTTTCAACCAAACAACAACAAACACACGCAGCATAGAGGAAGGTAGTTGCAGCAGTTATGATACAATTTGTACCGGCCGATACAAATTGTATCATAATTGACTCAATTCACTTTACACCTTACAATTTTTCTTGATCATATTTTTTTATGATCCTATTTGGATTGGAAATTGTAAGGTGTAATCGGGGGCTAAGTTCCTTTTCAATTTCTCAGAAAAAGATTAATCCTGATAACCGAAGAGAATAAAGGGCATGACAATGATTCAACTCAATTTTCTCGTAATTTTCAAGTCAGTAATCCCTATTTACATACTAATAATGTGTACCACAGCAGAACTATTAGATTGCAATCGATAGGTAACAATTTTTATGTCATAATTTTCAAAAATGTAATTTTACGCAGGGATACAGAGTTGTTGGCAGAAAATGACAGGGATGCAGAGTTGTTGGCTGAAAATGACCCCGTGGAGCTGTCAGTACTTCAACTTTCGTACTATATTATGTAAAAATTAGATTTTCTGTAACTTGTTACTCCTTTACCTGTGTTAAAACAGGATGGCAGTAGTAGCGGTAGAATACGGATAATCAGATTAGCAGTGATTTTTGTCACCAAAACAATTGTCCGAAATTAACCGATCGTGAAATCACAACATAGCCTCGTAAGTTATGACGTTTTCTCACAAAGTCTTAAGTCCAAACGTAAAAAAATAACGCATGTATATTCAGCCTTAAGTAACGAAGTGTTAGTTGATGGAACTTACCATGCGACGTACCCACAGTACATCCAAAAATGTTCGTGTAAACAATTCAACTTGGCCGGGTTTAGTATGGCGTGTAGTATGCCCTAACGTTTCCTGATATGAGATAATTTGACGATACGCTGCACAGAGATGGGAAACCTCGTAAATCCCATACGGGAAAGAAGTCGATTTGCAAAGCTAAACCAATAGCCTTGATATGTGGGCTGATAAAGCCGGAATTAATAACTTGATGAGATTAAATGGAGAAGCTGAAATTGAGTTTGCACAATCAGAATAGGGGCGGTTGGGAGGGTGGGAACAGCTGAGGCCCAACGAAACGCAAATCATCCCCATCCCCAAATATCAATACGCTGTTAAGATTATCCCTGCTTACGGTAATAATCATTTTGTTTTCGACAATAATAATCAGCAACGAGGCCAGGGCGATATAGCTTCGTGGCTCTTCAAATCGCTTCCTAGATAATCTAGAATCTAGGCTAGAGGCTAGACATGGGTTACGCCCTTCCTTCGCAAACGAACATCTCTGCTGAAGATTTGAGCTGAAAAACATGGTGTGATTATTCAAAACAATATATTTCCATATTTCAGAGTCCTATCCCAAGGAACTGCTGGATTTTTGTTTGTTCTGGAATATAAAGTATAATTTAAACTCTTCAACTAGTGTAATATTTTCGGACTAAACAATCAAGTGATAGAGGGCAAAGAAAATTATCAAAAAATCTCAACGAAGATCATATTTCTTTGATTACTGTCAGAAAAAATGCACAGACGATCTGAAACTCACGATCACGATATCTTTGTATGTAATTTAGTAATTGTGTATAGTGTAGTGAAAAGAGCAAGCACACAGAGTCCTACCACCACCAGATGATGTGATGATACCACCTTGACGATCCCAGAGTGGAAAATGCTTTCAAAAAACGACAGCATTCACGTAATTCTTAAACATTTAAATATATTTTCAGTGCATTTTGTACAATGGAAAAAAGAAGGGGGACACAAAGGAAGATGATCTGTCAAAATGATTGGGACTTACCAAACAGCTTTAAGCAACGTAAGTATAGGTTTTCCTGAAACAGAAAATACAATTATAAGATTAAGTTCCATTAGTTACATTTCCGAGGAAACAACGGGAACTCTTTTAACGTTGCCAACAGACAATGAACAACAGAAGGTTCATACTCGATTTCCTTTTATTTTTTATTATCTTTTGTTTAGCTGGGGATATAGGCTCACCTGTCGTCCAGGGTTCGGGCCAGGTACTCGCGCTCGATGAGCCCTTCTATTCGCTTCTTGATGATGACCGGTGAGGGCAAGAACCGCGACTTGAGCTGCTCCGTCACTTCCGTCACAAGGACGTTATGCTGAAATAACACAGAATTATCAATAACACACACGATGCGTCACTAAATGGGGGACGGGAATGTCAATTCATACCCACACACCCACACATACCCACACATATCCACACACCCACACAATGCTGTTTGTTGACGACCCAACGGTTCATATAGCCCGACTTAGTGGAATTCGACCGAGTTGAAAATCTGGAATCGGGATGGCAGGATGGCCACCTAAAGGAACTCACTGACTAGTGATCACTTGAATGCTAAATCCTAGTGCAGTCAACTAGTTTGCGACTTTGAAAACATATATATTACATTCCAACACGGAACAGCTGCCTAGAAAAGATGCCAAAAAAAAAAGAAAACAAGTAACCTATTGTGAATAGTCACTGACAAATAAGGGGCTGCCTTTTCAGTGGAGGTACTACCTCGCATGTGATAGCTTACCGTCATCTTTTTCCTAGCCTTCATGATGCGGACAATAGCAGCCTCGATTTCATGTTTCCGGTCTTCGTCGACTTTGTTACGGGTCTCGCGCCTCTCAGGCTCGGACTCTCCTTTGGCAGCCACTGTTTGGATCTTAACTCGGTGCAGCTTCGACGTGAAATTGTCGTTGACGTAGAACACGTGGGGGGGTTCAATCTCCTTCGTCTTCGGGTTTTTAATTAGGATGCGCTGCGTGGCCTTCCCCATCGCTAGCGATTGCAGAGCCCTGATCAGATCCCGTTCTGGTATATCCGTCTCGCTTTGGATCTCCTGTAACATCAATAACGAATATGAATTCGTGGATATAGATTTGTTCAATCAGCACTATACTGACCGAATATACTGCATACAATATTACATATTATATATATGTAATATACGAATGTATTTTAAATAATGAAATACACCATAGTTAAGACCGAACATACATTCGCTATTTGTTTACGTTTTTTCGGCACGGAAATATCATTATGTATCTTTAACGGCCGAAATTATGAGGTGGTAATTGTTATTTTTCGATCGGTTAATTTTGGACGATTTTTTTGTTGACCAAAATCACTCGATCGAAAAGTCACAATTACCACCTGAACTGACGAGTTTCACAGTATTCAGGAAAAATTGTATAATCTTGTTTATTCGAGAAGGTTTAGATAGATTTCTCAGACTATGATTTTTACTAGAAAGCCGGGCGATTACAAGAGGGACAAGGTCAACCAACGTGACAACAAATGCTGGCTGTGTTGCACACGTGTGCAGTTATTTACCTCATAAGTGAGTTTATCCCGATGATTGAACAGCATGAGGACACACATCTGGTAGGTGGAGACTTGTATGATGTGTTTACGCGGAGCCACCGCCTTGCAGCTTGTGGATGACGATGGCATCATGTCTTTGCCGGGGCCTAGGTCTGCATCTTCACGCCGCGCTCCAAAGAACACGGCGTTAAGGTCTGAGTTACCCAGCTGCGGCTGCAGCGTCAGCTGCCGACCACTGTGTTTTGCGAGGTAGAACCTGGACAGACGAATCGTTACAATTACTATTCATATTATCATATTTTATTAAAAAAATTATAAGGTATATGTTAGTTAGGCGTTTCATTGTCGATTGACCACCTAGTTTCTTAATGCATATTAGCGTGTCTTCACAACTTTCCTCCATTAATGCTAAGACGGATATTTAAACTGTTGGATATTTATATGTTTTGAAACATAACATGTCTTTTTAACGTCAGCAATTAACTGGCTATGTCGTGAATTTACTATTAAGTAATTTTAAACAAACTTTTTATTGACAAAAATCACTCAATCGTAATTCACAATAATGTTAATGTCCGACGTTAAAAAAACATAAACAAACAGGGTTGTGTAGTGACCCTAACTCCATGTATTCCACACATTTCTGCCATTTTTGATCAAAAACCTTTCATCCACATTTTGCGCTAAGTAGACAAAATCAGTCGGGGAGAGCTGTAGACGCTTTGGGATATTCTAGATTTAAAAATACGGAGAGGGAAACAAAAGGTACCTCCTAAATGCTTCGAACGCCATGCGGGGCGCAGTTGGAATGCTGCATTTAGGAGTAGCTGACTGGGTAGGCCAAAACCCTGTAGTCAGCACACGAACACTCAGGTCAACGCCGTGCAGACTGGCCTGTAAAACAAAGACAAGTATCACAACACATTGCAGTAAAGTGAAGACCGAACACGCATCGTTTAAGAATTAACTAACAATTTAAATCATATGCTACTAGCAGCAGATTTTTAGAAAAGTCTGATCATCTATATAGAAAAAACTTATAACCGATTAACGGTTGACCTAAAACGACAACTTATTTCTAGATTTTTATTTTCCAGTTGTAATGTTCCCTTTGTAAGAGCGAACAGTACAAGTTAGGAATTCCAATGAATTATTAACGACGGTACTGGTGCACACTGCATCGTAAGTATTCAGTAGCCTCCTCTTTGACTTGCTTGGCACCCCTCAGCTAAAGTAAAAAACGACTGACATAAACAGTCAGATACTCACATTTGATTGTAAAATATGTTCCTTAAATTCCTCCATAATGGTATTGGATACGGTCATATCTTTGAACATTCCTTCCAGCTTTGAGGTGAACTGACAGCCGCATTCAGTCTATAATACAAACAATAAACAAATTATAGTAGAAAAGTACTGACAAGGTGCATCAAATTTCAAGAATAACGAATACTGATAAAGAGTTTACATATTAGATTTACATGCCACATTCTAACTTGAAAGGGGGACTGGGACTTCAGCTCCAGTTTTCGGATAGCGCCTGAAACCAGGAGAAACAAAACTTCAGGGATGGCACACTGTCCGAGCGGATATCATGTCTTGCTTAGAAGCCGCAAGTCTTGATACTGAGAAAACCGAGACCTACCCAGGCATGCCTTGGTATAAATGTATAAAATTAGAAAACTCATAAAAATTCAAGAAATTTGATGCATTTAACTTCCATTCGAGTTCGAAGCCAATTACCGCTTTTGTTAAAGATTAACTGTGTAGCTTATAAGTGCGGTTGCTAGGCGAGCTACGGTCCCTACCAAAGAGACAGATTCGCCTAAAATTTGGAATCACCTAAACCAACTAAAGACACCAATGTACAACAAACGAAATTTTGATGACAAAAGCTCATCTCGAGTCCCGGCATCAACTTTGGTTTTAGTGTTACTTCAGTTATAACGCACAACTACAATGCCTACTTAACAGCTGAGTTGGACAGTAATCTAGTAGTGTGCGGAATTCCTTATAGGTATAGTGCGAAGCAGTTGCTTCGGCCAGGCAGGCAGCTGAGTTGGACTCTACCTTAAGTTTGGAGATCATATTCTTCTCGCTGTCATCGCTGACGGACTTGTTGAGCAGAAGTCGTTTGGCCAAATGCTGTTTGTAATAACGTTCGAACACGTCCTTCTCCTGCAGGAACCGAAACAGGACCATCGTCTTATCGAGGACGGTCTCGATTTCTTGCTCAGTCATACCCTTCACGCCCTTCTTTAGCTTGTCATCGATGAAGAGGGAAAGGTACTCTGGCGACTTCGGATTCAGATTAAGGAAGTGTTCAAAGTCAGAAGCGATCATTTGCTTAAAGATTTTGTCACCTCCGAATGAATTGTGTAAGAAGTGATCAAAGCGGTCTTTCAAATCGAGTAGATTCTGAAACAACAATGAAGTCCCACATTCAACTTTTGGAATGTTAACCTTTCGAAGAACAAAATGACGGAACCGAGTGGTGAAAGAGACAATAACTATTGGTGAAGGAACAGGAAGACTTGTCAGACAGTTCTAGATTGACTACGCTCTTGCGGGATTACCTTGTGGCTGACAGCAATTATTACTGGCTCTCATAACGTTCTGGTCTGGTTAAGTCTCGTCAGCCGCGTGACAACCACGTAACAATTTTTCAGCAAAAGTAAACGCTAAGGATTTAGTTCATTGCCACACACCAACATTACATATATTTTCTCACCTGTACAAAGTGTATTGCATTAGTACCACCCGCTTCCTCTTGAACGAGAGCTTTCCCCTGCTCGCGTAGGTATTGGCTCACACAGTCGGACATGGTCTTGAGACCGTCATTGACACGGCGGAAAAGGTTGTACATACAGGCCAAGTCCTCTGTCCGCTGCGTTTTCAGCATGTGAACCACTCCGGAGTTTTCCATTTCGACGATCGTCTTCATATGCTTTTTAATGAGTTCATCCTCTACTACCTGAAAGAAAAGTTCTCGAGTCAGAAGCGCAAGAGAGGACCCAAATACACTTTACCCGCCATGTATGGGTGTCAAGATTAAAAGGGAATATAGTGTTAACAGACAGTGAACTACGTCACTTTCATGGAAGCTGCAGAACTTATCAAACTGTACACTTCCTACCTTTATCTTTAAAGCTTTATAGAAAGTATGTTCAAATGAAGCTCTGGTATAAAAATTGCCTTTCGAAATGCAAACAAGTCGTCATTTCACTCTCGACAGTTCAGTCTTAATATTTTTCACAATTTACACAAAATCGGTCAGTCATAGTACAACACATTACAGATCATTGAACAACTCTTAATTCTAATAATAACTTTACGCTACCTTGACTATGTGCGCCTCCGTAGATACTTCCAGGTAATGCTTGGCTCGCTCTGCTTCTTCGTTGATACGTGTCTCAACTTTTTTAATGTAAACCGAAGCACTGTTTTCGGCCAGGAATTTTTGGCTTTCCATCTGTAACAAGGTATGAAAATTAAATAGCCTGCCACTCACATGCTGAATCGTTAAGGGAGACTTGTACCTCAGCAATGATGGCGAGGTAGTCAAGACATTGAGAGGCAGGGATCGTGCAGGGATCATCAGTGGTGGGGAATTCAATTCTCCTAGGATGCCAGAATCTATATCTATCGTTTACTAACGGGCCCACCATCGCAGAGCACCCCGAACTTACCTGTCATTTTGTCTACTAATGGAACTGCCAAAAAATCATTCAACTAATCCTATAGTACTGAAATAATTTCTTCTGGCAGAAAGGTATATACCCGGTAAAACTCAGCGGACTGTTGTAGGAAGGGCCTCTCGAAGTCTTCCTCATACACCGAGCGCTTCTCTATGCCCAGTACCATCAGCATCTGGCACGCGTTCTTGATCGCGATCCGGTCCACGACCTCACCTCTGCGCTCCTGCATCACCATGTTGAGCAGAGTGTCCCGCAAGTGATCACGGATGCAACCGTATCGCACCACCTAAACATAATCAATAATATCACTGTTTTGAAAAGAAAAAAAAGTGCCATGCTAGTGTTGTAAACAGACATTAAGCATAAGTATTTTATACCTGATCTTTGAAGATGATGAGTCCAAGGTTGTACACGTTATCAACATCATTTTGCTGGACGTAGACTCGGTCCATGTACATGAGAATGTCACGGATCATCACCATGGAGGTTTGGTGGTCGTTCCAAGCCTGGTTCAACGTCGCCAGGAAGCTGTTGTGGAGGGCGTGAAGAACATCTTCGCGAACCTGAAACCGGGATAGTAGATAGTTGCAGTAATAACTAGACTTGACACAACTTTTACAACGACAGCTGTCGTCAAAGGAAAGTGTTATTATTATTATTATTACTCATAGCTCATTATCTACAGGACCAATGAACAAAGGACAATTGTCCGCAACGGTGCCAAGATCAATCACTGCGAATAATTCGGTCCCCATTTTTCTATCTTTGCCTTTAGATGCAGCAGATCAGCAATCCAGGGGCCCAACTCTGTGTTAATGTGGAACAATTGAATCCAGCCACTAGGTAGCCCTGTAAAAGTTTCACTGGTGCTCCGTAGGGTCTGATTATGTGGATCAATTTTCCCATTCTCGTACCCGAAAAGACTGGCGACACTCTCATTGCTTTGTTCCATGAAACTACTAAGGTCGCATAAGCCACTTAGCTCTGGGAGATTTTGACTCCTCTTTTTATCGAAAAATTGTGTACCTTTGTCTCTAAGTGGTGAGTGACAACTTCTTTAAGGCCTGTGTAAAGTCTTTCGCCGTGCTTGTGAAGAACCATCGTGTAAGCATTCCTGTATAGCTCCTCGAAACTCAGGCCCGAGTTGTTCTTTTTCTGGATTTCCTGAATTGCATTTTTCAGCAACTCCCATATACTTTCCACGTATTTTTCATCCATTGTCATCTAAAATAAAAATCTTGTCAGTAAAAAAATAACACATGAGGCGACAGTGCCTTCAAAGGGTAGGTACTTACAAAAAAAGGGGCAAAAGGATTACGCTGAAGGTTTACGAGACCCATTTGGTAACACTAAAAATTTATCAAAAAGAAAAGAAAACAAACAAAAGACAATCGAATTTACCGAAGGAAAATTGCCGAGTTGCAGCATTCTACTGATATCTTCAAGTATTTCAGCTACGAACGTGGAAGGAAAGTATTTGGGTTCTAAAGGTAGCTACTAGAGAAGCAAATTTTTTTTATACCCCGTTTCGCTAACATTGGAAACTCTATACCTACTAAGTAGCTACTGTAATGATATTACGCTGCATTCAATTCCCTAATGCTCAGTTAGGCGAAAGAGGGAACGACTTGTTTAGCGAGGCTTGGAAAGAGTGGGGACGAGCCTTGAATATATATCTACTGTGCTAAAGGAAATCATCAGGTAATAATTATTAGAAGTACCTATCAGGATAAAACAACAAATGGTAAGCACGGAGCAAGTTGAGGCCAGTGACCGCACATGTTCAAATTTGCCTCGCCGCAATGACGCTATTTTTTTGTGACAGATCTACGTTACTCAAATCTAATGGCCAATAAACAAAAATTCTGCTAAAACTGCAGATGCTGGGTAGCATTTTAAGAATTGTTTACGCCATTTTGCAACCCCACTAATGGAAAAAAATCTATTATGCTTGAGATAACTTCCATGAACTGGGAAAGGTATTTCTTATAGTTTAGATACATTATCAAGAAAACCCTTGCCATAATGAATACTTACGGGAAAAGCTCGGATCCTCATTTTGCCCTCCTTTTTAGGTATTGCACTTTTCATTTTGTAAAATTGAAAATAAAAAGTGGCACAGCTGATTTCCACTTGGAAATAAAAATTCACATCCCTTGGAAGAAAATTAGACAAAAAATAATGTCTTGAACACTGGTCGTATTCTACTTCGTTACTTTCTAAAAGTTACTGAGTTATTTAGATGTTAAAATTAAACTGCTCCGCTTTTTTCCAAAATATTGTACGAATAAATGGACATAATTTGTTGGCCATTTGTAATTCGCTATGATTCGTCCAGCATACAAAGCGTTGGCGCACAAATTTAAAAATATTTTAATAAAAAGTTCATTAAAATCAATCTATCCTATTCCTATTTTTACTCTTTATAATTTATATTGAAAAACGTTTAAACCTTTGAATTAAGTATTTATTACGATTTAATTTCATCTTTTCAAAAGAAATATTTAGAAGTACTCCACAAGTAGAACGAGCTAATGTGTAAACAATCAGCGGGAAAATACAAAATATTCGGGATAAGATGGAAAATATTATAAAATAGATATAAAACAATATAAAATTTATACAATTATATAATAAAATGAAATAAAATGTCGAAAACTAGAGTAAAATTTTGTTGACGGTGAATGTGTGCGGGCTTATTTGATCTCTGTGTGCGGGTAACCATGGTAACCAAACCGACATCAACCTGCATCAACTGATATATATGGAATTTGTAGTGGTCTGTTCAACTTAATATTTTTTTGTGGAAATTCAAAGAGAATTGCCCACTGAAATGGATAGTGACCAGCTAAAAGCCGTCATCAGTGAAATTAACAAGCTTCTGAAGAAGAATTTCAATTTGTTATCTTTTGATCTTCTCTCGGCTGAGCAGCTATTGCAGGTCTGTTATCTTTCACCCTTGCCTTCCTATGTAGGTAGGTACCTACCTATCTACTCATGTGAGTAGCTTCAGGTCGGAGTAGGTATCCGATTCCTTCACAATAAGACCTATTCATTCCCATTCATATTTTTTAAACCCCCCTCCCCCATCACCGTGGTTTTTAGGCATGGGCTGGTGGTAGTTACGGCCGCGTTTCACGCCCATCCGGTTGGTGGGGGATGACTACTTTTAACGCGAGTCCACGTTTCATCGCATAGGTCCAACCTCGTCAAATTTCAACAGCCTCATCACCTAGGTGCTTATATAGTTTTTCATTTTTCTTCAGGTGCTGTCCGACACCTTGGCACTAGTCGACGGTTCAGAGCCAATTGATCTGCGGCAAGAGCTGCTGGAGGACACTGTCTTGAGAATATTAGAAATGTTACGGATACTGAAATACAGGCTGAGAGATAACATTTCTCCGTAAGCAAATTTTTTTTACACCAGACCATACCTATTACCTACCTACTTATAGGAAAAAATTCTGGGTTCTTAATTTGTTGCAGTTACCTATGTAGAAGCTTTCGTCACCTATGTACCTACCTATCTACCTCGATATTTAATTCCCATCTATATTTTCAGAGCATATTTTCGCCAAGGTCTTGTCCAAGGGGACAAAAAAATTATTCAGCCTATTCTGGAGTGGTTGGTCACCAATATGGAAGACTTGAAGAAGAGGTCTTATTTGGCTCAATTTCTGGTCAAATTGGACCTTCCAGCTGAAATAGCCGCCGACCCGGACATCGCCTACTTGTATGAGCAATATGAGGGACACATTGAGGAGTTCAAAGCTGTTCATAAAGAGTCCGAAGTTCTCAAGGACACCGCTCTATCTGTTGCAGAGCTAAGATCTGATATAAAAGCTATGGAGTCCGAAAAGGAAAGCGTGGTCAAGAAGATCGACAAATTGAAAAGGCGGGTCAGTACTCATATGCCAACATTCATTCTGAGAAAATTTCTCTGTTTAGTAGGTATGGGGTCAAGTACAGCTAATAATGTAGGGACTAGGGAGGCTGTCATACTCTACGCTCTACGCTATTCAACCTTTTTGTCAGCCACAGGCCCAGCTAAACCACTAACTTAGTTACTAAGTACCTAATGTAAAGAAAATCGAAGTTTTAGTGCAAAATACGTATAGGTAACTTACCTATCCACGTTCTTTTCACCAAAAATCCACCCATGCAGACAACACGTTATGCATCTACTCCAAGTAACCATTTATACGCTTAGATCAGTGCAGAATCTTCACACAAACACTTAGGTATTACTTAAGTAGTTATGTACTTAAAAGGCTGACATTTCTATTGTGCAGGTGGAAACTTTCCCAGAGAGAGAAAGCCTCCTAGAAGCTGCGAGAACCCTGAGATTGGAAAGAGAAAAAACAAAGGAACTTATAGACCAAGAGGAACAGCAGCAAGGTCTGGTTGCTGGCAGTGAACAGAAGCTACGGCGACTGTCGACACAGCTCCGCGATCTCCGTCAGACTGCAGGGCGGGCCTCCCCGGAAGACTTACTTCGCCGGCTGGAAGAAGAGTGCAGCGTCAATACTTATTTAGCCCAACAGAAAATCCCGATGGAGATCAGAGCGAGAGAGGAGGATGTGCATATGTATGAAATGGTTTTGAATCAACATTCCTTATCAAGGGCGCATTTGGACGACCTTAATTTCAAGGTACCTACTTTGACGCATAATAACTGTAGAATTGAGATGAGAAAATTGTGTAGGTATAGTTAATTCAGAACAAAAATGTTTAAGAGATGTTAGAAAAGCTTTTTTCTTACTAGATACAACAAGTCAGTGCAGAAGTAGCCCAAATGGTTGAGTCACAGCTGTCGGAACAGAGCCCCGGTGAAGATAAAAATGCACCATTCAGACAACAGGCGGCCATAATTGCTCGTAAAAAGGAAGCTAAAGCCGAGCAGCTGGGCGAACTTCGAAGTCAGCTTTCCCTGATAGAGGAAGAGTTGGCGGCGAAGCAAAAGCAGCTGCAAGAAGTCGCAGGAGACTCTGTACTTCGTGGTGATGACCTGAAAAAATATGTGGCGAAGCTTCGTGGAAAAGGTGCTCTCTACAAAAAACAGAAAGCCCAGTTGGCGGCTCTGAAAACTGAGGCAGGGGTTCTCACGAGGACACTTGAAGTTCTCGCCTCTCAAGATAAATCCGTCCTACAAGCCTTGGTATGTAGCAACGTAGCAATAATAATTATTTTTACGGCCAGTTTAGTCTTGGTCTCGTCTAAGGTGACGTGACAAATTGTGAACTCCCAAAAGAAGTTTTAGTCGAACGTAATTCGTTCAAATTCGATCTATAGGTTTACAGTCACCATTCACAGAG
Organism: Mesopsocus fuscifrons; assembly: GCA_950004255.1. NCBI lineage: Eukaryota > Metazoa > Arthropoda > Insecta > Psocodea > Mesopsocidae > Mesopsocus > Mesopsocus fuscifrons. The sequence goes on from OX465376.1 coordinate 8,805,511, forward strand.
TTTGCATGAATATGTCTTCGAGTTTTAGGCTGCTGAGGAAGCCCAGTATGGAGTGGAAGGTTACCGCGACACCCGTGCTGTATTAGAAACAGTGTCCGAAGCTAAAAGCGACGTCGACATGTCGAAAGGGAAAACGCTTGAGGAAATGTCGAAACTTGTCGTTGAACTAACGCAAAAAGTATCGGCCAAGAAAACCCAGTTGGAGCCTTTGATTGCCGAACTTCGGCCACTAAGAGAGGAGTATCGAGAAACAAAAGACCAGTACGACCAGATGAAGCGGGTTTATGACTCCACTGCCTCTGGTTTGGAAAATGCGACAGCTCGCCAGCAGCAGGTTAGATAATGTGATTTTATATTCAATCGCTAGACTAATAAAAATATAAATAATCTGTTTACCTAAGTAGTAGGTATTCAGTGAACGGTGCCCTACATCGTGCCCACCGTGAAGCATAGTGTGTGCTGAAGGTGGCGTCAAATCCCGCGAACCGACCGAAATTTCGTAGCGCTTGGACCGGAGGCCGCTGATTAGTCGGAATTATCTGACGTCATCTTGGGACCCGAAGTCAGATTCAAACAAGACATCCTCCAAAAGTAATGGTGTATTTTTTCTTTTTTAAAAAGGAGGTGGAAAAACTAGAAAAAGAGCTGGGGACAGCCGAAAAAGAAATAGAAAGACTGGAGAGGGAGATTAAGAAAGCCGAAGAAGACAGCGTGAAGGTGGCAGAAGAAGTGAAGTTGTACGTCTCGGGCTCGGCTGATGCCAAGAAGAACTCGCTGAGGGAGCAGCTTCAGAAAAACATTGCCGAGCAAGAAAGGGTGGCCAAACTGCTCAAGGATGAACAGACTACTCTGAAAGACCTTCAGAACAAAAACGCTCAGCAAGTTCGCTACTGGAAGGATCTAGAAAGGTTTGCGTACTATTTATTGAACATTCAGTTATTTTTAATCAGAGTGTTGAATCAGAAGTTAGGAAATACGTTAAAATATGGAAAATGTCATTAAAAACGTCAACACACAACATTGTGGTGTCATCAGCAAGAACAGCTAAGCGCATTTTCCCAGACCATTCAGTATTTGACGGTTAAATCCCAACATAGTATATACTCAGACTAGTTTATGACATTGTGATGATTTAAAGCTTCAGACTAGACCTAGATTTTAGATGTTCTGTTGCCTATAGCGTTGGTATCACGATATGGCCGCTTTAAATGGGACACTATTTTTTCTTTTCAGATTGATGAAATGCAAGATGGAGTGTCTTGAAGACGACAAGAAAAACGCGGGGGTAGTGCGGAGAGAGAGAGGCGCTGAAACTCTCATTCTGCCTCAATAGACGATGTACCTTTCTTATTATAGCACCAAAGCACGTAGAAATGTTCAGCACAGTTCTGATTTTGATATTTTAGGTTGTTACCCATGATTCTGGGAGTCAGCTGAAAAAAATGTGGAGTACTGAAGTATTGTCAGTATAGTTACGAACCTTATTCCTAGTTCGTTATATCAATCGTTTGCCTGATTTTATAATAGCACGTAATCTCAAAAGAAAGTCTCTATCTAACTAACCTTTTTTTAACTGATGAACTACCCTCTTTGCTCATTTAGATGAAAGAGTGGATATCTACCTACGGGTCGAAATACATCTACCAACGCTCGGAGCGTAGACAAAGGGCCCTGTTCAATCAGAGAAAACAGCACAGAGAGCCAAAATCATTTGCAGGCTTCACTCACACGAAGGTTGCACTAGTGTTAAGCTTACAGCACGGTTACAGTTTCATTCCAGTTTTAGGGTCCACTCGCCTTCAATGCGATGTTCAGTGTAGCGTTGAGCGGCGCTCAAACTTCTCTTCGGTTGGAGTTTAGTGTTCACTGTTCAGTTCAGTTGGCGCTAAGCGTTCGAGGAGGACGGGTGCGTGTGTGTTCGGGGGGTCACCGAGACCGCAGGTGTTCACTCCGTTGCTTCTAGAACGCCACAACCCTCCTATTCTACTACTGCTGAGTTGCCCAGATATGCAGGGCTAATTCAAATTCTCTTTTCCAGGTAGGTGTTCTTTACAATTTGGCCCTACGGGTTGGCGCTGTGTAGCTGCCTAGCGTTTTCAGTGTTGTTATAATAGATAGGTTCCAAAACCTCGTGCCGATTTTCTCTGTGCTGTCTGACGGTAGTCAGATGATTAGCAAGTTGCCTATCGGATCCTTCTAGAAGTAATTGTTCGTTCCGCTGGCGATAACTCGGCCCAGAGGGGCTGATTTCCGCCTCCGCAGATCATCAGAAAGTCATGTTGTTTTTTGCCTAAGTGCAAATTAAGGTTGGAGCCAAAACTATAAACTATATAAGCAATCAAATAATGCTGGTAGTTTGTAAAACCGTTTCGCTCGATTAAAATACTTAACCTAGGAGTACCTACTTACAAACCTTCCTACCTCTGCGGTAAGACAATGGCACCTTGCCTACAAGATTTACCTATTTCACCGTGTTCCTTGATGAGGTACTTACACTTACGTATCCATCTGTAGCTAAATTACGCCATTATCCGGTGTCTATTGCATGAGAAAACATACCAAAGCCACACACCGGTTTTGTTTTGTAAGTATGTTTAATTCTCAGGCCTAGGTAGGTATAGCAGGGTAATTATGAAGTAGGTACCTGAAGTACCTGTACTTTGAATAGCTATACACACCAAGCTACCTCACTTATAAATGACATTACTGGAAGCTTATTTTGGGAGTCTTTTGTAAATTTTGACAAGAGCGGGGGCCTGTTCTTTTCCAATACTAAAAGGCGAATTTTCACAACTAAACAGTCGGTCGACATCACAACTGAGCTGCATAATTAAGTGACATAAGTCGTAGGTAATCTGTGAACAACCTCCATACCTCCAAGTTTGAGACTTCGGTATTTTCAACGGTATCTAGGTAGGTGCCTTACCTTGTAACAACACCTACTCAAATTCGAGTATACATACTAAATTATAAGAAATCGTATAGTGAACGCGGACACCTATCTCATGCAAGTTCTCGGCTTTTAAGGCTGGGCTTCTCCTGATGATGCATTTCTGGTCACGTCACGTCTCGTCTGGACAAAATTCTCAGTTTTCTTCTTACGGGCGGCAGATTATGTATAATGTATCTTGAATATGTTTTTGTTTAATTATTTATTTAACCAAGGGCGATTATTTACCTCTAATAGGCTAAAGTCCCACCATACCTACTTGGTTAACGTTTAATCTCCATTTAAATTCGGTTTTTACCGTGCTATAATTGAAATTTAACTGGAGATTAACCGTTAACCGAGTATGTTGGGACGCACCCCAAGTAAAACAACGACAAAAACAATAGGTGTATTGTATGAGTTGTTAAATATATTTCCCCAATTTAAGCCGCGTTGGCACCCGAAAGTGAGTAGCGATTTTCTTGCCAGTTACCAAAAATAGTGTGGTAGGTACCTACTTTTAATTAGTCTTGAGTTTACCACACGGTAGGTACGTATACCAAAGCTGGGAGAACTATCACTCTCCGTCGAGGGGTTAACCACTCGTTGGGAGTCTCGTTGGGAATCATTGGAAATCTTTATGAAATCTCAGGGAATCTTGGAATTTTTTGGAGTGGTTACCCCTTTTGGGTTCATATTTCTATGAATATCGTTTGGAATATTTGGAAATCTTTATGGAATCTCAGTGGAATCTCAAGGAATCTCTGGAGTGGTTACCCCCTCGCTCTCCGTCAACCTGGAACTGTTTGGCCATTTCTGATCCTGTATGTGTTAATATTGCATGCGCAATAAAATTATAGAAATCGAAAGTCAATTTCGATTCTATATGAATATGTAACTCAGTTTTGGTGCATGCAAGAGTTGAGTTACATCAAAATCTACAATAGATTAGGTTAATCTTCAGTGGAGGAATGAAAATATGCAGATAAGATCGCTGGGTAATTATTGCAATCAGATAAACAGTTGGCTGAATGCCTCACCAAAGGAGCTTAATGGGGGCGCGCCGTCTATTCTTTAATTATCACCTCTGTGCCCGGTTGGGACGAATGCGGTCGCAGTGGGTGATTGTTTTGGGCGATAACAAATCGACAATTGAGTTGAGTGGGAGTGAAGCGGTGACAGTGAGCAATGAGTTCCATCTATCGCTTTGACGAAGGGGCAGTAGACCACGAGAGTGAAAGGAATCAGTTCCTTATTTGAAAATGTCCAATTGCCCTAGATATACTTACTTAGAGTAGGGGGGAGTGGGGGGAGTTTCGAGACTCATTCCCCGCTTCCCTCATTATACCGAGGCAAAAACTGAAAATTTGCTCTGCCTGTGGCGTCTGTTTATTCTTCATTTTCTTCAATTGTGCTCCAGAGATTGGGAGACAATTAACTCATTTTTAATAAATTAATTATTTAGCTTTAAAAAATGACTGGGGGAACTGTGGATCGGTAATTAGGGCAAAAGTTCATCGTATGACTTCCGCTATTACCACTAGCTATCTAAGCCTGTACAGAGACGGGAAAGAGACTGAAGACAGCCGGACATACTATAGCTATAGATGATGGGAAGGGCTTCGCAGTTTGGCCATTGTTTAATTATCACATCTGCAATAAGACGGGAGAGAGGGAGAGAGAAATCTCCGGGAGATGGGTGGTGCGGCGCCCCCATTCATAGCCGTCAAGCCGTGCGGCAATGTGCCGGAAGGCCGGACGTTTACTCACTGCGTGGGAACTTCTTCGGTCTTCCTTTTAATCACTGGGGATTTAAGGGTTTTCTTTTTCACTTATGTCCTTCTTCCCAAATTAGTTGCCAGTGGAGTGGAGACTCGTTTTGTAATGTCAGAATAACTATACCCTTAGGGTCTCTGCTTGCTCTATCCTCTATCGGAGTTTTTCTCTTATGGTGGGACACACCCTGAATAAGTGTGTTCAAGCGTAACACACCCCAATTCGTATGTGTCCTGATGTTGGTCATGCGACATTTTCCAACTGTGGTGTGCCGCTTCTAAATCACCGGCGCTCTTGCTGTAGTTTCGATTCTGGCATAAATACCTGTACCTACATTAGCCACAAATGGAAACTTAAAGATAACCCTTTTCTTCGGTAAACCAAAATAAAATTAAAAGGTAAAAAAAAATTTCAGTAGTCAGCCACCTTCTGCGAACTGCCCTGTTTCACAAATAGTAATTTAAGACTATTTCGGACTATCTCGTGCATGTCTTCCGGTCTTTCTCTTTCATCGCAGTGGTGATGAGTAGAGGAGTAAAAGTAGCTCAGTGGTGCAGCACCCACACAGTGTGGGACACTGTGTGTGTGATGGTTTAAATATCTATGTCACTCCATTCGCTGTGGGCCATCCGCCCGTGGTCTTCTGATGAAGGATGACAGCTGTGTAGGAGTAGGTACATGCCAAATCACCTAGGTATGAGCTGTTGAGCTACCATCCCGGCCAGGTATATAGGTACAGAGCAAGGAGACTTGACAGAAAATTAAACAAGTTACCCTACACGTAAAGCTAATTAACTTTTTATGGCATGTACCTAATTTGGTGACTTTTATGAAAATCTGGACAGGGATCCTGTCAAACTGTTAATGACGCCCTGGGGTGATCCCGCTTCTGTCATAATCCTTAGCTATTCTTTGTTTTCACTGAACTCTTCACAAGCGGAATAAACCCAGTTAATTTTGTTACAGTTTGTCAAGAGTTCAGTGAGAACAAAGAATGTCTAGGATTAGGACAGAAGCGGAATAAACCCAGTTAATTTTGTTACAATAGTTGTTACGAAATAACATCGGCACTGCATAGGTCATATTCAACTCCGGCAGATGCGATGCTATTTCGGTTAACAGTGTCAAGCGCGTCCTCGTGTCTTCCTATTCCTATTGTTATGGTTTTCTCCTCTAGGCGTCCCATACTGCCCTTAGGTTCTTCCCAAATACTTACTCAAAATGCAGCAAAGGAATCAAATTATTTTTGTCAATTTTTCTGTGTCAAAAAACAGTTGATTGCCAAATAATAACTTATATCCTATTCCCTACCCATAGCCAGTTTCGTAGGGTAGGAAACTCTATTATATTTCCGATCAAAGAAATACCCAACAGTTTCCTCAGAAAGATGTAAGACACTGAATGGTAACTCTTGACGACAGTCGTTTTATAACTACTAGGAATAACCATGAGTTTCCGGACGTGCTCATGTCTATTTAATAGTTGATGGCTGGCTTTGATGAAGCCTCAGTCATTTCTCGGACCATTGCCTTCCTCTTCCCCAAAAATGAAAATATATAATAGGCTGTATTAATTGCAGCGTGGGAGTGACCGTGAAAGCAAATGATGTTTTTGTCACGGAAATTTGGCAAGGGCGACGAACTGGGAAACGGTTGGCAGCACTTCTTACTGTATGCTGTTTTTCTGTTCTGCCTAAGGGTGACGAACTGACAAACGGTTGGCAGCACAGCTTACTGTAATATGCTTTTGCTTTAGTGCGTAAAGAGCCAAGGTGGCGGACGAGACAGACGTTCCGTCGCCTGCTTGACACCCAAGAAGCTGAGTGTGGGTTGTATAGATATAGGGAATCATTATCATTATATTTTGGTGAGAACTCAGGGCCATCGTCTCATGGGCGTACAGGGAGACATCCTCCAGGGGGGTCGGAGCGAAAACATAGGCTTAAGATAGGAAGGAGAGCAGGGATGCATTTTACCGAAATTTATTATCCCATTTCCGGGTCACGTTCCTCTTCTTTTGACTACACAACGGCTGCCGAATTGAGTATTTACTCCAACTAAACTGTTGAGTCAACAAAATAATTTTTGGTATCCAGCAACTAAACTTTATTTATCCTTGGCTTAACTCCAGCGCGTTGCATAAAAAATATGGGGGACATTTTGATTTCCAATCGCAGAAGTAGAAGTTGACAGTTTTTGAACGCGATTTTTTGGTTTTATTTCAGGAATGGCTACAGGTCGCGACATGAGGCCCCGAGAACTGAGTAAAGAGCACTCGCCGTCAGTAGAGCGGAGCGAGTCGTCTTCTTGTAGCGAAAAGGAGTATGAACTCGATGACTTCGACTTCCTGCAAACCATCGGTAAGCTAATTTAGTTCCTATTCCTCTTGGACTTAGACGCTTTTACGGTCTTCACTTATTAAATCTACACTTTTAATCCGACTCATTTGTTGAGTGACTCAGTCGAAATAAAAGCATTACGATTTTTATCTAACTACATACTCGTATACATAAATAGATAAAAAGTCGACAAAAGTGGTGTCATCAGCCATCAGTCTCATCTCATCACCTTCCTGTACGGTACCTATATTCCATAATGCCATGCAAGCTGGGTTCGAGTTGAATTTAGTCAGTAGCCCACGACAAAGTTTATACGTACTTGCAGATTGAACTCCGTGCATTAAGGCACAAAGGTAGGTAGTGCTGGAACTATTAGCTTTTCATTTGACTTCCCGTAGTTCGTAACTCGGGATATACATACAATACTTACAACATGCCCTACATGGCACTTAGCAGTTCTACGATAACTGATACTGTTATGAATATGAGGAGAGAGACCCTCATACCCATTAATGCTCAAGGTCGTTTTACTGTCACTCGAACCAGAAACTCATAAGAAACGGGAAAAATAATAAAAACTATTCCTGAATGGAAAGACCAGTGACGTAACATTTATTGTAAAACATACTGACCTTCACTAAAACAGTTAAATAATGTATATTGGCTTCATTTCACAAAACAAAGGCCGTTTCAAATAAATCAGGAACCCACACAAAGCAGCCAGTGGGCATGTGTTTTGCGGTTCCTGCATGGGGGGAAATAGCTGTAATGGGTCAATCATATGCTACCTTACGTCTTCTCCCATATATCTGAACTTCAAGCAACCCATGCTCCTATTTTAGATCGACGGAACAACCCTCTGTGATGTACCTCTCACTAACATAAATGAAAATATAGTGGATTTGAACTGAGATCAGGCGCCAGCAGGGCAGCAGCCGATGTCCCAAATTTTTTCAATCAATCAATCAGTGATTAAATAATTTTTGTAATTTAGAAACACAATAGTTAAATTACAGAGAGGGAGAGAGTAAATCCGTGGTGTGCGACCTAAGAGAACTTGAAGGAGGTTAAGAGGATTTCCCCCAAAGGGGGATAAAATGCCGCTCGAGATCAATAGCCTGATGGGGAGGCTGCGGCGTCATTTGCTGAGGCCTGCCCCCCTTCGTCACTAGGCACTACGCAGCCACGCACACTTCATTCCAGTGATGCTTACTTTGCACACTACGAATACCTCACACCTGAACATCCTGTCGGCTGCATTTTCCTCAACAGACTCTTGTCGAGGCCGCTCCCTGCTCGAACAAGAGTCCTTGAAAACCTCTTCAAGCCTCAACTCTGTGCCTTGAAATTTCCTTCAGTTAGATCGGTACAGTAAAGTAGACACTGTAAGGTTTTCCAAAAGAGCTGATTGACTGACCTTTCTTTTAACATAAAATTTGTAAAAAATCTCAAAATACGAGTATCAAAAGAATTTCTGGCGTTACAATGACATAGGTAGATCCTTTTAAATTTTCGAACAGAAACAGCCGCTTCCTCTGCAACTTTTCAGTAGGAAAGTCAACAAACCAGCACTGTATCTTACAGTCTAGAGTAAATGAGCAAGAAATAAAAGAAATAAGAGAAAAGGAAAAAAGCAAACCAAAACTGTGCCAAAACTAAATACGCAACTCTCTTCTTACCGATACCACAGAGCCAATACCATGCAATTGGATGATATCTTTGTCAATTTTTTTGCTGGTCAAACCTGTATGGATACTAAATGCTGATAATCGGGATAATAGCAGCAGTAGCTGGAGAGGCCTGACTCTCGAGTGAGGATGTGAAGTAATTTGGGTGGTGCACTTTCACTATGGAGCAGCCGAGCGGCTAGGTGCCCCTGGGGGAGTTCCTCCAGCTACGTCTATTATGCATATTATGTGTACACCTTATCTACAATCCTCCAGCAGCCTCCAGTTTCGTTCTTGTTTACTCAACTTCGGTACTAAACGGATTCCAAGTGACCTGAGAAATCTCACACTATAAAAAAATAATAATAACAATGTTAAGGTTCTGCTTTAAGTGATGATGAAATTCGCCTGATTATCAGACGAGTTTACTGAGATCCCAGTTATGGCTGGAACTTGCTTGATATTGTTGAAGTGAAAATTGTATTAATTTGATTGGAGGTGAGTGTTGACAGAACGCTTGACAAAACTAACAAGGCAGAAGCAATCGCTGAAGAGGTAAGGCGCGATGAAACACTGTCAAGATCACATCTGAAAACGAAACACACTCAAACAGACACACGATAGAGGGCAATAATAGGTTTGTTCAACCGCCATGTGTTTCCAGACATCTTGTTTACTTTTTATACAGCCTAGAGTTACTATCTACTCCTTTCCTTATCGACGACATATTATGATCTATTCTTCAAGATTTTTTTACTTCCATAATGACTGGTCTCCTACCTTCCTAAATACCTAGTACAAAGCATAAGAGACTAGAAACTTTTTCAGCGACCGAGATTCTTCTACATCTAACTGCCTATAGGCGCTGGAACTGCTTGGACCCTGGGCCATGTTGCACTGAAACTGAACTTTCTGCACTGTGCAGTGCTCTCTCTGTATTTCAGGATTTCTAGTTGGGTCTGATGAGACGAGCCTTTCAAAAGCCAGGTAAATTTTAGGGTTCTGTGAACCTCCAGCTGGAGGACCTGCGCCACAAAAAATAGGGGCCCTGCTCCACACCCTGATGGGGATCGAACGACCTTCGCTCAGTTCGGTCTCTCAACCACCTGCCCGTCCTCCAACCAGTGTTTCCCCGTTCCCGGGCCTTTCTGGCTGGGCCCATTTCGTTTCAGATACCTAAAATTATATTTATCATTATTTGGCATCGAACCTAAAACCTGGTTACAAGTGCAAAATCTGACGGATACTTTGAGAGGTGATTTGAAGTCGATCTGAAGCGTCAGTTAAAATATAATATGGATAATAGGATGTAATGTTTAATCTCGGGGTAAGCTGCATTAACTGACAATTTCGGACCTATCATTTGGAACAGATAAAAAATGAAACATAGACTTTTTGACGAGTATAAATTGAAAAGATTGGAAGAAGTCCATTATTTGTTCCTGCATAAAGTTGTCAGTGCATTTCGCTTTCCTCGTAATGAACTCTCAAGTTTTCCGTTCAGCTCCAAGTCAATATTTCCGTTCCTCATTGAGGAGGTACTTGAGTGCTCGCGATGCTGCATCTCAACTTTTCCTGCAGTGGCCAACTTTTATTCCAGTACTAAAACAATTCGAAACATTTTCTATAGTATCGGGAAAATGATTTTTACCTCCTTCATCAGAGTGGGTGGAGATCTCCCTTAGAGAAGAAGTAGACTCGGAAGCACATTTACACTGAAAACATTTCATCTGAAACAAGTGCAGTCGAAAACTGAAAAAAATTAAATCTGAATGTTTCTTAAATCACTTCTCGACTTGCACAACACGTGTAGCAAACAGTCTACGGTTAGGTCAGTGTATTAATTACGCAAATTCGGTGGTGTATAGTTTGCAAATCAAATTGAAAACTCGAAAGGGTTCGTTTCCTGCATGTGCGCCTCTAATTTTAAGTTTTTGTTGGAACTGAACTACAATCCTATGGGAAATCACAAACGCAATTTGGAAGTTGAGCATCGTCAACTAAAGGTCTGAACATGTGCCAGCAATCGTTTTGCAACATAACCCCTAGCCAGAAGTTTGGGATAGCATCTGCAGCCCAATTGCTCACGCTCTGACTCTGACCCCTGCATGGGTTTCGTTCTGACGCCTGACACACTTTTCTGCTGTAACTACAAACACACCAGCTTTTGCGTGGGTGAACCCTATTCATACCATCCGGGTCACATCTTGCGTGCAGCACGTTCTTCTATTTCTGGAAAAACGTTGGACAGGTCTTATTTTTACACATCCTTTCGAAAATATTGGTCTAAATTTGTTTGGATAGAGTTTTTACTTTTACTCATCCTATTAGTACGAGTGGTGAATTCTTTTACCCTATAAGCGAGGGGTTAACCACTCGTTGGGAATCTCGTTGGGAATCTTTATGAAATCTCAGGCGTCTCTGGGAATCTTGGAATTTTTTGGAGTGGTTTCATCTGTATTCGGGATTCATCTTTCTATGAATATCGTTTGGAATATTTGGAAATCTTTATGGAATCTCAAGGAATCTCTGGAGTGGTTACCCCCTCGCCTATAAGGTATACAGAAGGTTGGACCCCCGGACCAGGAGTACACTTTTGCAATGATATTTCAGTGCAATTTCTCTTTTTTTTTTGCTCCTTCTGAATTGTTTTCAAATGCACTAAAAACTGTCCAACGGCAAGGTTTGTTCACAGTCGTGCAGCCACCTTTCCTTGCTTTTAGAATGTTTTTAATACCTGGCTCACGTGTTTCAATTGTCTGTAAATTGTTGGTCCGCGTCCTAAGGATTCTTGTGGATGGTGAGAGACCTTGCCAGTCCCTTGCTCTGGCCACTCAACCTGTACCTATGCCTCGTCTCGCGAGAAAAGACGCGTGAAAACTCATTCCAGAGGACATGGTGCCTGATTTTCCAGGGTCACGTCTCGAAGGCTCACGCTGGGGTGATTTGCTTTCCTTCCATTTTTGGATTAACTTCCCATGAAATTCAGAGGAATGTGCGAACAATATATTCGCGCTGTGGGCCTTACAATAAACCTCCATCCTGCATTATTTGTACGTAAAATATCTCTCCTTTCGGAAACGACGTGTACAAGCCGGTTCCAATCCCGGCTTCTGAAAATTTTCTACCTACATATTTCTGCATCATAGTACTGGGTAGACAGGAAAACTAGTTGGCATGACTTGGCATAAATTTAAAAAGCATCGGTCAAGGGTCACCTTGGCCGGTACTTGAAGGTACATTTTACCAATAAAGACCTTATTCTTAGTATACTTACCTACTGGTTTTCTTATCCATACCTGGTATCAGTCGCGCTAGGGAAATGTCTGCAGCTTAATACCTTGTTTCTGGGATGTACCTGCCTACAAGCAGACTTCTCGTACGGCATGCACATGTATGGTAAGAGAAATAACATTAAATTTTGAATCTCAAAATGTAATCCTGTGAACTACACACGTGTTAGCAAGCAATATGAGAAAGTAAAAATAGGCGGTTACGCAAATATTTCGTGTGTAGGTAAATATTTAGCTTGAGTGTATAAAAAGGCGTTTAGGTCTGACATATAATGGTGAGTTACGAGCCCATGTCCAACTAGTCTTTCACCCCATTGTCTCCGTCTATTTATGCATTTTCTTTGACTGGCCTATAAATTACAATTTGCTTTTTCATCTGTTATTTATGACGCATCATTGTCTATGGAAAATAACTGTGAACAAATAGCATTGACGTAAACTTGTCTGTTTCCACGCCATGCTAAAAATTTTTCTTCTGCGTTAGAGAGACTTTGGATCCTGTATTCTTTACTGGCTTACAACTAATTACAAGTAGCATTTATAAGTTTCAGCGAGGCCTCTGTTCGGATTACTTTGTATATAGGAATTATTTTAATGTGTTGTAAATTGTTAGGACAAGATGATTTTACTACTCAGTTTTACATAGTTTTATTTGTGTGTGAAGTGCAGCACTTAATGGTTAACAACACATTTGATTTCCTCGTTCACCTACAGACTCATCATACAATCAGATTTGCGACAGTGTTACAATGAGCATTGAGTACCTAGTTACTGATACTCATCCATTTCATGATTTGATTCGGGATTGACTTTGAATTGGAAATGCAAAGAAGCAACTCCTACTTCCCCTTTTGCTTCGTAAGGGGATTGCTGAGGGACCCCATAGCGCTTGTGCGAGGTAGGAATGTAATAATTGCTACCGACAAAAAAGGTAGTCGGTAGTTGTGAAAGAAATAAGGTCCATAAATTTGAGAGGTTTTCTCATTTGAATGTAAAACATTACGTCAATCAATTCAATTGGACGAGTGGAGGCTTTGGCCTCCAAACGCTCACTCGTTTTGATTGATTCGCGAACCGTGACGGCGAACTGAGACCCTATTTCCTTGTCCAACGACTGAACCTCCAGAATTTACAGGCTTTGATTACCTCCTCTTTTCGAATGTTGCGTGATGCTGAAACGCACCGCACACGAAGAAGCCTCCCTAATTTGTCATTCTTTTAACCACTCACAGTACACGTAACCCCAATTCTTCTGACCAAATTACTCGAATCTTGGACTCTTCGTCGTGAATTGAGGTTCTGGTATGGCCCACCGTGGTTATAGAAGCATTCCTATTCAAATTCTCATATACTTTTTTGTTTTTTGGGGATTTAATTGAGGGGCTTTTAGGGAATTCCTGTTTTCTACGCGGGGGTTCTTATCATTTTCGTCAAGTAATGCATACTGCACTGTATATACCCACATTGCCACGCACGAGGGGGCAACCAACCTCCAGAGATTCCTTGAGATTTCCTGAGATTCCATAAAGATTTGCAAAGATTCTCAACGATATTCATAGAAAAATGAACCCCGAAGGGGTAACCACTCAAAAAAAAAATCCAAGATTCCCTGAGATTTCATGAAGATTTTCTATGAATCCCAACGAGATTCCTGGAGTGGTTAACCCCTCGGCCACGCATTTTTCATATAGACATCTGTTGACCTATCTAGTCCTCAAGGGGACTTCCGTGGTGCAGGACATTGCACTCTCACGACACGACGGAGGTTCCGCCGTCGGATCAAGGTACACTGAAAATTTTTCCTTTGGGGCACTGATGTACCTAAACTAATGCACACCTTCGACCCAATAGTTATATACCTGCTTCTGCCAACGTAGCTTCTATATTCCTTTGGAGTTTGGGCCAAACTATAAGGAGGGAGCTAAGGGAGAGTTCTCGGTAACCCTGTTTGATTTAGCGCCTTACTTCAAATAAGAAATATGAATATGCGAAACTGAAAGTAACTTTTTAAACTACTAAGGGTGCGTCCCACCATGCCTAGTTAAAATTTAACTGGAGATTTACCATGTTAAATTTAACTCAAAAGTTAAATTTAACATGGTAAACATAGGACAAAATCTCCGGTTAAATTTTAACTGGGCATGGTGGGACGCACCCTAATAAAACTTTCTTATATTTTTTCCCGGCTATTTTGCCATAACGGAGTCGATGTCCGGAGAGACCCGTTAGAGGCCTTCATGCACTCGCATCTTCACAATACCAAGAACACAATACCAAGAACTGCGACTACAATGGATAGGGACAGTTAGCGTAATGGCGACATCAAGTGTACATTCTTATTGTTATTCCTTTTCCCTATAGTAATATGTCCAATGGTCACCCTAACCAATTTTTGGAATCTAGGTTGGCTATTTAGCTATTTCTCCTTAAGGTTTAGCGTCAGCATAAGATGCATTTAAGGGAAAAAATTAAAAATAATTCGCCACTCGCAGTGCTAATTTTGAAGGTGACAAAAATTTCTCATTTTGTAGGCAATGGTAATTTTCGCGTAGGTCTGTGGTCTTCTGTACCTAGGTACTGTAAATAGAGAACTTGGATATGAAACTGAACCTTAATCAGATGGTGGTTATTGGAGCGTTATTGGTCTCGTTCAACGTGAGCGCCTCAGGTGTCGATCTTTGTTAGACAACCAAATGGCTTTACTTGCAAATTATTGCCCGTGCTATTATTTTGCCCACCTGAAATATTATTTCTGCCATTTAATTGAGAATTTTGGCAGCGAGAACAGTTTCACACTGTCTGTTTTCTGAGATTGACTTCCAATTAAATTTGTAGTTGCTAAATTAAACGGATGTCTATTTGTACTCAGCTTCAGGTTCCACTCGTCCCACACTGGCTTGTAGATATTTGAAATGTTGGCTTGGACTATGGAGGCAAAACTGGTTCGTTAAGTTCTCCACAATTTGTCACATCTATCTGTTTGAAATAGTGAGTTAGCGCAGGCCGCAAAATTTGGAAGCGGTGCCTGAAACAGCCAGTGGGTATCACGTGCCTACATCCTGAATGGCTCCCATTCGGCCTGAAGATGAAAATAAACGAAATAACCTCATAAAGACCATGTGTTAGCCTGATATCTGTGATTACAAGCCGCACCTGACGGCTCCAAACCGACCTTTCTTATTCATTTGTGAAGGCCGTCCGGACCACACGAAGCGCCTCCTGTGACTTCGAGGATACCCGCTGGATGTATTACAGTCCTTCTAGGACCCACACCATGTTTGCCGGAAATACCTTTATACATGTCTCGTATAGTAGAGGGAATTTAAAGCAGGCACAAAACCTGCAGATGAGCCTACCCCCACCAGGTGCCACCGCACTTGTACCTGCTCTCCCATTTGTCAGCCCACTGGAGCTGGGGCTGGGGGTTGATGCAGGTTCCGTAATATACCCAATATAATGGGGCATAAGCCCTTTTAATACTAACTTGGAGTACGATTCTGCGTTACATCCCCTGCCTCTCCACGGGCTATAAGGACGTATCTGACAAGATCACAAAACGGTGTTGACTTGTAACATAACATGTTTTGTTATAGTGGGTATGTAAAGTCACGCTGCCCTAGGCTCTGTAAGATAACTGGTTCTGGCGCGCTACCATGGCCTTGCTTTCAAAGTGAGGGGAAGAAGTATACCTGGAGAGGGTAGTTTCCCCGCCGCTCCCTGACTCTCAGACCAACGTTTTGTGCCTGCTTTAAATTCCTCCTACTATATCATCTTACGCCCGGAGTGCAATTTATATACGGAGGGTATACGCATGGAGGGTTACTATGACGTCAGCTCTGAAATGACACTGCGCCAGCGAGGGGTTAACCCTCTTTATGAAATCTCAGGGAATCCTGGAATTTTTTGGAGTGGTTACCCCTTCGGGTTCATCTTTCTATGAATCTTGTTGGGAATCTTTGGAAATCTTTATGGAATCTCGGTGGAATCTCAAGGAATCTCTGGAATGGTTACCCCCTCGGACGCCAACTTTGAAATGACACTGCATGTCAAGTTCACATTTTGAAACTTAAAATTCTGGATTTTATCTGAGCTAGAGAACCATTTGAAAAATGGAGGAAAGTAAATTCCATCGCCTTGGCATCTGCGTTTACTGAATGAGTATGGTTTCAAAATTATTGTAAGTATTTCAACATCCCTTGGAAACCTGAGAATAATATTGTTCGCCATTTTCTCGACCGCTTGATTCAGTTGATTCTCGATTCACTTAAGACCTCTTCCTCTTCCACTTGACATGCAGATAGCGGATTGCCGTGAAAGCTACCTACGTAGTCTTCAGTCGATACCTCGATACCTTACAAGTTACGACTTAGGTACTCGTCTTCTCTGCCACAATACCATTTGCAGTCTGTGGGCGAACGGCATACCAAACCTCGCGAGTCGTCACCAGTTATGGTACTAAGTCCAGACTGGTCTCAACCCATGGCATTAAGTCATTAGTCATTACACTCCTTATATCCCTTTGTAATTGAGAGGAGACGTTCAAAGTCTTATCGCCATACAATATTTTCACATTAGCATTCCATAAGGCCCGGTTTCTAGAACAAAATTATTGAAAATGGCGTCCAAAATCAGCGAGGTGTCGGAGGAATCTTGGGTTCTTTTTGGGTAGTAAATTCGGTGCGTTTTTTTGTGCGCTTAGACTTGGTAACGTTTATTACAGTTTTTGCTGGCTTAATGAAGCCCGCTAAAAAACCTACTTCGTTGTGAAGTACACCATCATTGGAATTAAATAACCATGATTTGTTCAGGCTTAATTCAACCCGTGTACACCTGTGTTATCAACCTGGCGTCAGCGGGCCCCCAAGGTTCCGCAGCGACCTATGGGGGATCGCGAAGGACTGGTAACAATTATTTTTCAAATTTACTTTTATTTAAAGAATAGATAAGAAATGACTTTGACAGGGAGACTTGGAGAGGGTTGGGAGAAACGATAACCGTAACATTTTCTTTTAACTTGTGGAGAAAAGACATAGGTGAAATCCAGAAAATGTTGGCCGCTTGAGTGTGGGAAGCATGGCTGAATAAAGTTGAAACACTCATAAAAATACGCTTAACCGCCTTTCGCAACCTTTTAAAACCCATTCTGGTAATCCTGGGCGATAAGTTGGACTTTGCCTTTAATCTAGTGAACAAGTCGAACGTGCTCTGAGTCATATAGGTCCAGAATTAATTGCAGCCCACAACACTTCATGGCCCACGCGACTCACCGACATGTCAAATTAAGGTGTTTAATCTATGCTTGCACCTTCGCCTACACTGCTAATCGGTAGGAAATAGGTATGACTAGTGGGCGCACAACAATTTGGCTCTACAGTTTACTTTCTGTTTAATCCTATTTCCGTTATCATTTATTTATTTCTTTAAAAAAAAAATAATAATAATAATAAAAGCGATAGTTCTGGTTTACAGTAAGGTGACGTCAAAAATGTTTAGACGGGCAAAGGCTATTTTGGCTGACTCTCGGGAGAGTTTGTGTACAGCGTCAGCGTCAAGCCTGTGTCTGTGTCCCCTTACTTTAGTCATTATCTTCGCTTCTTTCGTCAAGTTTCCCAATAAAAAATACCATTAAACGCATCAAGTGTTGCTCTCGCCTCCCCTTTTTATGTGCGTTTTGTGCTTGGGGTGGACCTCCCACGATTATTTATTTTATTAATTTGAAGACCACCACAAAGATGTTTTTTGTAAAACCATTATACTTTTTGGTTCATATTTCTTCAGTTTTGAACAACTTATGTATAACAGAAACTTTTTAGAAAAATCAGAAAATCATACGACTGATCGAAAAATTATTAAAACCATGTCTCGACTTTGCTACTCTCGTTTTCAAGTCTACTAAAGTTTTCAATATAGACAGAAGACCAAACCTTAAATTCTGTTTGCTGGTGCCTACACCTACGTATGTACACGCGAGCATTTCAAATCACTTGTTGATGTCGACATCATCCATGAATCTATTTTCTGACTTGATGTGTACTGCGTCCGGCTGGGCTACCCTTCCTTCATAAAATGGGTGACTCTTGTCGACCTTGAACTGAGGGGGTCCTTGGCCCTCGCGCTGGGTAAATGTTGACCTGACAGATGTGTTGACAAGGGCCATCGCCAGTTAAGTCCCCTCCAACCTCACAATTACACACCATTTTACATCGCCACTTTTTACTAGCTAGGGACAAAACGAAACAAGTTAAGAACATTGCTTAAAAAACCTGGATTATCTCAGGTATGTAATTTTGAAGTTACTGACTTTCACCACCAAACTGACGAATCTCGTATTTACATATCACACTGTCGGCAGCAAGCAATGCAGAAAGGTTATGTTATGAAGGTCCAGAGGAATCTAATTAAAGTATAGCTTGTCCCCTTGTTGTTGCCAATGTTACGCCGACGTTTCAAGATAAAAATAATATACATGGTTCCACTGCCAAGGCTGTGGGCATAACTGCATATAGCTCAATTAATTTTTAAATTACGATTTATCATTACAGTCAAAAAAATAAAAAGAAGAGAGGTAAAAGCAATGAATTGTGCTAAAATGCTCGGGCCAATGTCAAAAACGAGAGGCCTGCACAATAGTGCTTGTATTTTATCTATGGGAGTTAATTTGGCACCATCTCCATCGGCAGGACGATAGCCGACAGTGCCAGTGGCTTGGCAAAGCTTCCCGTTCTATAATTTCCACTGGCCTCTCCAACAAAGCCACTTCTTATGTTTGTTACCAGCTCAGGTGAAGATTAGGGAGCCTGTTGCGGAAGTTCAATTTCTCAGCTACCGAAATCCGATGTAGTGAGTCTTGCACAATATTTGTGGAAATCGCTAAGAGGTATTCTGGCTGAAAAATTTTGCGGTTCTTTGCGTTTTAAAAAGGAATTTTTGGAAGGTTATAATAAATTCAGAGAAAGTTTGGTATTTTATTAAAAAAAATGGATAAAAGTAAAAAAGCTTATTTAATTGAGAATGGTGCGTATACAGGAAATAAAAATTCAATAAAGCGGATAAATTTTGTTCGCTATGCAGGAAGTGAGGTCGCTTTCGAATTATCGAACTACTGCATTATAATGAAAAATAGTTGAGAAGCTTGCCGTAGTTGCTTGGAGAGCTTTCTCTCTTTTGTTGCTATAAATTCGAAAAAGTTGGAAATAGTTGTTTCACCACGCACAGCTTGAATGTGGCTCTGCGTGTGAGTGAGAGAGCTCTTACAGCACTAGGCGACACTCCGTCTGAGAGTAAAAACTACGCCCTAACTGCCGGCCGAGACCGGTGCCAAGACATTCGTCTTCCTCGACCGGGTATTAACGGTGTTCTACATTACCAGCAGCTTTTGTGCTTTAAATACATCCTCACTGCCCCCCACCTCTCCCCCCTGCCACCATTTTGACTCTGACAAGAGTTATCGCTGTTGCTTTGATCTAGTGGAAAAACCGAGGCAAGTGCGTCAGCGTCACCCCTGCCTCCCCAATTTCGAATTTTTCTTGTGCCTGTCATGCTGCAGTGAAGGAACATTAATTTTCCTGATAGATAGGGAAAATAGGTTTTTCAAATTTTCGCGATTTTCCTTCGATATTAAAGTTTGAGATGGTATAAGAAAATTCTGAATAATGCGAACAGAAGGAAGATTTGAATGGCATAGTCAGCAGAGTCCTCAGTAGTTTTCTCATTCACGAAACCAACACATTTTAGGGCTCCACTATCGGTATGCATAAGCAAAAGGTATGTAGAAAGTAGTATAGCTTGCTTGAGGTGATGTGCTGATCACCCCATGACCCGTGTGGGAGCGTAAATGAGACAATAAAACATTACAAAAGTCTAATCTATAATATAATTACAAGGAAACACGTCAAAACGAACTAAATTGAATGATTTTTTAATTTGGGGGTCAGTGACCCTCCGATCGATTGACATAAAATTGAAAAAATGAGAGGTTGTGGACGGCCGGCGGTGACTGGCGCCCCCTCACACTCATTCAGACGGGACGTGTCGTGTAGTCGTGTAGTATTGAGTTGGGTCGAATGTCTGGCTGTAAAACGGAAAGTGGGGGGTTTACGGTCCTGGCCTTCAGCCACCGGTCTCGCCCATAACCTCTCCGATCCACATTCGATCACACTCAAGATTTGATCATTTCATTCAAAGAGTGAAGTCATCAGTTTCTCAATACTCTCGAATAATTTCTATCAGTAGTGGGTCAGTGGCGCAGCCAGGAAACCTTACGAGAGCTAGGGGTTCACTTGGGATTTTTTTTAACTGTCTATTTTTTTTAAGAGACCGTAGGCTTTATTACAGCTTCTCAAAAGTTACTTACGATGTATTCGGACAGGTATCATTAAGAAACCTTAATAAACTACATTGAGTAGTAGATACCTACTTTCAGTACAAGACGACCCTTAAGATGGAAACTTATTCATGCGTAATGTAACCTGGCCCTTCTTTATGACTGATACTTAGGTACTATTGTACACTTTTGACCCCAAAAAAAATTACCTTTGTTCAGGTTCAATTGACTTGAGTAGTCTGTCATTTACTTATTCATGTGCACTCTCCAAGCTTGCGTGTCGGATATCTACCCCTCCAATTGTTGATCGCTATACTTTCCTCTGTGATTATACATATATGATGCAGACTGGGGACTGGGGTCGCCTGCCTGGAGCCTTCACTATCACGCACAATTAACAATATTATTGTAATAATTGTAACGGGTTTGCTACCTTTTTTAGAAAAATAATACTGCTACCATATTTCATTCGATCTTTTCTGTTACTGGCAAGGCACGTATTCTTCCTTTAATCTAATTTTTTTTGCATACCGTTAGCGAGGTTCGGCCTGCAATGGCAAGAACAAAAGTTGCCAGGAGAGAGGTAGGCATGCTGGGTATCACCCAGACCTTGCCTTCACCAGCAGATTGCCATTTCTATAGCTGTTAATGCGTACACACGCACAGTTCTGTTTCTCTGCTCAATCACCGGAAAACGGGTGAGGACAGTTACTCCAGAGCTGACCCTGTCCATTCTCTCAGTCCCAGACATTGAAAATAATCACAGCCGAGAGCAATAATAGCGATCGTTCGCCACCTGTGCTTCCGACCATTAAATTCAATATCAGTTAATAGAAAAACGAACAAATTGTTTCTCTTTCATCATATCACGGTGTTGGGCGAGGGATAAAAACAGACGAATGGGTTTTAATGACATATTTCCAAGGAGACCGTTGGATACTTTTCTTTCTGAAACATAATTATGGGAAAGTACGGCGGAATCGTTTGGGACCCTGCAACTACTTGTTATGTAAGAAGTTAAATTATTGTTGAAAGCTATAAGAATGTGTTTGATTCTTTTTTTTTTTTTTTTGCAGGGACCGGGACCTTTGGACGAGTATGTCTCTGTCGGGAGAAGACTACGATGCAGTACCGGGCCCTAAAAATAATGAGCATCAGTGACGTCATCAGACTCAAGCAGGTCGAACATGTGAAAAACGAAAAACACATTCTGGAAGAAATGAATCATCCCTTTATAGTGAAACTTTACTCCAGTTGGAGAGACAATGCATCGCTTTATATGCTTTTTGACTATGTTTGTGGCGGTGAACTGTTTTCTTATCTAAGAAATAGTGGGCGTTTTTCCCTAAGTACAGCCAATTTTTACGCTTGTGAGGTTATTTTGGCGTTGGAGTATCTTCATAGCCAGAATGTGGTGTACCGGGACTTGAAGCCGGAGAACCTGCTTCTGGACAAGGAGGGTCACATCAAAATCATCGACTTCGGGTTCGCGAAGAAGCTGACGGACCGAACGTGGACGCTGTGCGGCACGCCAGAGTACCTGGCCCCGGAGATCATTCAGTCCAAAGGCCACAACAAGGCTGTCGACTGGTGGGCGTTAGGTTGGTTGCTGCGTATTCTGTACCCCTTAAGTTACTCGTAGCAGCGGTTGGTAATTCTAAAAAAGTAACAGATCCGCAAAACTTTACTAAAAAGTAGTGAGTACTTCCGTATTTACGAATTATAGTGAGAGGTTGTATCCACATAACTTGTAAAAGGTTCCACCTTCCTCACTTGTTTTTAATGAATCCAATTTTTTACCCACCTACGATGGCGAGGCGAGTCAGCTCTCAGCAGTTAGTGACGTCACTAATCTGTGAGCTGTGTTCTTGGCTCCAGTTCGTCTGGGGGTTTCCCAATCGCTCCAATGTATCTCATTTTCAAAATTTTAAATTTACCCGGTGTTGCGATTCATTTGGAATCATGACTTGCTTTTAATGATGTGTCGGGGGTGATGGAACGAGTTGTTAAATTTGGCGGGTCAGTGGGCTGTGTCGGAAAGCATTAGGGACTTTTCCACTTAGGCCGTCAGCTGCGATTAAGCGGGCGGCAAAATGAGTTTGGGCGCGATGTTTGGATACGTTTGCGTCAAAGCTCATTCGTCTTTTGCTTTTATTTATCTCAATTAATTAATTACTGCGGCGTCGAACGAAGCCAGAATATTTTCTATATACATTCTCACCATTCACTTCGTACGTACGTACGTACGTAGGTATAGGAGAAGTTAAACTTACAGTCATTTAAAACTCTACCAGTTGGAAATTGCTTTTGTAAACCACTTTTAGGGTTTTCCTTACCTGGGAACGTTTTTGAGACATTTCTGAAGTATTTATATCGGAGACTCAGAAGTGAAACAGTCACATCTGTGACCTATATAGCTAGGTACACCGCGGCTGACCAATCGATAACCCAGTAATAAGGGAGTTTTTTCTGTTTTTTCAGGTGTACTCATTTACGAAATGCTGTCAGGACATCCTCCTTTCTTCGACTGCAACCCCTTTGGAATCTACGAAAAAATCCTGGCCGGAAAAGTAGAATGGTCTCGAACAGTCGACCCCGTTGCCAAAGACTTAATCAAGAAACTGCTGGTCCAGGATAGGACGAAACGCTTAGGAAATATGAAGGTAAATTTATCGCTTCATTATAGTATAGGTAGATACTAAAAGCTAAATTGTCGTTAAGGCTATAGAGCCTCTAAAAAACTAACTACATTTCCTTAGCGACAGGTCTTCGCTTTTGTTTCAAGTATTGTCTCTTGGCTACAATAGCGCCTTGACACTGGAGTCCCACTATGGCTCAGCAGGAACTATGAAGTTCGTTTGAATAAACTAAATATGACAATAATACTATTCTGTCATGTCCAATCAAGTGTTCCTTTTCAAGTTAATTCTCCTTTCTTGTTTCTTTCTCGGGTTATCCAAATACCTACTGGAAAATACTTAGGTACAGTTTTGTCCTAAATTCGGGGCCCTGTAAGTACTTACACTTTGGAATGTAATACCATGCGCAATATGATTTCTATTTCTAACACAAAATTATGACTGTTATCGCCAAAAGAAATACAAAACAGTGGCAAAATGTTTAACATGAAATTTTTGGATTCTGGTTTGGCTTTTGCGAAATGTAGTAGACAGTTTGGTGGACAGACTTAGGTTCGAACCTTGGCCTGTACTGATCAGGTGAACGTGCCCATCTCCCGGGAAGTCCCTCCCTGGTCATTAGTAATGCCTAAGTTATACAACCGACTGACTGGCCTTCTCCACCCACTAGGCATGACTAAACACGAGTTCAACTTCCACCACCGTAAATTGTGGACCGGTCAAGCTTTTTCTTGGCACTCTATGAGAAGTTGACATTCGCTGACAGTTTACCGTCCCCATATTTTTGCATGAAAGTTATGACAGAAAACCAACCGTATGGTTTTCGTTTACTGTTTTCAGCTGTTTCAGTGAAATAAACAGTTTTTGAGCGTTGAATGAAACAGAAAAGTAATTACGTTTCTAGTTTGTGGTTTTTAATTTTAGATCTTACTAAGAAAACATTAGAATCTTTTTTTTTCTGAAACATTCTGAAACACAGTCAGTGTTTTAACATCAGAAACAGACTGATCAAGTTTAGGTGATTTGTACTATTGTTTCAACAAAAAAATCCCTTTCTTAGACCGCTACCTAGTTTCGATAAGAAAAATTGCTATTTTTGTTTTCAGAATGGTGCAGAGGACGTAAAGAGACATCGGTGGTTCAAAGAAATTGACTGGACTGAAGTCTATAACCGTCAACTAAAGGTGGGCTACAACTGTTTTTGAGTGAAAAATAATTATTTGGAGAGGACTGTGCTATGAAAAACAAGCCCATCCTTCCTGGCCATGTACACCCACTTTTACAAACTGCATAATCACAGTTTCGGAGGCGCAGTGAAAGGAGTATACACCTACTTAAGAGGACGCTATACCTGACGGTGCATTTTTTGCCGCCCATAAGATTAACATTAACAAGGTTTACCCTTGGTTGGAAAGACACAAAATTTTGCCTGTACCTAGCCCTAACAATGTTCTAGGGAGTGGTCGAAGCAGATTTCCCAATTTCTCACTGATTTCTTTTATTGAACTGTTTTGACAATGCTAGCATCGCTTACCTCAAGAAAAGTGCTGTATCTCGAAAACCAGTAAAAAAAAATGGGAAATCTGCTTCGAACACTCCCTAGAACATTGTTAGGGCTAGGTACAGGCAAAATTTTGTGTCTTTCCAACCAAGGGTAAACCTTGAAAATGAATCGCTGCCCGCAATGTTAATCTTATGGGCGGCAAAAATGCACCGTCAGATATAGCGGACCCAGGGCCCCTTTAGACGGAGCGATTGCTTGCAGCGCAACCGCGGGTTGGTCATAAATAACTCACAAATTTTGACACTAGTTGACAGAATTTTTTCGAGCGGGTGCGTGTAAAGGGATGAGCGATTCGACCGCAGTTCACTCGACGAAATCGCGAGTCCGCCCCAATATCACCATGGATTTTGTACCTACTGCAATGTCAAAACTAGTGATTTTTATTTAATCAGGAGTTCATTTAACCGAATTTCTTTAATTAAAAGGTAATTGATACATGGTACTTGGATCTCATCAATGGTTAGCTGTAGGCATATTTTTTTCTTAATTCTGCTTTAGTATTCAGAGTGTGGTAGGAGTGGACCTCGATGTAGAAAAATATAAATACTACGTATTGTGGTGATGACAGGATAGGTGAAGCAGGTTGGGTATAGCAGAGCTATCACCCCATTATCCAGTGAGTACCGTTGGGAGCACATTGTTCCTTTCAAACCAAATTTACCTGGAAGGTTCTCTGACATTTCCAATTTTTTTGCACTTGTAAAACTTGTATGAATGAAAATGGAATGTGACTGGTGCTAGGGAGAGGGTGCAGGACTGCCAATGTCCAGTGTGTCCAGTGACACAATGGAGTACGAAGAGGCAGCATGTGTGTATTATTACCTTACCAAAAAAAGAAGGAAGAGGAAAAACAGGGTGTGGGTACGTCGGCTCCTACAAAAAAGAGCGCAGAAGGGGGTTTTCCACACAATCTATGAGGACCTGAGAAAATCGCCTGGTGATTGGTCTGGGTCCTGGGGTGGCATATGCAGGTAGTTACCGGCTGGACCCTTCTGTTCAATAGGTAGATACCGTTAGGTAGGTATGATGCCACTGGTGTTGCAATTGAAAGGGGACAATGCAGCTGTCCGCATACCAAGCTGGATTTATTTTTCGCACATACCTTTCTATTGTTATTAGTTGCAGTGATAGTGATCTACTAAAAAATAACATTTTTCAAAGTAGGCGTCAACGTTTGTGTGAGTATGGAAGACATACTTAACTAAAACAAAGTGTAGATAACTATAATATAACATTAATATCATAATATAGCCCCTTCACATATACCTATTCAATAAAAAACTGTGTCAAACAATAGAGAACAATAGAAAAATCGCTGCAGTCAGTCGCTCCGTGTAAAGGGGTTTTACGGCTTCCATAAGCTAACTAGACAAACAGCCCTCCAGCGGAAACGCGGTCGCAATCGCGATTTGCGGATTTGCAGCTGTCGCAGTCGCGACTAATGCGGGCGGCGATTGGCAGTCGCTACGTGTAAAGGGCTCCATAAGGTAGCATTGGGAGCAGATCGCTATAGCGTTTTCCTGTCAAGGTTTTTGAGTGATTTATTACCCCAACCCGCGGTTGCGCTGCAAGCAATCGCTCCGTCTAAAGGGGCCCTCAAAAATAGGAATTAAATGCATGTACACCCACTTTTAAAACTTGCATAATCACAGTTTTGCAGGCGCAATGAAATTCGTGTACACCCACTTTTACAAATTGCATAATCACAGTTTCGCAGGCTCAGTAGACTCGTGCCACCCTTTCATTTTTCATATTTTGGTTTCAGCCTCCCATTGTGCCGCAGATTAAATACGAGGGAGACACAAGAAATTTCGACTATTATCCGGAGGCGGACTGGAGATCGAAGCCTTCCCTCGGAGAAATAGAACTCAAGCTCTTCGAAGATTTCTAGCTAAAATTGGAATGTTCCTCTATTTGGAAAAGAACAGGCAATACCTGCCCATGGTAGATAGGTAGAATACTCATGTAAAATATATAAGTCAGTCAGGTAAATTCCAAAAAATGATGAAAAAGGAAACGAGGAGCAGTTGTTTTTTTTAACTTGGTTATTAAGGCACAAGACCTGAATGATAAATTGTGAATTATTTTTAATTTTTCCACGGTTGGGAGTTTGAAATTATGCGAAAAAGTTTGATGGGAAATCTCCAGTAGTAAATTTGGACGTTGTGAGGCAGATCCTCTTGTCAGTTTCAAGTAATCTACTCCAAGGTGAATTTTTAAAATAATCAACGGCTCGCTTTGTTAAACTTATGACTGTAGCCAACCCTGAAGGCTATTTAGCTTGATGATTTTAAGGGGTGAATTATTTTTAATAGTTTCAGCCGAAGGGAATGTGAAAGCCAGCATAAGTAACGTCATATAGATTAATCAGTGCGATTCCATCACTTTCATTGTATAATTTCGCAAATTTCCCAATAGGGAAAAATATTAATAATATTTTCAAATTCAGCGAGATGGAAAACCTACTTGGAAGTGCCTAGTACCCACTCTGAAAAAAATGAGCTTTGATTTGCATGGGAGTTCATGTGAGAAAGTGTGGAACCTATAGCTGTACCTCTGAACTGCAGTACCATAGAATAACACGTCAACACATCACTATTTTTTACTTATTTGTCAGTATGTGTGAGTGTAGGCTGTAAAGCCACTATTTTGCCTTTGAGAAAATGATTTTCCGCTGCAGCGGAGGTAACACTAATGCACTCTTGGAACTTCTCTCCAAGCCTTACGAACTAAGTTCTGAATTGGGTACTAAGTTACTAATTATTTATTTTAGTATTTTCATAACACAACTAATTAGATAGGTAACTAGGTAAAAGTGGATATAGAAAATATTATCAACCGATACGAAAAAACTTTACGCCCCATAAGAGCTCATGTTAAATTACGAATAGTTTTTGTTTCTTTGTTTTCTGTATGCGGAGAAGACTAGAAATTTGACCAAGAAGTGACCTCACTGGTAGATACCTACCGATGGAGATAGCCCAAGTTTAAATTCTATCTTAATTTTCCACTATTTAAAGTTGACTGAAATTTTCAAACACCACTGAGAAACTGAGGTAGTTTTTATCAGCTATTTCAGATTTTGACTCGAAATTTTCATGTCATTCCAACTAAGGGGAAAAACAAAAAATAATTTTCAGTTTAATATTGGCCTGGTGGGGTGAAACATGTAATGAAATGAAGCTCCCTAATCGCCATCATAATTAGCTTTTAGTCACCTACTCAAGGCTTGAAATAGAAGGGCCGTAAAATGGATATTCTCCGTCAGGGAATGAGAAAACGTGAAATTCTTTGTATTGGAATATCGTTGAAAACCAGTTTTAGTGAGTATTTGTTTGTAAGTTTTTGAGTAATCAAAATTATATTAAAAATGTGTCTTGGAACTGATTTTAGACATCTATATTCCAAATTTGAACCAAATCGGTTGACTGGTTAGTTGGTATCTCAACTGGAGCCAAAACGAATCAGTTCACTATGATATTTTTTTATTTCAAAACGAAGAATGTTTCCACAGTTTATCCTCTTACTAGGTACTCCTCTGTTGTAAATTTGCGACCCTTCTACTTTCCCCCTTTATTTAGAAAATTATAAACGACTGACAAGTAAAAAACTAGGACGTAAGATTGAAAAACGAATTTTAGCTTTTTAGGTAAGTAGGTACCTACCTAGGAAAGTAGGCAGGTACAGACAGCATTTTTTTACAGTGTGACATACTGGTTCCTCCTATCTAAATTGATAATTTTTTTTGCTAAATTTATTGTTAGCCTACCCAGAGGTAGGTTGGTTACTTGAAGAACCTACGGGCTGTTTCTAAAATATGACCCTGTATAATGTATAGGTAGTGTAGGTAAATGGTGATATTTGAAGAATAAACTATTTAGTCAAGCATTTTTATTTTTACAAAGGAAATAAGTTCCTTCCTAAATAGTTTTGTGAGCGATGGATCCGTTATGGTACCTATTACGT
The DNA here is from genome assembly GCA_950004255.1 of Mesopsocus fuscifrons. Taxonomy (NCBI): domain Eukaryota; kingdom Metazoa; phylum Arthropoda; class Insecta; order Psocodea; family Mesopsocidae; genus Mesopsocus; species Mesopsocus fuscifrons. Next base: position 8,834,006 of record OX465376.1, read on the forward strand.
AGACAACTAGGTGGGTGGGTAACGTAGGACCTAGACACTCCACACAATCTACACCTTCTTTTGGTTCTAAAAATGAGAACGATTTCCTATACGATTACATACGGACAGTGAACCAACATTATGTCAGTTAGGTAGTGAAGCCAGTTCCGAATATATATAAATTCAGCCACTAGACAGGGTATATAGGTAAGCTACACTAAAAAACTAAATGTGGCTGCTGGAATAGGTAGGGATGTGGAAAAGCCACGAAGACTAGGTATAGTGAGCCTGTTGCCTGCCAATTATCGCGGATAAAAAAGTTGGTTGGGTATAACAAGGTAACATAGAAGTCAAATAAACTGGATGCACGGTACAAAACAAAAACAAAGGGCAGGGAAATGGTCACACAAACTTTTCCATCTTATATGTTTCTGGGCTATAGGAGAAACTACTCGTATTAGACGAGATAACTTGCATGAGGAAGTCTTCCCGAGAGACCGATAATTGCAACACCATTTCTCTCTTAGTTAGTATTTTCTTCACTTCCTGAAATAGTGCCCTCCGGTCAGTCATCTGTTTTGCGTTCGAAAAGCTCGGAAATTTTTTAAACGAGAAAACTAGCACGAGGAAGTCTTACCGAATATTTTGAGAACCCACATGACATATTTCGCAAACCTTCAATAACTCAACCCGGTGCGGATGAGGGGGTCGGAATTGCTTTGAGAATTTTGTTGACCACATTAACTCCGTAGAGGAAGTCTCCCTGAGTATTTTGATACCCACATGGCATATATTGTGAACATAAAAAACTGACCCTTTGATGGGTCGTATCACCCAAATTCGAGTTTTCCCAGATATGCCGCTAATGGGGTATTTTAACCCATAATATGCACTATTATTCCTGAGAAAATAAACGAAATCGTTACAGCCAATTTTGAGAAAAAAATTAAAACCCTGTTTTTTTGGAGGTTTTTGGGGGGTAGCGCCCCCCAACTTTCCCCAATGGAAGATCGGAAAAAAGTGAGTCTGCGCATTATTATTTTACACCTGTGTACCATGTTTGAACAAAATCGGCCGGACGGTTTGGGCCCTGGCCCTCCGTACATACACACACAAATACCTATCTACTTTGTCACTGGTACACAATCCATATGGGAAACGGAGCGAGCTCTGTGGGGACAAGAAAAAACGATTTAGTTTTAGTTCCAGAAGGCTTTCTAGGAAACTCCAGAAGAGATCGCAACCAGTGCGACGTGGATAGTGCTGCTCATTCTCACCTAGCGGAACTGGAAGGTACTACCGTCCAGCAATATTATTATATTACCTTCCTTTCAGGGACCATCTTCCTTCCTTATCTATAGTAGGTAGGTACCGGCAGGTATATTTACTCACAACAAAAGCTATAAGTTAATGAATTTATGTTGAAAAAATCTATTAGGTTTTCCAAGTGAATTCCAGGACCCAGTACCTACCTACAATATATATACCTACGCCTATATGCAGGCATAATCTATTGAAATGTGGGGAGCGTCACAAACGGTTCAAAACGAAGGAAAAAAAAAAAAAAAATTTGAAATGCCACAACAAGTAGTTCTCGCTAGGTAGGAACAGACCTACAAAACTGCATTTCTTCGTAGTCTGGGCGTGGTTAAAGATATTCATCAGATGCAATCTTTATCGCTATAGGGATGGCAAGTTCTCAATGTGAAGAATAAGATCAGCCCACGCATGGGTGTGTTCGTCCTGTCAGTCAGGCCCGACTGCCTTCGATTGGGATTTGTGGCAATTAAATCAATCCTGGCAGGTACAGCTCTATTTGCTGAATCCACAGCCACAGCCTTCTCAGCTGCTTGGCGCCACTCTTGGAATGTCATATGTGGGTGGGAGCTGCTAACTAACCTATTTCCCCCTATTTTAGGTCAGTGTAAGGTAGACCGCTATATGTTCCCATAATTTTATTAGATAAAAATAAACCAGGGGTACGAAAGTACAATAACCTGTAGTACGTCAGGCGATACCGACGATGGTTTTCTGCCTGAATGTGTACCAAATTTGAGCGAAGTCGATAGAACTCTTGCTCTCCATATACACCAACACATACACATTTATTACTTGAATTTCGTAGGAAGCCCTTTTTGGGGGAGCTCTGAAACATTTTTTGCAAAGAAAAACACAAAATATATTTCCAGTGATTCGTATGAATGGGAAGTAAAAACTGGAAACATGTTAAACTTCTAGAAGAGAAGCGCATGCATAGTGTACAGTAAATCTCCATTCATTGTAAATCCCTCCCGTCGCTAGCCTCGATCTTCTCCCCAATCAAAAACTACAAACGAACATGCAACTATCGACAAATAAAAATATGGGCAATGCTGGCCTGTGTGGTCGTCCATCTGAAAACCTTTTTTAAAAGCATGTAGGTAGTAGGCAGGTACCTACCTAATCTTAGGATGCTAGCCTTCGCCTATAAAATCTGTTGCTGGTGGAGACCTGACTCTGGAGGAAGGATATAAAATAAATAGTGCTCCACGTATGGAGGACATATTCCATTTAACTTGCCCCCATCCTTGTCACGTTTCGCCCTGACCTGCCTGCAACTAATGCACCCACAGAGTACCTACTCAACCAGATTAGCTAAATAATCAATGTTGCAGTTTGTTTGTAGCAGTTTCCATGTTTTCTCAGTTGCGATTATCTTCAAGTTCACGACCACGTGCCCTACATGGCGAGGGACGCGATGTCGCGAGGAAGATAAACTACTTTTTTGCATAAAATACCCTGCATGGTTTTCCAGCTACAGGCACGGACGGGACGGTACAGTTTACCGGATTGGCCGGACCTCAGAATCGCAGTTGTTTCCTGGATGAGTTCTTTTCTATTCCTGCCTTAGGCTACGTCCCACCATATTATAAGGATACAAGAAAGTCAACGCTTTTCTTGTGCGTTTATCAAAATAAACATACATGTATTAACTGAGCAAAGTACATGATGGGACGCAGCCTTTAAGAGTAATAGTTAAGATCGAGGGGTTAACCACTCGTTGGGAATCTCGCTGAGGATCATTGGAAATCTTCATGAAATCTCAGGGAATCTTGGAATTTTTTTGGAGTGTTTACCCCTTCGGGGTTCATCTTTCTACGAATATCGTTGGGAATCTTTGGAAATTTTTATGGAATCTCAGGGAATCTCAAGGAATCTCTGGAGTGGTTACCCCCTCGGTTAAGATTAAAATACAATACGGGAGAGAGCAGTAACAATTGGCGAGCCTCACCCACCTGCTGCCACCGGATGAGTCACACAAGAAATGAAGAGGAAGTGGCCTGTAGAGGTTAGCATGTACCTATGCGAGGCCAAGATCACCTGCCCTACGGGTGAGCCTTCCGCCGGAGACAGATCTAGATACGCGCCCTTTACTGATTCGGACCAGCAACCTGTGATTACGCAGACAAGTGTTCTAAACAGGATGAGACCAAAAGATGCGGGCCAGTGAACCTGAATAAGGTGCAGCGACACACAGAACCTTTATCCCACAGCCTTTTCGTCACAGGTATGCCCATTCTTGGTTGAATGCCTCCAAAGAGGCTCAATCGAAAACTAAAATTTGCGAAAGTATTGGCAAAATTTCGAAGAATGCGTTTTTTTTACGACAGGTTGACTTGTATTTACAATATTACCATGCTGTGGAAACGTATATACGATACATCCGCTATGATGACTTACTTAATGGTTTGACCAGGAGCCGTCTGTAAGTTGTTTGCGGTTAGTTCGGTGATGTTGGTAGGACGCTGGACGGAGGGGACGGTGTACCTGTACCTGTCCGCAGGTGTCGAAGTATGATTGATGTTGGTAGGTGGTAGCAGTGTTCTATCCGGCGAGCCTGAATGTCAAGGCCCATCCATTGGTGAGCGCAATATGTTAGCATGCAGGATAGTATAGCCGCCTGAATCGTGAGTCAGCGAATCGTTGACAACTGACTTTGTATACTAAATAGATTTGCAAAAAACATAGGTTGGGTAAAGTATGCCCAGAGTAGAATGTACGTAAGATGTACGTATGGATCCGCAGTGCCACTCTCACGACGTCTTTGGTATCGCTAATAAAAATAATCCCAAGAGGGCCTTACAGGCTGAAAGACCTGAATTGCATCTTGCTTTGACACTAAACGCCTTCACCGCCTTGTATTAGCCCATTTAAGAGACATTTAATAACAATAAACGCATTTTACGATCTTGGGCGCAATCTGACTCCTCACATGTTTTTGGGCTGAGAGAACTGGACAAAGCAGGCATCGAATCAATGAAAATATAAATAATAGCTATTGTAACGACCTATAGGAGGCGGAAGGTGAAGAAACTTATTGGAATCTGAAAACACTATTTCTAAGATTTTTCGACGTTATCAACCGTGCATGTGTATTTTGAGTCTTGAACTTGCGCATGGGCAGGTCTAGGTATAGGTACTTGGGACTTGATTCGCTTCATTTGGACATTTAAAGTTATAAAACACCTGTCGTAACTTTCGGCTCTTCCTATTTGCCCAAGGGCATACAGCCACGCGACTGGCTATCTTGGCGCCAGCAAAGATGTAGATTCCGGAAGAAGGTAGCAGGATCTATGCATATTAGGGGTAGCTGAGTATGACACTCACAATCTCACGTGCCCTGATTTGCACTTGCCCGAGGAAAGCTCGTGTGTGTCCCTTGTCCTTGTGTGGTTGTTGCGGTCGGCGCAGGCAATATTTTGATGGCGGGTGTCACTACCCGGCCCTGGAGGTGGAATGCGGTCTTTCTGGTGCCATGGGCCGCTACGGATCCAAGTGCATTTTTCATGGTATTCATAAGAGCGGAGGTGTGGCTCCACTTGCGGCCAAATTCAATGACATTCTTGTGACGAAGCTCCGATGGAACGAATCCAATAGGTCCATAAAAGGGTTACCCAAGCCGCTTCATTGATAGTCAATGGCTTTCAGTATAGTCTGCGAATCCGATCTTATGCGAATTAAGTTCAGGTTAAGAAGTATACTGAACGGGCGAGCTCCGGCGAGCACGAGCACAAGCACCCAAGTATATATTCCTCCAAAGATTTGCATGGGCGTGCGTGCTGGCCCTATCATCGTGCTTACCGACGCTCATCAGGTGAATATGAGGCTGTACATATAGGAATCGATACAAAATTTTTGAAGTAAGTATAGCAGATCTTGGGTAACAAATTTAATTACATGTTCTTATATGCTCGTATATTTGGTATTGCTGTTTTGAACGACTCTGTGCCTCAATAACGATACTAAGTATCTGCTATAACTATGAGTTAAACAACTCAGATTCGATCGCTCTCTTTGTAAAGGGAGTGTGCAATGCCCAGACAAAACTATGTAGCCCTCTTGTGCGCTTATTAGATCTCTAGATCTTGGTCTTGAGCCTTGACAGGTGGGTCATTCTTCTGGACAACAATGGCGCATTTATGGGAAAAGATATTAATTAGGTTCTAAATGACGTCTGATGGCCTCAGCGGGGTGTCCTGCCCGTTCCGAACCGCCATATTATTCCAGAGTGGGCGCCTCCCTCCAGGAGGACAAGATCTCAATGGCCTCACGGGCTTTATCAATGCCTCTGATAACAATTCGCTAAAGTAATGTGCTTTCAGGTTTTCTGAGAAATGAAGTACATTGTATCTAACTTGCCGCCACGCCGTACCAACGATCCGACACAGGCATTATGGCTAAGTGCGCTGTTAACTAGAGGTACCGACACGATTTTAAAAAACTTACATGCAGGTAATTAGACGGAGTTGATAGGTAGTGTCTGGTGGTTGATTTCACTATGCAGTTAACTTAATTCCAGTTTAATCGTCACTGTGAGAAAACACACATCGAAGTATTTTTCTGATACATCTTGGAAGTAAGGTTCATTAGGAATCGAGCAGAAGTGAGCTCCAGGCGAGATAAAATGCGTCGGCGCCATGCGTCCTCGTGTCAACACGGGAAAGGCGTCGTTGCTGAGATTTTGTCACACGCCTTAATACAAGTCCGGCCCCGTGGGGATCGAACCTTGACCCCCCCAAAAACACATCTTCGGGGGCGCGGCCCTCTTCGGCGCCGGCCCCCCAGACAATAGCGATGTCCACTGCCTACTCCTTGACTCCCTTTTTATTAATGTCTTCTTCATTACCACCATTCTCTATGACTTTCCCTTGATGGGTTCCATTAATTATCGTTTGTCTGAGACATTGTGTACAATGTGGCGACTGGCGAGTCCGTGTCGTGTGTACAATACGCGCAGGTGGATGGGAACACCTTGTTTCCTTTTTTGTTTCCTTGGATCCGTGTGTCCAACAAGATGAAGGTGCTTCTTGCATCTGAAAAGGCCCAAGAGTTTGTCAGATTCCAGCGACAACTTAGGTTCATTTGGTATCCACTGCCATACCCAGGCCCTAATCCAGAAAGAGGCAGCGGTCATGCGGGGGGTTTCAGCATACTTTGCTTCACGTTGGCAGTGCCATGTTAATTTTCCGTTCATGGATACGGCTATGGCCATACCCATTCTGTGCAGCAATCTGACTCGTGACTTATATTCTAAAATATAAAATGTGTACTTTGTTACACACGTATCTCCAGTTTTAGGTTTTTACTGTCAAAAGCCTCACTTAAACTTACGTAGTCTTGAAATCTATAATAATCATAATCATAATAACTATATTACTGAGGCTTTGAAGACACGGGTCACTGAGTTTCTTGTGGCTGGCATTCAACGCAAAGCCTTTCCAGAAATGTTTGCTGCTTAAATCACTCCTGCACGACTCCATGCTCCATGTCATATTTCTCCTCTAATTCTACTTCTTCGGGAGTTATGTCTTTCTTTTCCGCCTGGGGGATCTGTCTGTGCAAGGTTAGAGTAGTTCTGCCGTCATTAGTGTCATTAATATTTTTGAATTAGCCTGCGATGTTGGTTACTAGAATGAGGCCAAGGTTGGGGCAGAACCCTTGAAAAAGGTGTAGTTTGCTCTTTTCATATTTCTACTTTCAAAAAAATCGCTGGTATTATTCCTAAGTAGCCATTATCAGAATTGATGATTTTCTTACTGTTCTGGCACTAAAAATAATAAAACAATGATGTGTGTTAGGCCCGTGCCCTGCCCCGTTATATAGGTTCGGTTGATCGCAAGGTACGGGCATGGGGAAGCAATAAACGGACGGAGGGACCAAGTGCGTTAGGCAGCGTTTGTGGGGCGTTCCTCATCAACCCGTGGCGGTTTGCGAGCCATTCCTGTTGTTTTATGGCCCTATTTGACCTAGATACTCCATCCAGACAGGTCATGACCCCAACTGTCAAATTCTCATGGAATTACTCTCCACTTTCTTTCCTGACTTAGTGACGAATTTTCATCGTACTCTTACTCGTATTCTGATACATAGGGAGTGGTAAAAACGGCAGTGAAACTCGAGGGGGTAACCACTCCAGAGATTACTTGAGATTCCACTGAGATTCCATAAAGATTTCCAAAGATTCCCAACGATATTCATAGAAAGATGAAGCCCAAAGGGGCAACTACTCCAAAAAATTCCAAAATTCCCTGAGATTTCATAAAGATTTCCAATGATTCCCAACGAGATTCCCAACGAGTGGTTAACCCCTCGGTGAAACTGCGATTATTACCCCAAGCTTGGACAGTTTTGGCATCCCCCAAAATAAAATGTCTCAGAGGGTTGTACGGTTGAGTGATTTTCAATCGCCGTGAAAGAGTCATTGCTAACTAATTCAGTCAATCGTTTCAACGTAAAGACGATTTACTTTCTCTTCCTGTTTCCGTGAGACGGATCCAATTTTTTTTCTCCAAAATGTGACCTCCACTCTTTAGTCTTCTCTCGATCAGATTGGACGAAGTTGTCAATTGCACATTGTGGTGTCCCATCCTATAATCTATATAGAAAACCAGTACAATATCCCACCAAATACCTGCACGTGCCTAATTTCAAGAAGACCGAAGCGACCACCAATCGAACCATTTCACCTAGGACCGGGCCTATTGAAGGTGCTCGGCTATTTCGTATAATAAGTAGAGTTTATGAGAGTATTAATCGGCAGGTACATGGATCCAACACAGGTCGCCCTGTTATCGAGCCTGTTCGGGTCAGGCGGGGGTAAAATGCAGGCGTAGGTGCGATTCGTGACCGGCAAACGTTTCGACTGTACAAATCGTATTTCTCTTCAACAGACGACCACTCAGCCAACATTTTTTGCTCTAGTGAGCACGCTGGATTTTGTTTTAAGTACGTGGTAGGTGGTCAGGAGGTTATTAGCCATTGCGGGCTTTAGCAGTGCAGTAACCAGGAAAGGGCTGCAGCTCACACTTGCATCTATCATTACATTATTATTTATGTGTAGCTGATTGGTTTTGATCTATGAAATAAGTGTAGGTACAGCCACGCCAGGTGCGCCAGGTACAATACAATAACAAAAATAACAATTTCCCAGGTAAAACAGGTAACAGGTGCACAGGCAAAGGTGACTATTCCGAATAGTCAAAAGTACATCAAATATGATGAAAGTTAAATTGGGGTAAGGCCAAAAACTAAGAAAGATCGTATAAAAACAGTTAAAGGGAATGGGGTATTGTTTCTGAAGCGACTTTTATAATGTCAAATAAAGTCTTGGAACGTGGATAGGGCGACAGCGAAAATGGCAAAAGCGTGACACCCTACATCTGTAACTCATACGCCACGTTAGCTTCGGTTACGATCACCATGTCATACAACAGATTCAGATCGGTTCTCAGAACCTACCACATCGATCAACTATCATTTACCTGCTTCTTACTTCTACGTAGGTACCTTATAATCGCCCACTCCATTTCTAGGAAAGATCTTGAGTTTGGAGGAGGGTTCTCATTTAATACATGAACTGAAGGTATAGTAGATGGGTACAGGGAAATTTGAAAGTTAGTCCGAAAGTAATACAGTTTCCATATGCCCCAGCCGCTCAGGGCCTCACCCCATGCCCCTCTTTAAATTAGCCCTTTATTACGATGGGTGGTTTCAAGCCCCGAATAAAAAAAAACCAGCTTTACGCCATACGATAAATTTTAAAATTAGCAAACAATAAACAATAATAATCCGAAACTTTAGAACCCCCCCACAGTAGCCGGGCAAGGAGTGAGATCCCGAACGACAGGTTTTTAAACCGTTACAACCTCGGTGGGTACTTAGGTTCTAGGTACAGGGACCTATCAAATAATCCACGTCCCCCCATTTCCCCTTTGGGGGATTTTTTTTACGTTGCTCATTTTTACTGCCAGGTGTTCTCCTGCCAGTAATCAGGAGTTGTATATACGTAGAGCATCCATGCAACAATTCAAAAAGTGGCTTACGCCGGTATTCGAACCTGAAACCTCTCAGGACACGTGTCACCTTGCTAAACCATTTTGACCTGTGATCGTGATGCCTATAGTAACCTACTGGCTGTGTAGTTAAGTAATTAGGTCTTCTTAAGAGTCGTGCTCAATGACTCCATTAAAAGACAAAGCAGATTTTATGATAATTTCAGATTCCATCGGGACAACTATTTTCCAACACTAGCCTGGGGTTATGTGTACCCACAAACCTTCGCCCACTGCTACTACAATATTTATTTATAATATGGATCTCGTGGAAAATAATGCACGACATTGGCCAGGTACCTGCGATGCCTGCAATCATCTAGAAGCCTTATGTTCTGGCCCTCGGCATTCATTCATAATACTTCACAATTATTTTATTAAAAGGGTTATTTGCTGTCTTTAGTGAAAGTCCAGACTTCTTCACTTTGAAACGAAGACTAATATCACGCAAACCTGTTTATTATCTCTTGGTAGAAGGCAGAAGGGGAAACCAAAAGTTCAGAAGAAGCTAATTCTGAAACTTAATATGCCTACCCTCTGGCAGTTTTTGCACTATAAAATTCTCAACATCTGAAAAAATATTTTGAGACTGGAGAAGAGATGATAGGTGCTAGGTACCAAAACAATAGTGTAAGATCGCTACCAGAAACAAAAAAAAAGTAGGTACAAAATCACTGACTATCTCGTATATTTCCTTCGGCGAGCTGATATACTCTAAACAAACTCTAAAGCATCAGCGTCAGTGTCAGCAAGTCAGCTAACCAGTATGGTACCGCACTGACTCCCTCGAAGTGTTAAAGGTACAGAATAATAGGAATAATGGCTATCTCCCATCGAGCACAAATTGAAGTCGCCTACCTGCACCACAGTAGTCGGATACCTACGCACAGATAGGTTACTGTTCTGTTCAGATTTTATGTTGATTGGATTTTCATTGCTCTCACCGAAAAAGGTGTGAAAATAAGTTAACACTCACCACTTACTAAATAATTGAAAGAAAGCGAGACTACGATACCTACCGCGACTTAGGTATAATAAGTTATACATCTACAGGGGATGGGAGAAAAGTCAGTTTCAACCCTTAGTTCATATCTGTCAGCCAGGCCTTAGCCAAACCAGGATCTGCTGAGCAGTAAGCAATTTTATACATTTTTTAAGTATAAATAATAAGGGTGCAGTGGTTGCATCTATTTAGTCGAGCTTAGAAGCCTCTCTAGGGTTTTAAGCCTATTATAATAATTTGTATGAGTATAGGTACGGGAGTTATGGCAAAAAGAAAGCAGGAAGAAATGTTTTGACGAAAAAATCCAGGGCAAGGAACCATCGAAATTGAGGAGAGCAGGCCATTCTCGGATCGTGCAAACTGTGGAGGATTGGAGGAGAGGTGATCGGGTGTGACCTAACGTGGGAGGTTAGGTTCCTCGTTGGAGCAGCTTTTCGGGGTCAAGGTGCAAACAATGGTCGAGCTCGCGCTCAGGATGCGCCAGCCAAACAGCCAAACAGGTGTTTAGTCATTACTCCCATACCAATTCAACCACACGATCGGCACGGTACGGTACGTCTCCCCGAACTCCAGTGGGCGGAAAGATCGGACGTTTTGGTACACTGGAGAAGTGAGGGACTTATGACTGAGGGAAGGAACAATCAAATATGCGGTAGGATAAAAGGAAGGAATACTACACGCCAGAAAAAAACACAGTTAATGGGAATTTTGAAAAATGTACCACTGAGTCACAAAGAGGATTGATTCCCCCCCCCCCCCCCAATATTTTGAAGAGATTTAAGGAGACGTGGAGAAGTAAGTGGAAAGGGAAAGAATAAGGGTAGACGGCGGTTAGGTCCACAGAAATTCAGATACAGTAAAAACAAGAGGAAAGAGTTCCAAAAGCTACCTACTGCACTTCGCAGGTGCCAGGTTAGGTATGAAAGCGTCGTGGATGTCAAATCGGGCAGGTCAGGCACGCGGGCAGCTGCCTGCTGCTGTTCTGCAATGCCCTTAACTACCTCTATCTGTATTACTGTTTACATAGGGTTTCCATCACGCCGCGGCCTCCAGTTGTGAAAGAAAACAGAGAAATCGCGGAATAATCGTCCATACGATATGTTTCTTTCATCTGCGGTTTTTATTGCAGGTACAATACCATGTGTGTACCTGTAGGTATAGGTATTTTTATGACGTAGATCTGCTTTACGTAAACGTTCCTGGTGATAACTAAATTCTTAATAATCTGATGACTCAGCGCACAGTATAAACCCAAATATGTGTAGGTACGTACCTAACATAACATATATATTTTGCACGTTTTTTATCGTCCGTTATTTTCGAGTTGACTCAGATCTAGGTTTTTTAAATTAAGAAAAAACATATGCAGTTACCTTTTAATTTTCAACGTCCATTCTGAGAAATAGCATAAACTCAATTGCCTAGAAAACAATGGTAGAACTTCCAGCCCAGAAGTTGGCACAGTAAGGAAGAATCCCCCCGCTGGGAAAGTGGTCGTTACAGGTATTGATGGAAATGGGACCAGCCTGTGATGAGCGAGAAGAAGCATCGGGCCTGACTTTAATGCCGAGGCCAGGTATGGGGGCCCTGCTGAGACTATGGCCAAACCCCCAATAATATTTTCATGGCGCAGTATAAGTGACACTAATATTCATGCTATTTTGGCCCCAATTGACCCCACACATAGACGGTGGTTCTGCAGTGAGTAGGTGTCAATTCTTGATTTGACAGCTAAAATGATCTTGCTTTTACTTATAAAAGGATTTTCTACTTTTATGAAGATTCAGTGAGCATGCACAAAAGGTCAGTAATTTTAGGTAGATTTCGAAGAAATGCCACCTATTGTACCTATTCGAATCAGTAGTGTCACTTTTGAAAAATTTCTTCATAGTTTTTCGTTTCACGGGGACATTGTACATTGTACAGACTCTCTACAAGTCTACAACTATACAGGCAAAGATTGGCAACGGGAGAATTGTCGCCCGTCTGCCGTCCATCACAAGCCGTGACAGGTGACTGAGTCCAGTGACATTTCCAGGCTGGCCGCTAGAGTTATCGCCGCGTGCTCTGGTAATGGACGCGAATTTGTCACTCTGGGACTCGGTGACTGGGTGACTCGCGCTCCGAGTGATGTGCCCCCCTTTCCTTGCACCAAACCACTTCCTCCTCCTATCTCAATCGCCTTCTGTTTCTAATGGCTATTCTATTTTATTCATACGGAGGCGGGCCAGTAATGGCGATCCTATCATTTCTGCGTCTCTCGTTCCTTCTTATCGGATGGTATTTGTGAACTCAATTTTCGGCGCGGCATCCATACGGAGAGGACATCGCTATACCTGTCTGGTGCTAGCGGGTCCCTTCACGGGTCAGGATTGGCAGGGCTTACTCTAGTCCGATAGTCTTTGCAGAAAGTCAAGTGCCGGTCAAGTAACGGACGTGTTACCTCTTTTGAGTTCATCCTTCACAGTCGACCGACAGGGTGTTGGGGCTGGAGTATTCGTTGTAGGTATATGTACATTGGACACAGAGGGTCACAAAAAGAGGTTCCGCCGATCAGAACTGAGTCTGGTCTACGCACGATCGAATTTTCTTTGGGAGGTCGTTTCTTCCAAATCCCATTCAGAAGCATACCGTGAGCTTTCGAACAGATTCCAATATTGGGCATCACGATGGGAAAGTGGGCCGGCAGAGGGTCTCGGACTGATGCGGCTGATGATGCTGAGGTCAACTTCGGGACCTGCGAATGTCCTGGAGGACTGGAAGAGGGCGCATGACTCGTCGGTTCTGGTCAGTGCCTCTGCGCCCGAGTTCGCTCTACCGCTCTGATTTATAGACACTCGCTGTACCCAAACCCGTCATGGCTAGGGTCAATGGAGAGAAATTTGAGTGCCAAATGGGTCAAAATTAACACTACAAATGTTGTATAAAATGCTACAGAACTATACATGGAAAAATTCATGCATGGTATTCACGGGGGGTGAAAATTGGTTGTTCCACCGAAAAAATGAAGATGTCATCTACGTCGTTTCTCATATACGAAGCCTCTGCATGGAAGTCTTACCGACGTTTCTCAATTTTCTGCGACTTCCAACACAAAACTATTTTCAAACCAGGAGAACAAATAACAATAACAGGGAAATATGTTTGGTTCGGGAGTGAGAGGGACACTTCCCTATCCATCGGTGACTTGGCAACCCTCGTGCATGTATAGGAGTACGGGTACATTCTCAGAGAACCATTCCTCACAAGGCAGACCCACCTGTCTCCTGTAAAACACCCACGAAACGCCCAGACGCCCATGATTTGTCCAAACGGTTCAACAGCTGGTGACAGGTTTAGAATTACAGCGAGTCACATCGTGAATTAGCCACAAAGCAATCAGCTATTGTTCGTAACGGGCCATAAATAGGAGCCCAATTTGGCAACGCGTGGAAAAAATCCAACTCCATTCATCTCTATTGCCAGCTAATTGTTTTTCTGTAGCGAATAAATAGTTTACGGGGCCCAGAGAATGCATGCAGCCTCTTTTCTTCTATCGCCTCTATTCTGTATAGATGGTATGGGTACTCAGTTACTCCTTCATTTGGGGCGTATAACCAAGAAAATTTTTATTTCATTTTTGTACTATAAACTCTGCAGTTAGATTTCAGACCATAAGGTTCAAGAATTTAATCAAATAAATTAGAAAATAAATTAAACTATTAGAAGGGCTCGAATTTTTCTGTACTTACTGTCCCAAATTGAGATAGACATGTAATCTGTATTTAGATAGTAATACGAGCGTAATCTGGCACATGGCTGTACCTACCCTGGCTACCCTGGCACATAGCTGTACCTATCCTGATACATGCGGCTGAATGGAATACCTGCTCACCACGAGCGTCGGGACGAAGAAGAAAAGCGCCCTGTGAGCCAGAAGATCTCGAAGATTTGAATCAATCAGCGGCTATTAAGGTTTCTATCGGTACCTGGCATCTTTTATAAAGGCGACGCGGTCGATACCATCGAAACTAGGTCCTTTGTAGAGGGCCCCTGCACTAGCCCGCCATTGTTTAATGTGCAACATGGCCGCGTTTAAGTCCTCGTCAAGGTATGTCGTTAAATACTGTTTTCCGATGTCCGTACCTATCAATACCATCTTGAAAATGGGGAAGCTGATGCCGTGGTAGTAAATAGTCATAAAAGCCAGCAATAGCCGAGCGGTCAAGATTAGAGGAGAGGCTTTAGAAGAACACCAAGAGCCAATCACACCGGTTCGATCCTATCGAAGTTTTTCTGGTATAATCCAGCATCTGAAGTGAAATGTATATCATGGCCCTGGTGGTTGAGAAACCATCAAAAACTGTAGATGTCCCCAGCGTGTATACTAAGGAAGGTGGCATTTGGTAGTGATTTACCAGGTTTGTTGCTGCCCGGAGCTTCTACAGCTTTGCAGTAATTCCTATATAATCCATAGCAAGCGAGGCAAGATAGGTTACGTGAATAGTTTGACACGCGAGGTTCGGATCCCCTCATGTCGATGACCGTGTATACCTAGGTACAGGTATTGGTTTCGGAGTCACGCGGGCCGGGGGCACGTCGTGACACGGGGACTGTACGGGGATGTCAGTCACGGCGCGATGGACACCTGACGAGAGATACTGCCTCACTTGGTAGCAGCCGTCAAGACACCTTCGACCAGGAATTTGTCCAGTTGCTCCAGCCAAATCTCACATTTTTCGATTCTGCTGGTCGGAATGTAAAAGTACCTACGTAGAGTGAAGCCGCATGTTTCCGGAACTGTTTCCAAAATGTTCTAAACTATTCTCTACTCTTCTAGAACATGTGTAGAATACCTTCCCGTAATTTCGTTATCATACTGACACCACACCACAAATGACGTACTCTATCGAATGAACTCACGACTTTTTAAAGGAAAGTCCTCTTTTTATTTTAATACAATGAAATATTAAGTGGTGCTTCAATATAATGCAAAGATTTATTTTACCTGAGACCTCACTCTGTAGTCTAGAGTCCACACGTCCTGAACAACCTATAATCGACACTATTCCATTACATTTTGCGACACACTCTAAGAGAAACGTGACTTGAAAATGACACATCGTGGTGTCCCCGCATTGAGCAATCAAACATAGCGGCCAAATGTCCGGTTAATTAAGAAGCGGTTCAATTTGGAGATGGTGCCTGGTAGTAGCAAGCCATCAGCAAAGTGACATGGCTGATGGTATCAGGTGCAAGAGTGCTGCGCCTGCGCAAAGACGCGTCGCTCAGGATCCTTGACAACGAGAACTTAGGAACGTCACCAGAATAGGCAGAACGGGAGGGATTTTTCTTTTAGTTACGTAATCACGTCCTGGTTCTTACTGACTAGGTATACACCCGTGGTAGCAGAAGCCACCCAAAACTGTGTGAGATCGGTAATAAAAGTAACTGCCGATCAAAACTGAAAGAATATGATTTAGTTTCTGAATATAGTTTGAGGGGATCTGTATTTACAAGGGAGAGTCTGTGAGGTCAAGGTCTGTGAGGCCTGACAGGCTCAAAAGAGGCGGGAACCATATTCTTCTCCGCTGGGTTGTTTTAAACCAAGAGGGCAGAGAAAACGGTACATTTTGACAAGCATATCATGTCAAAAAGGTGTACATTTAATTATTCTGGAGAAATTTTGTTTCCCGTCAGAGAAAAAACGGACAACACTGAAATTGTTTACGCCGGTCAGTCACTTGGTGTTCAAATTAAGGTCTAATGAGATTCTCTGTGAAGGTTTTTTGGGTCCCTGGCTGATCCCCGTCGGCCACATCATGTCCCGTACCACTTGAGCCCGGGCCCCAGACATGAGCCCGTATAGGAGAGCCCCAAACAAGGTAATCTGGATTCATTAGATGCACCTTTTACTGCCTTTCCTCCAGCTTAACTATCAGATTAGCACGAGACCATGAAATGTAATGCCTATGTCCTAAAACACCATGCACAGAACATTTGCTTGCTGAAACTTTGCGCGCTCCTGTGGACCACTGTAGTTCTGCCAAATCCGATGTCCTGCGAATAGCGAAAGAGCTGAGTGTGAGAAGTTTCAAAACTGAATGATAGCACTATCAGAGGCTGATGTGGAGCCTGGTGAAGAACTCTTGTTATGGTGATAAATCGAAAGAGCATGAGACACCATCCATCGTCCATCATCCAGAATCTGCAGTAACTAGCATTGGAAGTGCAAGATCATCACCTACGTAACAACATAGAACAGGTGATCTGGTCACGATCAGTACAGCTCATTAGTCCCCAATGACGAGCAGTGCGAGCTTGCGCCACACTTCAACTATTCACAATTATTTCCGCCATCTTTAACGTGTGTTATTTTTCAGACCCAATCGTGTCAGACAGATATCACACACTGCACAAGTGTAGAGAGTGTAGGTATCATTATATCGAGATGAAGATCGTTACACTGGGTTGATGCAATACCTTGACGCGGGATTAGCGCATACAATAGTACCAACCTCAATATTTTTACTGATTTAATTTATTATTCTCCTTTGGCTCAAGAACCGATGTCTTTTATACCAAGTTGGCCTAATTTTATTCAGTAAGGAACAGTATTGCATGGATTGGCATGGCTTCGGTTACATAATCCTTCAACAAACACCTTACTTTGGTTTTATAACAACTTACGATGAAAAGCTACAGAAAGCTTTTGGATCCAGCTATTATTGAATTAATCATACGTATGAACAGCTGTTTCGCTCAAATTAAAATCACTGACAAATTTCCCTTGGATTTGAGTAAAGGAGCCGATAAGCCGATAGTGTGCCGACCGAACTTGTGGGCCGATACAAGACAGCAAGTGGGCATCCCAACACAGTGTACGGTTGCCGCTCACGTGGACGAAGCCTGAAACGAACCCTGTTTGGCGGCTCTAACGAGAAGAGAGGAGAGAAATGGACATAGCAGTTGGAGGATGCTTGACAATGATAATCCGGCGAGCAACATCACCATTCACAGAGTACACACGGGTTCATTATGCGCACGGGATCGAATCGTGCTTGCAGCGCATCATTAGAATACACGGACTCTTCGGAGGTGGAGGAGCCACCCACGGACAGAGTGCAGGTGCCGCCCCGAGTGCTGACCTCTTGCGGTGGTTAAGGGCTACCGCGTGTTGTTCTATCCATCTTTAAATATGTGTACTCTTTGTACGAGAGGAGAATCTGTGATCGACAGAGCGCCACAGAAAGAGGTGTAATTGCCAAGGTGTCTATAGGGAGGGGCTTAGGAAATAAGAGTTGATTCCGCTTCCCCGACGATTACCGTTGGCACCAGCTGGGTAGGCCCATACAACACCATTACTCCACAAGGCAACCTCCTGCTTCCGTAGGTTCCGTACCTACCTACTTCACATTTTGTTCAGTCCATCAAGTTTTAGACTACAGAGGAATAGCATACCTCATATCATAGTTATTTACACCAACGATCATATAGTCAGTTGGGCGTAAACCGCAGCTTGGACCCCGGAAAGCCCGGTAGCCATGATAGCCGGAGTGTTCAGGGAAGGAGAGGTCCAGCGGCCGCGATGCTGCGATAGCCGCAGCCGCCGGTACCACCTGTCAGTAACTCGTCAAACGGCCCACCGCCTTGTCGATAAACTTTGAGATTAATGCCATGTCCATTTTGTTTATACGCCCCTTGAAGGAAAGATAACAACTACCAAGTTTCGGCGAAATGTGACTTGACTCTTGACCCGCATGCAACAGTTACTTTTACAGTAGCAAAGTGCGTTACATGCTTGATTGCTTGATTCTAGAGTGAGTTTAGTGAAAGTATTCAACATGGTGCGCTAATCAACTCTTGTACCTACTTTGCAAGTTTTAGGTTTACATCTTGGTATAGACTATCCAAGAAAAATATGGTTATAAGTTATAGGGTAAAGTAGGCAGTTTCGGTAATCCCAAGTGCGTCAAAGGATTTTCAGATTTTGGAGAATCAGTACTTAGATCTAAAAAAAAATTAGTAGGTACTTACCTACACTTTCCGGAATTTTGTAGGTTCCAATAAGGACGTTGAAGAGGCACTTCGTTGTGTTCTTCCTTACAGCTGTCTAGCGTTATGTTTTCTAATTATCATGAAAGTGGTTAGAGTACCTTGAGATGATCAATTGCTTTCCAGCTTGTTAAAAGCAAGGGCAATATGGTTGAGCCGCTGAACGAATGAATCAGCACTTGAAGATCAACATTTAGACCAGTCATCTGCCACAACAACACCTGACCTACAAAAATAACAACTCTAGTTAAAAAGATGTTACGAATTTCATCATGGCGTCTAATTTGTGGGAGGTGGATGGACGTGGTTGAATCAAATCGAATATTGGTCAATGAATAAATAGAGTTCGATGATGATTATGAAATAGCGTTGTGTAAGGATGACCGAGGCGAAGAAAACAAGAGCATGAAGAACAGTCTAGTTGCCTGGTTTAATTAAAAATTGACCCAAATTATTCTGCAATCGAGATCATCAAAATCAAGTTTAGCTCGGCAGATTGGCGCCTACACCCTCACTTAAATAAACACAAATATTATTGAAGTGGGCCTAATTGTAGTTTAATGTAGCAAGTGGTGGTGTTAATGGCACAACGCCAGAGGCGATTCTTCATCTTCTCCTTTTCGAGGCGACTTTATTGTGCCCCCAATCGGCACATTTCCCTTCAACCATCACCTGCAAAAGGCTAGTGCTCCAAAAATTGTTTTCTACCGAGGGGTTAACCACTCGTTGGGAATCTCGTTTGGAACCATTGGAAATCTTTGTGAAATCTCAGGGAATCTTCGAATTTTTTGGAGTGGTTGCCCTTAGGGGTTCATCTTCCTATAAATATCGTTGGGAATCTTTGGATATCGTTATGGAATCTCAGGAAATCTCAAGGAATCTCTGGAGTGGTTACCCCCTCGTTTTCTACCGATTTCAGCGTGCAGAAACTTAGGTCCAAACTCTCAAAAAATTATTTTTAACTCGTGTCCTCCTCCGTATGAACTCATTTCTCAGTTTTGGAATACTTTTCTGAGACTGGGAAGAAGTAAAGTAGGGTGCTGAGCCCTGAGCCATTTTAAAAAACTCCAAAATAAATGTATTAGAATCATGGCCAAAATGTCAGCACGTACTTCTGCCAGGCCCATAAAATTTGGGTGTTTCCAATAAGTTGCACTTGAGCAATAATCCGACCCTGCTTTACTCTTCACATATACTATCCTACAACTATAACACCTACCTCAGTGAAGAGCCAAAATAGTATTGCGCAACGGTCCGACATGCAGGACACAATTACCTATTGTTGCTTCCATTGCGCACGTGCCACGGCAAGTCATTGCTATTGCTCCAGTTATAAACGATTATTATTGCAAGGTGCAAAATGGTCCATACGTACACAGAAAGGCCAGCGGGTGGATGGGTCTAACCTTGGCACCTCTTACCGACATGTAGGCCTGATGGCGTAATTTTCATACAATTGCTTTCGGATAAGATGGAAAATATAAACAACTAACAAATCCTAAAGAACAACCGACGCAACGGAGACGGCGAGGGGGTAACCACTCCAGAGATTCCTTGAGATTCCATAAAGATTTCCAAAGATTCCCAACGAAATTCATAGAAAGATGAACCCCGAAGGGGTAACCACTCCAAAAATTCAAAGATTCCCTGAGATTTCATAAAGATTTCCAATGATTCCCAACGAGATTCCCAACAATACTCCTGGAGTGGGTAACCCCTCGGGAGACGGAGACCTAGTCCGATTCAGGTTCCCTCTTCATTTTCCAGCTCTCTGACAAAAAAATGCTGATGATTACATGAGCACCGTTAACGTTAACAAGATGTTAAACAAAATTCATGGACATGGTCATCGAAGCCGGACTCAAAGAAAAACATCTGAACCTGTCAATTTAATAAAAACGATCGAAAACACAAAACAAACCAATTAGACCAGGTAGGTCTCCTCACCTAAATACCTATAATACTCATCTTCAGACCTTACCTATCCTCTGAAAGTTTGATCAGTATCTAATGTAATTGATTAGATACGTACCTGCTGATCAACTGACCCATCTAGTAAATGATTACCGTATATTACTGTCTCAACAGTCTCTGCAGGAAAGCGGGTATACCAAACTGTTGCTGTTAGTCTACTTTTGGTTCGATTAAGGATATTTTTAAGTGCCAAGTTATTTTTCATTGAAATATATTAAATCGGATTACTTATAAATCCATCCGCAAGAGACCATACAGACTTAAACACCCATAAAAATCATTCCAAGTAGGTGATCGCCCGTAAAGTTAATGATAAACCGATAATCAATTGAAATAAAACATGAGAAATCGATAAGTTTTACTATCGACTGTAAAATATTATATGGACCTGAAGAGAACAGGTTGTTGAATACCCCACATGGTACTAGGAGAGGTAGGTATGATCTTAAATGTTAGCGCAGCCATTAAATATATAAATTCCTTTAAGGTACATTTTTTTAAATGACTTAAAGAAAGTTCTCTGGAATATAAGAAATTACTTTTTAAAAAAAACGAATGGCAAAGGTTGTCATTAGCAGCCTGGGAGTGTTTTTCAGCACGAGTTGTGCCTGAAAGCCTTTACAAGATGGTCCAGGGGTAACTCAAGAATGCCACCAATCCGATAGAAACAAGAAATAAAACTGTTTATAGTACAGCCACTTTAAGCTGCCTTTACCTAAGCTCCGGTAATTGTGTAATCAGGCGTGAAACAGCCCCTACCGTTTCATAGCGTAACGTTTCAATGCAGGTAGCAAGGTTCAGGGTGGTCCCTCAGTGAACATTCCCAAATTGAGACAAATAATAACTGCATGCAGTCGCCAATGGTATCACACTTAACTTAAGTACCTACCTAGATTGTTAGAAGATTGGGTTTCTAATATTTCTGTCATTGTTAACCCCATCTCCGCTAACCAACATATTTATATCAACTTATTAAAATTAATAATAGCGAGCGAACTACGTGTCGTTGAGTTATTTCTAAAAGTAGATCGTGTCACTAAAATCATATCAATAACATCATTCTAGTGTTGTATAATTGTCAACTTTCCATAACAACTAGGAACGTTAATATTTTCCTATAAGCTTAAAAAATTCTACCAACCCCACACTGAAAAGTCCTGGATGAAATTGTCGACGATGAAACGTCTGGTACCATTTCTGTACCTAAACCATTTTTCAATAGATTGTACATGGAACAAGCAAATAACAATAGACCCATTACAAGAACATGATCTTCCTTTCCACATGAGTGAACGGAATGCCCTCAGGGCAGGCAGCTTAAACTGGCTGTACTATACCACCAATCCCGAGAACAGATTTTTTCGAGGTTCAATTTTATGTGAGTTTACCTCACATATTAGGTATTGGCTGAAATGACGGGTGTTTAGCACTAAATATGCCAAGCTCACGCTCTGGCATATTGGTTATTAGACTGTTCACGGCTAATGGACCATGCTAATAATTTATTGAGTGCCTGTGTAGCAGTTTACTACCCTTCACTCGTTTTAACTTCTCTTCCAGTCTGGCACAAGTCTCGCCTCATCGGATATTAAATGGCTATGAAATTTGGGGAACCTGGTGGGCAAATTTACGGTATTATCGAGAGGTTAACCACTGCAAGAATCTCGTTGGGAATCACGTTAAGAATCATTGGAAATCTTTATGAAATCTCAGAAAATCTTGGAATTTTTTTGGAGTGGTTACCCATTCGGGGTTCATATTTCTATGAATATCGTTGGGAATCTTTGGAAATCTTTATGGAATCTCAGGGAATCTCAAGGAATCTCTGGAGCGGTTACCCTCTCGGATATTATTTTCTATTTTTGGCCAAAAGAATCCAATCTCTATATCATACAAAAATTGACACGCCTCCCAAAATGCTCTTTCCGATCACGTCGTTAATGGTCACAGAGCAACTCTCAAAAATAAGCAAAATAGGTAGAGCCCGAACTAATTTATGAGGATCCAGGCATAACCGTAAATAGGTATAGCTGGCAATTAGACCTGCTGTTGTCTTCTTATCTGTATAGCTTCCTACAACTAGCCTACCTCACACTATTCCAATGATACACGCGATCAGTTTTAAAAAAATTCCGCAGGTTTTTCCGTAGTTCATATTTCAATACTTAAAAAGTAATTCAGAGTGGCCTCGAATATTGCTCAGAATAAGGAATGCCAAGGTGAGGTGTCCATTGCCATGGCAATATCTCATATTTATTGACGATTCTGGGCCCTAAATTTTGAGATGGCGTTTCCCGCAACACCTGAGGCTCTTAATTACGTACCTAGATGTATAGCCCACCTGTGGCCAGATCCGACCCTGACTCCTGACCAGGACCAGCCTAATTGTTTTCCGTAACGTTTATTTACAGATAAGGACTACTAAATTATTTCACAAGGAGATAGGTTACTCTTGATAGCTATCGTTGGATACCCATACCTATCGCATATTTGAGATCTAGATATTGTGGACTGGTTTTGAACCACTAACAGGAATCGTTTTCGTTGTAGGAGGCTCCGTCTTGTAATTGCTTGAGAAGATAGTTTTAAGAAATGTGTCGCAAGGAAGGATTTATGTTCACCTTAGGCAGTGGAAACATGGCTAAGCTGCATATGAACTCTATTACAGTAGGTCAAGATAAAAATTACCGGTCTACGAAAGTTTGCTCCAAGTAGTAATGTTAGAGTAATGGGCTATCTCAATTACGTTTAAATGAAATATCAAACTTCGTTCAAACTCATCAAGGCCATTTTTCAACATTTGAATTAACACACCAATAAACTATTTTGTTCAAAGATCATGCATTTGTGTAAAACGTTCGCAGATTCTTCAGGAGTGTGACGGTAACCACCGTGGCACATCTATTAACTGATCCAATTTCGTCGGTTAATTTGTAAGGGGAGCTCCTCAGCTTCTTGCGACACAAATCCACACTATTGACGGAGAGTGGGAAGGACAGGATGGACTCGTTGACACAAAACAAAAAGAGAGAAAAAGGGAATTATTATAGTCTTATTTCCAACAATTCCGTCTTCAAATGTCTCGGAAATTCCCTATAAAATACTAGCCGTGATCCAAGGAATTAATTGTCCAAGAACTTGAGGCAGAACCGCCGCAACGCTTCCACAGAATCTTGTACTTCACAAAGGTTGACAGATTTGTATACTTGTAGTTATCAGTATAGGTATAAGAACCTGTCGAACGTCGGTCAACCAACCCAGAAACTCCAATATCCCGAAAACCTTTAAAAAACCGCCGGTGACATTAAATTGTAAAAAGCTAAAATAACACCTTGGCCTTTGTACCTATACACAACTTCTTTTTCCGTTAGCACGCAACACCCATAGCAGATACCAGTCCGGGCAATGGAGTTGTTCCACAGGCCATAAAGTCTTTTCCCGATTTATTCGTACAGCGATCTGTTGTATTGTCCGATGAGTATCGAAGGCAGATAATCTGGCAGTGTGACATCCTTCCCATCTAGAAGTTGGGACTGGAGCTGTGAGTGGGTGCCGCAGTCCTCACCTTTGCTTTTATCTATTTCAAGTTTACCTATGTCATTGGCCGCGTCTCAACCTGTTTTCGTACTTCCCAATACATCACCCACCTAGGGTCTAGGGTTAAACATTAATTTCTTTATTTAGTTTATTTACATTATTTTTCCTTTAATTCCTTATTGCTTTTAAACTGCTGAATTTTTTCCTCACTCGTACACTCGCTCGCGGGAATCAGGCTACCTACAATTTTACCCCACATACCGACTCCTCCTTAATTTTTATTCCTTCCTTGAAATAATTTGAGAAGTCCCCTCTGGGTGACATTTTTCTGAGACCCTCCGGGCTTGCGCTATTTACCTGTTGCCCTACTCGTGAAAAAGCTGTCTAGAAATACCTTAAAACAAATCTGGACCCACTTAAGGACAGCCCTAGAGGAATCGCACACCCACTTCTTCTGCATTATGTGTCAGAACTCCAAGTCTTAATTCACGCAACTGCGAGAAATATCTCACCTGTTATATCTCACTGTTGACGGCAGGCGTGCTATATCACCACGATGACATAACCTTATATTTTAATTATTATGATATCTATACGGTGGAGACTGGAACAAGTCTGTATTAATTATAAGAACGAAAACGATCCGATCATCTAAAATGGAAGCGGTTTTCAAACGTAAAGTCGCATTGCGGTGACCATGGAATTTTTTCTTATGCTGATTATGGCTATCAGATCTCTAGGTACTTCATACCTGCTTATAGGTCTGCAGCCTTTTCCACTGTAATTTCCGTGTTTTCCTGTCAATGTCAATAACACAGTATCATAGGTTTTTACTTTCTCGCCCGTATGTAATACATGGGCTGAGAAAGTTATGTCTTCGTGCAAAATTTCGATTTTGAAATTTTGGGTTTCCCATGATCCTGGAGGTCCCCCGAGTCCAAAAAAGTGGTTTTTAAAAAATGTCCGTCCGACGTACGTACGTACGTACGTACGTACGTCAGTCTGTCGCGCAACTGGACGTAACACCGTTCGTCCGATTTTGCTCAAATTTGGTATGTAGGTACCTAATGTAAATATCTGGACATGTTTTTTGATAAATTTTGATAACTCAAAAATTGCGCCTGCTATGGTCAAAAAAAGGCAAAAAATCGTGTTTTTTGACAGTTAAGAAGGGCTGGAAGCTACGTATATCAAGTTGGAACCTTGAAAATTTGCGAAAGTGTTTTTGAATAGATGCTTTTAGGTCTTTTACAATCACTTGGAGGTGGGCCAATAACTTGGCCCAGTTTTGGCCCAAACGCGTTGGTCGTCACTCCGGTAGCACTTTTCGATCGATTTCAATAAAAATTGGTAGGGAGGTGTACTTTAACCTAATTTGATGTTTTACCGAACGAAATTTATCCAACATAATAATTATGGCCAATATTGGCATTATCGTAGGAAAATTTTCCAAACATGGAAAACGCGTTTTTGATTGGTTCAGACGGATTTGCAACAACCCTAATGGACAGATTTCCTTGAAAATTGGTGAAAGTGGTCTCAGATAGATGCTTCAAGGTCATTTTCAATAGATTTTCAATTACTTGAAAATTAAGGCCGTGACATGGAAAATAGAAAACACGTACTTTGCGCGTCGAACGACACTTCACCATTTGACGGATATGTTTGAAATCCGGAGAGTAGGTGCCTAAAATTATTATCCAGTGTATGGGAAAATATTTTTTAGAAAAAATTAAAATTTTGGTCCAAAAAAAAAATAAATTACGTAAAAAAAAATTAAATTTTCGATAAAAATTGCGAGAAAGTCAAGTGCGACCATTGTCGAACCCTTTATTTAACATTTGGAAAACCCCCAAAAGTGAGGAAAATAGAAAATCTCGAAAATCAGTCATTCTCAGTGATTTGAAGTGAAGAGAAGTCTGCAATGCACTCTATTGTATCTTGTTACTTATCATACTAGTATGTGGGGTTCAGTGCAATACCAACGGAATACTGTGGCCAGGAAAGGGGCAGGTCCATCTCGTAACTCACAATTTAAATCTAGGTGCATATATCTGTGGTTTCGTCTGTAAAGACCAATGTTTATGCATATTCTTGTAAGCGCATAAACTAGAAACGTTTCCATCTGTCTACTTATGTATTTAAGTTATTCAAAAAACGTTATTTATACGTAAAAGCGTGGAGATTCCTTTGGCTGGTATCATAAGTCACAAGTCATATCGTAACTTATCGAACTTTTTCATGTTTCCTTAAAAAGTAGTTTATTGTGGGTGGTTTGAAAGAAGCAGGATGCATAATGAAGTTGTGCATACATGTCTTAAGTCGCAGCAGTAGTCGCCCATTGGAATGCATAGTTATAGTTATACCTACATCTCTACTTTATGAGCCGTAGTCGTATCGCCGATATTCAACGCCTGTCCTGTGGATACGTCATAAATCCTTTCTATACGTCACCAACATATTTATTACGGCGTTTCTTGTGTTTTAAAGAAAGTTCTTGGACCTGAAATTGGTGTTAACGTGACTAGATAGTCGGCCATTTGAATTTTAATAGTCTAGATAAGGTTTGGGTAACGATAGTGAGATGGAGCTTCCAAGGCTGAAGTGGTTTCTTTCACTGTTCCTGTGTCGACTCAAGAGATTGTAGTGTTATGTGGGCTATCCAATGGACTATTTGTCAGCTGGACCTGAGTACTACATCATGACCAATGGATTAAGCTATGTGATACCCAGCGTGTCACAACAGCGTAAACATGCATATTCAGATAACCCTTTTTGACAGTAATAAAGAAAATACGTGATGGGCTGTTCCAAAAGAATTATCTGTCAGCGTTTTCTGAGGAATTTTCAACTCGAATTAGCTTTGCTCCTGCCTTTCCTCTTCCTCCTTTCTCCTTTCCCCTCACATTCCCAACACTTTCTTCAACTCTCTTTTTCCCTCAGCTATTTTCGCCTCCTCTTCCCTATACTCTCTCCATCCTCATCTCCTGAGGTGTGTCAAGTATTCAGCAACCCATGTGTTCTCGCACCGCAGACAACTGTTTGGTCGCCGCGCCCGGCCACGGCCGGTGGCCATTGGCTACCTCTTTGTCGGTTCCTGCTTGCATCACGCCGAGCGTCGAGCGTCGACCATCCTCCTCGAGTTCGCACTCCCTACGGCTCTTCCAACGCAATCCTCATTAACCCCAGTCACGTTCCGCATTGTCGAGCACCATATTGACATGGTCCTTATGGTAATCACCGCCACTAACTAATCCAACTACCGACTACTACTCCTGCCCATCGCCCCTCGCAACACTTCCAATACTATTGTACTTCCATATGAGGCGTCGTTGCCATGGTTACCAAAGCAATTCTGGAATAAGTCATCTTGGTTCGATTATTGTGAAGTAGGAGATGGGAGTTAAAAGTAGCCTCAAAGGGCAGCGGTCGAGGGGGTAACCACTCCAGAGATTCATTGAGATTCCACTGAGATTCCATAAAGCTTTCCAAAGATTCCCAACGATATTCATAGAAAGATGAACCCCGAACCGGTAACCACTCATAAAAATTCCAAGATTCCCTGAGATTTCATAAAGATTTCCAATGATTCCCGACGAGATTCCCAACGAGTGGTTAACCCCTCGGCAGTGGTATACATTTCTAAGAGGGGTTGCATGGTGAACCAAGTTACAACTTTCTCCCGCCCGCAGGTACTGAATCTTCTGATATGGAACGAACAACGGAATTGTAGGAAAATCAAAATCTGAAAATTAATTTTGTTCTTTTCTTGTACCCTCCGTGCATGAGAATGTCAAAATATCAAGTATTTTATTGGTCCAGTGAGGGACTGATAAAAAAAGGTGAGGGCGTTGACCAGTCCCACATTAACGGAGCCATTAAAAAAATACCCACAAACTTGCCATAAAGTTGGAACATCAGTGTAATGGGTTAAAAGTAACTTAATACGCCTGGAAATGGAGTACAGGTGTGAGTTTATGATGTTGAAGCGACCCCACACGATCACAAGCAGGTTCCTTCATTCAACGCGCCTACCATTTTAGGGTCCACAACATCAAACCTCAAATCAAATCATTCAAATGCCACTTCAACTGTATGCATCACCAGGAATACCTGTTCATCAAATGATCCTGAAAAACGACTATCATTTATTAATTCTACTGTCAACGTATAACTTTTCACAAAAATCAAGTTCCAGTGAGGTTGTGTTATGTGGTCAACGTTTTCTCTTACATAGCTGAAATTATTTAACCTTGTGAGCTTACGGTGACATGGGCTCCCTCTCGTTGACGTTGGGAGATCAGAAGGGGACTAATAGGTACAAGGTGCACCTTATGACACATGTAGGCCTAGGGCGGGACTCAAGTTTCTATCAGCCACAATCAATCTGGCATCGGTACCCCCCTGCTGTAGGGCGCACGTTCAAGGATCTATCTATGACGCATAAGAAAACATCTTAGGAATTAGAATGGCTAGTAGAGCACCTACTGCTTGAGGTTGGAGTGCATAGCTGTAGCACCAACAGATGTCTATGGATTATCGGGGAAAATGGTAGGAAAGAGGACGCCTTAGGGAGAGCACCGGTTTTCTTCTGTTGAAAATATCCGAGGGGTTAATCACTCGTTGGGAATCATTGGAAATCTTTATGAAATCTCAGGGAATCTTGGAATTTTTTGGAGTGGTTATACCCCTTCGGGGTTCATCTTTCTATGAATATCGTTGGGAATCTTTGGAAATCTTTATGGAATCTCAAGGAATCTCTGGAGTGGTTAGCCCCTCGAAAATATCCAAAATAAATTGACAAAGTTTTGAAAAAGGTGAGACCCGTGACCCGTGCCGTGAAATGAGCACTGGGACGGAGAGAGGAGAGAGAAATGACTGGTATAGGCGCGTATAGGTGACTTCTGCCCAGCCTGTACCTTATATCGGTATGAGCGGGCCGGTAGAAATCCCCTTGCGTAACTTGCGTAAGCTCTCAGAGGCGAAAAAATCAGAGGTGTCTTCAGAGATAAAATACGGTACGATAATATCGTAACCTGCTCTGAAATATTAACTAGCAAACCAAATAGAATCCCTCCCGTTATTTCGGTTGTCCTCGACAAAAGCTTTCAGTCTTTTTCATTAGCTAAGTGAGATGAACGGTTCTAAAATGGCAATAAATATGCCGGTGTTTTGACTTCCTAGGGATCATATAAATTTAAGGCTGTAGTAGTTGTGAGCCAACGCCCCCGTATGGGACCGTTTCACAATGGGTTTCTCGTATGCTCGTACCTGTAGGCTTGGGCCAGGTGCGACGATCTTCCCGATTGGATGAAGCGGGTCATTGCTCTGTGTCATTTTGAAGAATTAGGTCACATGATGGTATAGAATAGAATATAGAAGAAGGTTCGTTAGGCGTCCTTCCTTAAGCCGTTCCTCACACCGCTTCATCAGGCGATAACTTACCCTATCCAAAATATTTATCTCCTCGACTTCTCCTTCATCTAACCAAGGGAAAGGAAATATTTCCCAGTGTTTTTGAATGACCAAGCCGCCGAGATGTGCTCTCCATGATCATGGAGCATATACAAGTTATCTTGACAAGGTTTTTTGACATTTTGACCATTTTACCATTTATATATATATATTATAAAATCACTAAACGCTAAATGATCAATACGTAATTTTTTGTCTTTAGGTGGACGATTGAGTATACCTGCAACAAGTAGGTACTTATTGAGTAGTGCTTCTACCTATAGTTGGAAAATTCATTGCACCGAAAATTCCGGTTCCGCCTGGAATCCTGGATTGACCAATAATCACGTCTTTTTGTATACATAACAAACCCTTTCCAAAATGTTTATTAATCACTCCATGAATTATTTATTGAAAAAAATAGAAAACAATAGTAGGTAAATTTTCCGATCGACCTTGTTCCATTGATTGGGCACGGGCATGTATGGAACGGTGATGGTGATAGGGAGGCATGTGGTCGACTTTCCTATTGTAGCCACGGTGGGTCCATTTGTTAGTAGCAGATGACATGTGCCTGCCCCGGACACGAGCCGGGCCCGCTATTTGCATAATCCGCCGGGACGGATTTCTGATAGCAGCTACGTTATGTTTGGTGCTGCTCTACGTAGTGGCGCCGGGATAACTCACTGACTTACGACGGGTGGCTTTTCGATACTCTGGCGACTTCAGGATGACTTTCTTGTTGGGGACAACAACGTTTTTCTCAGGGCAGGAATCTAGAGACTCACATGTATTTTTTCAGATTTTTGGGTATATTTATAGAGTCTCAAGTTCCACCTTGTAAATACTTGTATATGTATTTTGATATGCCTCAACAAAACTTAAAATACTCGCATATCAGTGAGGAGTCAACCTAGCATTTTGTTGCATAAAATTATATCCACTTATAAAAATAATCGGAGTTATGGAATGTTTGGCTGTTATATAAAAATATTGTACCTCTAGTAGTGAGGATACCAATTTGAAATTCTGCAGAAAAGTAGTTGCAATGATGATATCACTCCCGACAAGACAAGGAACGCCAGAACAACTCAGAACAAGTGCTTCAGCAACTAAAATCTGCAAGAGGTGTGAGAAGTGAAAATGACTTATTGAGGAGATGGCGAAGAAATGAGGGCGTCAATGTCAACCCCGAAAAGAGACATCTCTGCTCCCGACACTCCGCTAACAATGCGACCTGTTTCCTCTGTGGAGTAGAAAGCGACATAGTCGTGAGGATGGAAGCGACGCTGGGTGGACAGAACATGGCCGTCTAATGACGAGATGCTATCGCGAGACGTGGGATCGCCGTGGACACCTACTGTGCCGGTGGTCAGTATTCGTGACGGACCCAGCAGAGGTGCCTTACTGCCGTACATGAACACATTGTCAGTCGTAATAGGTAAGCTGAAGGAACGCAGAAGTCGGCACACACATCATCTCAAGAATACCTGAAGCACGCCCAATTTCTGATATTTCCGTACTGTCAATCCGGATACAAAACCATTACATTGGGTTCTGGACCTTCGTCGCTTTACCCATCATTATAAGAACACTTATATATACCTCCAAGTTAAATCAAACTATAACCAGAAACCATCCGATACGCTCTAATTTTTTCATAATCAACTCTCTGAACCTCGTCAGTCTCGAGGCAACCACGAAACAGTGGAGAAACCTATCAAATGAACGGAAAATAGTAACGGACAGGTCGCCTAGTGAGAATGAGTGCAAATTAAACGTGGCAGAAGATGTGCTACGAGCCCCTTGTACGTGTATTCAGCGAGTCGGGGCACTAGACTTGTACGTGTATTCAGCAAGTCGGGGCACTAGACTTGGGGCATCACGACGGTCGGTTGAAACTTCGCGGCGGCGTCACGAGGCCCTTCGGCGAGTTTCTGTTAGCGCTGTTATTTATGAGATCATGTTAATATAATGGTTCTCTTGTAATTAGACAGCCCCTGTCATTCAAAGTGGACCGACGTAGAGCTCTCTGGTTGGGCGGACTCGATGTTTAGAGGGCCCCACTTCTCCTGTGGGAATTTTATATTCACCAACAATGAGATACGTTGGCTCTCCCTTTGACGTTTGATAACATTAAGTTATTTGCAGCAGCGGGTTGTCGCACTATGTGCTTGCGACTGAACATAACTTTATCTTCAGATCGTGAAGGTGCTTCTTTTTGGTATTCGTTTTGGGGTAACTTAGTAGGGAGAGTGTAGCGGAAGCAGAATCATTTCACAGGACGGTAGTGCCGAAATGCATAGAGACTTATACGTAATATATACTCGTATTTAATACAATGTCTCGAAGTTCATTTGTGCACTACAAAAGCAGTGACGTTGTCGCTGACAATGGAATACGCATAAAATATTTCTCATGCACCTGCCATGAAAAATTCCGAAGTTTAAAAATACGAACATAAATCTACGGTGAGATAAAAATCTTTTGGTCGGAATGGACATGGAAGGAACCAGAGCAAGGGTAATTTAGGGGAGAGGAGGGAGGTCACTCGACAGAATTCGGTCTCCAATGGAATCCCTATGTCCCATGCCTGCTATTGTGTGGCCCATTGTATGATGGTCCGTCCAAATTCCTCTCATTTAGTTTTCATTGTCCCATTCAGGTTCTCTCGGGCTGCAGGTGAACAACAATATCCTCACTTCTTTCAACTTTTTACAAGTGCACGAAATTCATCGTCCAATTTTTTTTGGAGCCATCTCAGGTATCAGGTGTAGGATGTCTTTCATTTGTTGACAGGATTTATTATTTTTTTTGCCAGCATTCCTGGATTGTACAATGAATGGAGGTGGCAGTAGTGGTCCATGCTGGGTGCTGGGTATTTGTTGTTCAGAATCTAAAGTCCTTTCTTCTTCTTCACCGAGCTTCAGGTGATGTGGGACCTCTTTTGAGATTCTTGCCATCTTTTGAGTTTGGTGGGTATTTTCCCAGGTAAGTCATAGGAAACTGGCATTTCTGGAAACCTGTCTATGCTACATAAACCTGCAAGAAGTAACAAGTAACAAGTCAGCATTCTTACAAAACTAGGCACTTATGTGCCTACATAACCTACCTATCTAGATAAATTAAATAAATTAAAAATTTAAAAAATATTCTATAGATACCTACGACATAGGTTTGGATAGATTTTGAGGGGTGCACGTAGCGTTTTCCCGTTAAATAGACTGTTAGACCAAATCAAGGGTCTGCTAATTCACTGACCGCTAAAGAAATTTTTTATTTAATTAAAATTCGAATAAGAGGATTTTTTCATTGGAAACCTGACGTGCCTGCTTCCGTCCTACGCATGTGACCGCTTATAGTGCCGCCGCCGCCGCCGCCGCGCCGCTCTGTCCAACTGAAGGGCCACCCGACAACATGCCGAATATGTAGAGAACCCTCAACCTTACTATGATCTGTGAAGTCTACAGGTTCTCTCGGTTGAATGTGAAGTAGTTTGAAATGGCGATGGCCCTGCAAAGTTTTCAAGCACTTGATCGCCAAGGGCTCTGATAATTGATCAATCTATCACGGCGTCATTTCGATACCCTATTTTAGATTGGAATGAAATAACCTGCTGAATTCACATACCTCGGAGGGACCATTCTGCCTCCTAATGTTTACCTTTGCCGACCCACAGGTGTCCCCCATCCATTCACGCGTACCTTGCTTTCAATAAAAACAAAGTAGAACAACCTTTTCCTCCAGTACGAACCTCACCACAAAAGAAGTGTACCAACAGATCATTCAAATTAGCTCTTTCATAAGAAAAGGTAGTTTATTGTCTCTCTTTTGTTTATAGGTACCTATGTTCAATGATATTTTTTTGGGATCCTGAAAATATTTTCTCATGAAATCGAATCAGGATCTATTTTGTTTTTTCATTACCTAGATATTCGTATACCTGATCAGTGTGGTATGGTACTGGTGTTTAATGCAATAGGTACGGTACAGTGCCTTGCGAGGGGGTAACCACTCCAGAGATTCCTTGAAATTCCGCTGAGATTCCATAAAGATTTCCAAAGATCTCCAACGAAATTCATAGAAAGATGAACCCCGAAGGGGTAACCACTCCAAAAAATTCCAAGATTCCCTGAGATTTCATAAAGATTTCCAATGATTCCCAACGAGATTCCCAACGAGTGGTTAACCCCTCGGTGCCTTGTAGATTCCATGCACAATTCCATAAGCACAATAAGCACTATAAGCACCCGGACTACGCTACAGCGCAGACTAATTTGGGATGCTTAGCTATAATTTAAATTCCACCGCTTTAGTTATTGTACAGTAATGCCACTTGCAGGCTGTTATTTATTTATATCAATGCTATTCGGTAACCAACTGTTCCCAGTCAGCAGTCTTCCGAGGGTTTTCTTACGGGAGAGGATCCCTTTCAATTCACCTTCACAGAGGCTTACATTTGCCAGCGAACTAAGTCAACAAGCATCCTCTCGACTTTAGAGTTATTATATTACTCTATGTATGTCCCAGTTTTTGTTTTCTACACTGAGGGGCAAGTCGATAAACCCGCAAATTTACCTAGGTTCAGGATAATTAAACCTAATCTAAAATACCACATTCCTTACTACCGTCTATTTCTTCTCCAGTGCGTAAGAGGTTGACCTTTGCTAGGCGCACCTGCAGCCAGAGAAAGAGAGCACCATCAGCCAATAAAGACATCACACACTATCAGATGGCTAGGGCTCTCATTACGGCCAGTGAGTCTGTAGCGTGAGAGTTATCACTGACCGTCCCTCTAAATCACAACTATCTACTGAGAGATCACAGGTCCGTGCATTTGCGCGGGACGTGTCCACAGTGCTTCCCACATAATGAACTCGACGCTGTCCAGAAAAGAAGACGTGCGCGAGTGCGCGCCGCTGGCCGCTAGGGCTCCTCAGACGTGGGCCTAGGTACAGGCACGGAGGAAGCCCAGCCTGCCCCGCTCCGTTCGTGGGGAGATGTTAGCCGCAGCAGTACTCATCAGCCTCACAAATCTTGCATTTTACGTAGTTTTTCCAGTTAAAAATTACAAAATGGATAAATCTGAACCAATTGAAGGGAGTGTACAGCTCACCGTTCCCCTCCATGGTGCTCGAATAATTCATTATTTCTGGGGGTGAAGAAATGCAAAAAAAAGTAATAATAATTAGTTTAGCAGCTGGGTTTAAAGAACTAGGGACCGCTGCTAACAGTGACTGAATTTCAGAGCAAAGCCCATATATGATCAACTCATTAGCGCCGCCTAAAAGAGAAAACAAAGAAAACGGTACCTCCCACTGGATTCAATTCATAAACAACATGAAGAAACAATTATAAATTGCACGAGATGAAAGATACGGATTGCCCCGCACGGTTCAACGTACGGGGGCCCCTTATAAAATGGGCAAAACATGGGACTCACATTGCTTTTCGATTTATCATCGAAGCCTGGTGTATTCTGGTGTACCTGTTAGTCTGCCTTGGTACACAGCACCCGGACGTCCGTCATCGCCAAATCATGAGGTCATTGGACCCGAACTGTTGTGTACCTTGCACTTTGGATATGTAGATACAGTTTTGTACAAGTGTATACGATGATCGTCATGTATGTACCTACTGTAGCTACCAAAAAATGCAGTTGGCTCGATGTTCTGGACTGGACCCGCTAAATCTGGTGAGAATCTATCGTGTACCAAGCTGAAATAATTAACGTTTTACTTTTAATGAATAAATTATTTGATATTTACATAAATGCAACTTGCTTTCACATAGTTTTGAAAAAAAGAAAAGAAAAAAACTAAAGTAGGTAGGATAAGGTTAAAAATGTTATTATAACTACCTATATACTATGTGGCAAATAACCGATTTGTGGGTACCTGCATCTCTAAAGTCCTGAACAATTCCAGAGCAATGATTCTACCTTAACTTTTGGTCTTCAAAGAATTTGGAAGAGTGTTTTAGTCTGGTTGCTCAGCTCTCAGTTGTCGTCTTCACGGACAGGTGACAAGCCGTCATCTTGTCTCACGTCCGTCTGTCTTGTCCCTCCTCACTCACAAAGACGCGCAATAAATTCAGTATAATCTCTCACGCTCCTGTAACGGTGAGGCCACAGAATGCGCAGTATGACCAGTGCTGCTCAGCAGTGAGAACACTGTAATTCTCGTTTCTTCTACTTTCCTCAGAAGTATCTTCGTGGACCACAGACACCTGTATATTCAGCAGAATATGCTCTAAATTCTTGTGGAACAGGATTTTTGTTATCTCATTCCTCAATCTATAGAATCAGGTTCGATGGTGCAGCTTCGATCAGAGTAGTTCAAAAAGTAACTATGGTGATCGTATATACTTATCACATCATTCGGGTTCATCTTTAATCATCGAAATTTCATTTTATTCACCCAACGGGAAACTCAAGGGGATAACGATAAGATGGTGTGTAATGTCCGAATTCTCGTAGACGCAAGAATTAAGACAGATTTTTAAGAAAATATTACAGGTCCACAGGTACAAAGTACAAAGGCTTGTCCCGTAAAGATGCCGCATTACAGATGAGCTCAACCAAGAAATGAGGCATGCTCCATAGTCCAAATTTCGTTTTGAGCGCATACACCTGTCCGAACCGGTAAAACCATGAAAAGAGGGATGAGGAGGAGGTGTACCTGAAGAAGAATGAGACCCACCGGGGCAACAAAGGGCGTAATTGTGGTAATTGTGGCCCGTATTGAGTGCTGGAGCTCAAGCTGAGGTACAGGTTCAAAAGCATTGCATGCCAGGCATTCCGAAGCGATCGGTTTCAAATAAAATGCTCATTGTCATGTACGGTTGATTACTATAAAGGATTACTGGGAACCTGTGACCTATTTCCTTGCCTTGGGCGTCTTCAACGTGACGAACGTTCCTACTATGCCTATATACCTGGATTCGAGCTTACAGGACTCATAACTCAGGATTGAGTGTGAACAAAACTAATCAGCGATAACCGTGTGAATAATAATTGAGCTCCATTATCAACCATCAGGTGATTAAGGGGAATGATGAACATGTATCTTGGCCAAAGCCGAAGCATACAGTTATGACATGACTTACCATGAAAATTTCGATAGAAGTACCAAAACTTTACACAGAAAACTAGACCGAAATAACTGGCAAGACTAAGGGAAAAGTGGTTGACTGGCTCTCCTAAAAACAAATGAGCACGCTAATTAACAGTTCGGCTTATCAGAAAAGAAGTCCATTCAGAAGCCATTATAGAAGCCAGTTTCGGCGTTTATAAGTGTCACCAAATTGGGAGTTTCTTGTAGGTTGTTAAACTGCAATGAATAGGCCGATGTCGTGATCAGAACAGGTGTTTCGATCGACATGCAGGTACCAGGATTTATGTGTCAAGTTGCAAAGACAACGCATAGCTTACCACGCTCGAGCATACCTAGATTAAACCTGGTGCGCGGGCGATCGGGGCACTGCGAGCCACTTAATTTGCGGCAGCAATAAAAACCGTGGCAAGTGGAACCATAAATTAAGGTTCGGTCAGGTAATTCACGGGAAAGGAACCTGGTATGGTCCCGTCTGCAATGTCACCACCTACGCAGCGGCTTGGGGGCTTGTTTTAATTTTGACACGTCATATTATCTATCGTTGGTTAGCGTTAAAACATGGCGTAATGATGCATAACGCGCCGATTCGGGTTTTTGGCGTCTCTTCAGGTCCGCTTCCAACCTCTAACTATTGCTCCTTAAGGCATAGTCAAGGCCGTCAACATCATCAGACAGGTGCCTTATTTTTATTTTTTTCCAAAAAGTTATCGCTATCGCTTCGACCTGTGACCACAAAAAAGTCTACCTCAAACTAATGAGGTAGGTAATATTGAGGGATTTATTAAATTTAAAACACAACACGAAACAACGTATTCGGTCTAGTCCGTAACAGTAACTTATAGGTTATATACCTATATAGTTAAAAGTTTAGAAGCTTCTGCAAATTTGCAACTTTACAGAATCGCCCTTTGTGGAAAGTCTCTTCGACTGAAGAAAATTCGTAAAATTCTGAGTTGAGCCTGGCCAGCGCTCTGTGTCCTTTGAGAAAGGGTACCAAATACGAGCATATACGAAAGGACGTTATGGACATATTATGGGAGGATGGTGTGGTGCCTCATGGACATATGTGGCGCCAAGGGGCCAAAGGTTGCCACACTTGCCGTCGCTATTTCCATGTTCACCGGGCCAGAGGTCACCGTGCAGAGATACCTTAACATCTCAAGGCAATTTTTTTCGGATTAGCTAGATTATGAGAGGCGGATTCTCGCTGGAAGGGAGAAACTCCCATCGTTTGAAACACCTGTTATTTTCTGTTCATTTGCTTCAACTATAATTCTAGGAAAGAAATATTTTTGGGACGATATCATAGATGAGAATGATCTTAAGTTGCTATCTACCAAACAATCTAAACTGACAGTCGGGTAATTTCCTACGGAAAATTCCCTACTATCAGGTTTTCCACCCAAAACCGATGTTTTCTTTATTCCGTGGATTGTGTACAGTGAAATAAATAAATAAACAATTCACTAAACATCCGCCCTCATACTAAGCAGAGTCATCCTTGAAATGTTTTGCTAATACAACTCATTGTAGTTGCCAAGTCTTGAGGAAAAAATAATTAGACAAGCACTAATTTTAATTTAATGGTCTCGTTAACTTCCTATGTTGAGTGCTTGAGGCGATCGTAGGCGTCTTTCATTCCATTTTCACATTTAGCGGTGCTTTTCTGTAATTCGCTATAGGAGAATAAAAACTGTATAGCATCCTTACTCTGGGACAGTACGCATGGATTTATTATCTGTTTTTTGAAAAAATCTGAATAAAAAATAGCCGTCAAGCAAATTCGATTATGATTCTTCCGATTACCAAACCCATGCAGACAGTCTTGAAACGGTGACCCCGTGGTGGGGTCGCTTGGTTGCAGCTCATGTGCCCTTACAGCCCCGCTCGTGACGTAACCAGGTCCAACACCCAGCCACTGTCAGCCCGCTCTGGAGCGAATCTTAATTATCCGACATAGACCGGTACAAGGTATAAGGCCAAATCCCCGGTCAACTTTGCCGATAAATCAAAGCGAGGACTGAACCTGAAGAAGGTAGCGTTTCCCTCCTCCGCCTTGCTGACCTTGCGAAGGAATTTAAATTATGAGTGATCGGGAGCGATGCAAGGTGGACAGCGGCTATCGGCCAAACGGCGGCGGCGGCAATTTACACCAGGGAAGGAATACGGAACGTGGGAACAATTTGAGGGAACCTTCGAGCAATGTTCGAAACGCCTGTGAGCTACGGATTTTAGTTTAATGTAACCTTTCGAATCGAGAAGCAGATTTCGCGAGTTCAAATTTGGGCTTGAACTGCTATATAACACCCGCAACACTGTAGAGCAGATGATAGGAGTGTGATAAAAGGTTTTCTATTTTAGTAGGCTCATAGGCTAGTCGATACTGTTTACAGCAATCGCCCCTTTTAAAGTCTGAAATGACTCGTGACGTATCAAAAGATAAAACTAAAGAGCAGTAGGTAGTTTTTACTACTCCGTCGTGCTTCCGGCTTGATAACTAATTTCCTACATCATTCCGTGGAAGACAAAAACAACTACCTCACCCAAAGCCTTTTATCACAAGTTTTGTGGTTATCAACAGCTGTTCCGTCCCTACGGCACCTGAAACAACACTTGTAAGTAGAGAACAATTCTATACTATTTTATGCGTGGTAACGAGAGTATGGAGATGCAAGAAAATAAAGTCCATGGCAAAGTGTCGAGTAGGAACGCACTAAGTAGAGCCGAAATAGCTTCCTGTAATATAGGTCACATGCAGGGGAGGCCTTTACATTGAATGGAGTCTGGACCGGTAAAAAATGTGAGGATTGAAGGGAAGGAAGCTGGGCCCCCTTACCGGAAACCGAGTCAGGTTGCTCCCACGCCGAGGATGGGATCCCGCTTCCGGGGCACCCTGAGTCTAGACGATGCCACCTGTGAAACACTCCTCCACCTGCTCATCAAGTACATACACGTACATTTATTAGGATGCCTATATTGCCGATACCTGTATTGCCGATACCTGTGTTGCCGATGGGGTATGGTTGGGAAGTAGACTACGTCCGAGGGGTTAACCACTCGTTGGGAATCGTTGGAATCATGGGTTTAATCTCAATGATATCTCAGGGAATCTTGGAATTAGGTAAATAGGTAAATATTAGTATAATCTGTTTGTGAGCTCGGAGTACAGTATAATGGAATCTATAATATTATAGATTTTGTACTCTGACTCTTGGTACAGGTCTCGTTTCATATAAAAAGCATCTACAATTTTAAGAATGTTGGAAAACAGATTATTCCTAGGGGAACTCTTACAGCACAACGGAAAACTGGTCCAGGAACGAAATAAAGAAGACGTGAGACAAAGATGTTTATAACCTCAGCTGAGGCCAAAATTCCACTTTAGGTTACATCACAAAAGACGTTAAAACAGGTAGGGAAGGGAGCAGGGGAGCCGAACAGCTGCGAGCCTGAGACATGTGAGCAAGTGCGGGAGTGCGGGAGTGCGGGGGCGCAGGGGTGCGGGGGTGCAGCGCAGCTTCCACTGCATCCGGGCCCCATCCATCACTCACTCACTTCCGGCTCTTCCCCTCTTCTTCCGCCTCACACGTGTCCCCCCACGTGTCCCAGACTTGCTGTATCAGTGAGGCTCGTGCTTTACTCAATTGCCTCGAATTCAACTATCAAGCAATCTTTTGTTTGATGAATTTTTCTGATATTTTGATCGTTCCTGTCACCATCTGCCACATTTGTCACTCTGGACCCTTTTCACAATTTAGAAAATTGTACATTCTCACTAGCCATAAAATATGGCATGACACAACCTCCTAAACAGCATATTTTCCTTGCCTAACCCTGTTGCCCTGTAGGTGCCAAAAGAACTGTTCCTACAACCTGCAACCCTAGTAACGGAATAATTATAATTGAAATTAATCAATTAGTGGATGTGCGAGTAGGAAATGGATTGGGGTGGTTTCGTTCCCCCGCAGCTCATTGCGTCATCGTCATATTGTAGCATAAGGCATACCGTGCTTCCTGTTCCACCAGCTGCTGATAAATCTACAGCCCTTAAGGGGTAGCTAAACTCTCTACCTCTAATTGTAAAAATAAATTTATCAGCAAGAGATTAGGTGATGTGACTGTGCGTAAAAATGCTAATTGATATTGCATATCAAACTCTGTTGTGAAAAATACGATTCCTACGTCAAAAAAATTTAACCGAGATGGATTCCGGAGGGAGGAGTGTGACCATCAAAGCAATGGTAGATAACGAAATTTTTAATCATTCATGGGGGTAGTAGACCTTAATTAATTTGAAATCAAAAGAGCGACTTGATATTTTTCCTCGATAGAAGAAACTTTTTTTGTGGCAACGAGCGACGGTCTGTCGCATCAAGCGAGTTTCACAAAGTTTCATCTCAAGGCAAAAAGGCTGTAAATGCGGCGTCTCCACACCGGGTAAAAGTAAGTGTTGTCTGTTTGCAGACGACTTGAAAATGTTGACGCCGGATGCCCTTCAAGGCTGCCGGCCCATGCTTTGCTTATGGAAATCTCGGCAGGTGTGGCGTCACCCCGATGACAGGGGCTCTTAGGCACGAGGCTCGCTCACCCCTCAGTCCCCTCACCCCCACTTTGATTGCATTCTCAAAATAAACAGGCACCATTCTTTGGGTCCTCACATCCCTGTGTTGATGACCTCCCGTAAACACAAGGGATCCCTGATTCAATCCCCCTCAAATTTTCCGTAGCATTTAGAATCTTTTACATACATTCTCCCGTGCCCCTGGAGATGTTATCTTTTTCATAACTTTGGCGTGTTCTACACGGTAGAATCCATGCAGATAACTGCAACGCTGAAGTGCGAACATACACATAGTACTCGTATACATAGTGAATTTTGACATCCGTATGGACTTAGAAGACGGAAGACTGGCAATCTGTATTTATCACAAAAATACAGTAAAACTTTGCAGCGGGTAATCAGGCGACGAGGGGTTATAACAACTCGTTGGGAATCTCGTAGGGAATAATTGGAAATCTTTATGAAATCTCAGGGAATCTTGGAATTTTTTTGGAGTGGTTACCCCTTCGGGGTTCATCTTTCTATGAATATCGTTTAGAATCTTCGGAAATCTTTATGGAATCTATGGGAATCTCAAGGAATCTCTGGAGTGGTTACCCCCTCGTCAGGCGAGTATGATTTATACATTTGGTATTGCTCCAATTCTTATATAGTTAAACCTTGTACCTAAAAGTACCTGTGTATAATGATGCCATAGCGCCTAAGCACGAGAAAACGATATTCATAAAAGAACAAAGGAAGACATCGCCTTGCGAGTTAATAGAACCTGTCGTATAGGAGGCACCTCAGTACCTTTTACCTGACTACCTGCCAGATTGGCGGTGCACATAGTAATTACTAGCCTGCTAATAATTAAAAATGGGGCCCAGTGATGCGGAGTGTCACATTAACACTGATACCATCACCCAGCGCTGCAGGCTCAATGTTATTTATCGGCGGCCTAGTTTGCTTAGGCGTCAAGTCAATAATTATATTATTAAAATCAGTATTGATAGCTACTACATTATTTTTGATGAAGCCGTATGTTAATGTGAGAATATTACGGCATCCAAGGTAAAACAGGGAATGACAGGTTAAACCTATTTTTATGGGGTTACAAAATTATTTACTTTAATCGCGACAGAGGGGTTAACCACTCGTTGGGAATCTCGTTGGGAATCATTGGAAATCTTTATGAAATCTCAGAGAATCCTGGAATTTTTTTGGAGTGGTTACCCCTTCGGGGTTAATCTTTCTATGAATATCGTTGGGAATATTTGGAAATCTTTATGGAATCTTAGGAAATCTCAAGGGATCTCTGGAGTGATTACCTCCTCGATCGGGACCCAATGATGTGTGGAAAGAAAGATTGGGTAGCACTAACCATAGGTAACCGTCTAGTGTCGATATGGTGTGACTAAGCTGGTGGACGTCCCGCAATTCACAGTCGAAGTTTTATCCTATCTTGGATACTGATATTACCCTTTCTTGGTACGTGTTGCAATCTACAATACTTGCAATGTACGAGTCACAGATTAACAAAGGTGATATATGCCAGACACAGGTCAACGCAGGTCTCGTTACTTGTGTTTCAATTAAGCCGCAATTCCACCGCAGGTAATTGAAAATTCTTCGCTAATGGCAAAGAGGAGTCATTTGAAGAAGGTTATAACTTGAACCAGGTATAGTGCTGCGGTAAAGGTAGGTTCCAGCGCTCTGCTTTCTGTTGTTACCTGATAAACGAGGACATCACTATCTCTTTTTACAGTGTCTTCATTTCCTATCCTTTGCTTAATCTTATGTCTATAACTTTTCCCCCCAACATCGAACTAACAGCTTCACCTTTATTTCAATGAGTCAAAAGACCGTATAGAGATGTTTTACTGTCTATTGAACGGTCAAAAAGGTGTTTCGTATTATATTGACTGCCACTGATAGGACACTAGGACAGATAACACTGTTATATTTCTCTTTGAACGTAAAAAACTATTTCCATACTTAGAAATTCTCTGGAGAAGTTACAGGTTACAGCAGTAGGAAGAAGAAAGTTCTGAGCTGTATGGGGTTCAAAAACAGGTATTCCAATTCTAAATGATAGGAGGAAGTTATCACCCCCTCATGGAAGTGAAACCCCAGGCACCGAAAGTTGTGACCAATGGATTCGTGACGGAGGCATATGGGGTGCTGCCGCTGCCGCTAGCGGCACGCGCGCACGCCCCCATCCCTCGTATCGTACCTGCCCTGCTGCCCGTGACTTATGACCCGCTCGACTCAAACCAATAAATGCCTTAATGAGTGTCAGTTGTTTTTAATTAAATATTCTTTGCCCATATCCCCCACATGCCATCCTCATTAATTTCTGACGTTTCCACCCTTGAACACGGTAAATTTGGGCTTTCCAATTGATTGTAACTGAAGCAGTACCTTCATAATTTTTCTGTAAAATTGAGAATCTAGTCTAGTCTCCCAAAAGGCCAACTCTTCGCGATGATTAATGGATATTTTTGTGAGTGGATGTGAGATAAGTCTTCTCACACCCGTAAAGCTTCCCCTTCAAAAATTGAAGGAGTGCGTGCGAAGTCTCTTTCATCGTTACCTTTTCTACACCACTTTTTACTCCGTAGCCAATACCTATATTTTCAATCATTACGTACAGTGGTGGTTAGGTTGAGGATGAATATTGTGGTATGTTGACCGAGGGCTTGGGTAGGTCGGCCTACGTCCCCCGCTGCGTTCCTCCACTTGTCCTTCGGCTTGGCATCATCAAACAATGTTCTAATACCTGACTATTTGGACATGATCCTTGATTATCATAGACGCCACGCGGCGCCTCACCACCTCTCTCCACCGTCTCCAGCGTCTCCAGAGGTCGTTACACAAACTTCGTCTTCTTCAACTCTTCCTGATCTACAACGGAACCTATTTTCCTCATATGAGCCATAGTAATCGCTTCTGACAGTGTAAGGTAAGTTCTTATGCCCTGTTTTTCAGTGGCATAGGAGAGGAAAACAGCCAATTGGTTGTTGTAAATGTTTCTATGCAGAAAACATGGTTATACGGTACGATGCAATCTTGTTACATTTTCTTTTACATTTTGGTTATTAAATGGTCTCTCAAACAGTTACTTTACTATTGTTTAGAATAGAATACTGGAATCTTCTACTGGAATTTTCCTAAAAGCTTCGGACGTAATTATGTGTCAGTACACACAATACTTTATATGATACTTTCTCCTGAATAATTTCTTTTATAATTGTGAGGCTATCGGACTGTCACAATGAGGAATATTAGAGATATTAGAAGAACATGTAATAATGAATCAAATGAATGTCAAATGCAGTATTGGAGGTGAAGCCCCCCGCAGGGCTAATTTATCAATGCCCCTCCCTTTATCCTCAAGCAGGACTTCCTTTTTGGGGCCAAAGGGTCAAAGTTGTTTTCTATGAGGTGACCCATCTACCCATAACCTTTTTCTTCCTGCATTACAACTGAAAACTAACTTTTAGTAAGTATTGCAAGTTATAGGTCTTGAGATCTGCCACCAAAAAAAGTTTAAAGCAATTTCAAAGAATGAAAAGGAGAGTGCCCAAAGGATGCTGGGTTTGAAATACCCGGATGTGTCTTCTTGTTCAAACAGCAATGAACGGCAGGAAGAGGCATCCTTTTCATTCAAAACTCCCCTACCCACACCTGCACGAATCTACCGAACCTGACGCTTACCTGTCCACATACAGCACGTCCAGAAAATCCTTCAAAACCTTACTCAAGTTAAGCTGAAAAACCGCAAGTCTGTTTGGAAATTATTTGCAGTCTGATTTTTCCAATTTTTCCATCATAATCGTAGCTTCTTATGT
The DNA here is from genome assembly GCA_950004255.1 of Mesopsocus fuscifrons. NCBI lineage: Eukaryota > Metazoa > Arthropoda > Insecta > Psocodea > Mesopsocidae > Mesopsocus > Mesopsocus fuscifrons. The sequence continues at coordinate 8,878,867 of OX465376.1, forward strand.
GGGTATACGCATTAACAATCGGGTTGTTTTCCAATTGCTCTTGTTTGGGCCCATCTGAAAAGGAATATTCAAACTAAAAAGGAGCTCCCGAAAGGATCTGATTATTTAGCGGAGACAAAGTTAGTTTGTTTCTCATTCTGATGATGATAACAGATGATGATGAATGAAGTCACAAAAGAGGACTGGAAGGTGTCCTATGGTGAGTGTAGGTAGCACTGCCGTGAGAAATTCTGTAGGGCACGAAGCCTACTGCCTTTATGAGCCTGAATCACTGATCTATGTGTACTAGTTGCATAAATAGCATGGTGACAACTTGACTATATGGCTGCTTTCTCAGGCAGCCTCCCGTGATTGGTACCTGCAACCAAGTTCTTCACACGGCCGATATGCGTCACGTCGTTGTGTTCTGCCGTGTTAAAAAAAAGGGACCTTGATCATTAGCTGCGATTTCGAGTAACACAATGAAAACTCTGATATCGTATACAGCCGAGGGGTTAACCACTCGTTGGCAATCTCGTTGGGAATCATTGGAAATCTTTATGAAATCTCAGGGAACCTTGGATTTTTTGGAGTGTACAGCCCTGGCGTTCCTTATAGGTCTTGTGATTTTGGTTTTCAACAGAGGGAAAAATTATGATCCTACCATAATCTAAATGAGTACATACTGCAGCTTGAGTATAACATATCCTATTGTATATACTGTAAAGTTTACAGGAATGATTTACTATAGTTTGCGACTGCGACTAAAAGTAATCAGTCAGGTCAGTGCGATGACTCCTGAAGTTGCTGCAATTTTTAGACGATAAATTTAACCGTAGGATAAACTGACACTGAACTGGATATTATGGATAAGTGGACACTTAATGGGAACAACCCCGGATTTTTTATTACGTCAATTTTCATTGTTATTCATTGAAGAGAAATGCCGGCAAGTTTAATTATTGCTATCTGAAACACAAACATTGCACTAGCATTTGTTCCAGGACGTAAAAGAAATCTGAACCATTTTTATTTCGTCTCGCTTAATTTAAACTTAGAGGAGAAAATAAAACAATGCAGTCCTGAACCTGTATTCGTCGGTTAACCTCAATGTCCATACGGTTTTACGACCCGCCTTTCTGCGATTTTATTGCGAGGGCCAGACGCCAAATGCACCAGAACCTAATTTCAAGAAATGTCTCATATTTCACGGAACAAACGGGTCATTGTTCAGGTTGATGCACCAAAACCTTTGAGGACTTTGACCTGAAATAAAAATGCCAGACGGCGTAGCCTAGACTACTGTTCAAGTTCCAGACCTACATACTTTAGTGAGGGGCCTCACTACAGTTTCCTTTCCAGTACCTATGTCCTGATGTCAGTCTCTCAGTCTCTCATAAACGTGTCGTTATTGCTGGCTACGTATTCCGTTGATTTCAGTGATTCTAAACTTCTGAGCCGAAACGGCGGCAATACTATCATAACTCATAATCGGAGGGCTCAAGCGAGAGGAGGTAACAAATTTCCCAACATAAATGCGACGGAGTCTCGTAAAAGTGAAGAGTGAAAATGGACTGATTTTATAATAGAGACATAGTATAGCACCTCTACAGCTAAAACACAGTTTTTCTTCATTGCATGCGGCGGAATTTAAGGTGTTTCTAGTGGGGATTCACAAAACATCGAAAACTTTCGATCTGGAAGATGAATCATTTCAACTGACTGTATCGCACATTCTCTCTATTCGATTACCCAGCGCGGAAAACCAATTTAATAAATGAATCGGGAGAGTCCTCCCTAGCGTGTGCTCTGGTAATAGGTCGCGTGGCTTCGAACACAGGTGACTTGCATGAAAGTGACGCTAATCGGAGGTAGCGTCAGTTGTCGCTCATCCGCCATAAGGCACGAGGGAGTGGTGGCCACGCTTCAGCGACAGCAACAGACGGCAGTTATGGCGGTCAGTCCCCGGAAGCCCGTACCTCTTCCTCCTCCTGCTACCTGACGATAAGGGAGGGTCGGTTGCTGTACCTGATTACAACAACAAGGCGGTTGCTAACAAGGGATGCCTTCCCTCCTTCGCACAGGTTTTGTGGCTCTATGGGATCGAAAAAATACGTTAGAATGTAGATGCACTTGCGGAGGATGCCCGTACATAGACAGCTAGGTACATAGGCACCTAAGGTTCCCATTATGTCCAATAAAATAAATGTAAACCTAACAACTAAGCCGTAAAAGGTATGTGGGGTCCCTCCCTGTGGGGACTCGCCTAAAACATGATAGACGACGCCACGGAATGTGTTAAAAATACAAATTGAGGAAGCCTCAATGAGAGCCCCGTGTTACGTAAGGGAGATCCAGGAGAACACCTTTTCCGATTTATGATGCTAGTTATCATACGAGCAGCATGCATTCTGTTGGCCACAAACACTTCAAGCTCAACGGCTTAACTAGAAAATATTTTATTTGAAAATAGGTACACCTATCCATGTAGGGACCTGCTAGGTATGCACTGCCTAACATGACTTTTCTATCAGAACTAATAATCAATTTCAATAATAAATATGCAGCGTGTATTCAGTCAGGGGGAAGGTACTTCCTTATGACTGAATGAAAAAAAATAAAAGTGGGATGGTATCCAAAAAACGAAAGTTGAGGAGTCCGAGGTGAGTAGTTAGGCATATGCTTATAGCACTTGTTGCAGTCAGTTGCTGCTAGTGAACCTGTAACCTGACTTTTTGCAAATCTAGAATTTATGGTTCATTTGTGTAGTCCGCATGGTGTTGAAATAGTGGTTCATTGTGCCTCCAAAAGCATTCCCGCAATGGGTCTCTTGTCAAAGAAATCTGTACAATGGGCCAGCTTAGTATTCTCACACTCTCTCTTTCAGGTGGCGACCACATCCATTATGCATGTGACCACAGTTGACTTAATGCACTTTGTTGCACTTTGTTGTGGCATGAAGACTCAATTCGCGTTTGTGCGGAGCATATTGCTCTTATTGTATGTGGTATACTTTGGATTAGTTATTATCGAATAGTAAAACTAAGGTTACAAATATTTTCCATGATGGGTACTTAGGTACAATTTTTCTGAGAATTGGAAAAATTCAAACTACTCCTTAGTACTTGAAAAAGTGTACTTACACGTAAAAAATTCCCAGGTACAATTTTTATTGATAATAAATACCTAGTGTAGGAGTCTAGGAACTTTGACTAAAACGGTCGGAAAAGCTATACTTTTAGATGGAACTCAACTATTAAAATACCCTCGAAAATACGAGTAGCTATATAAATGAATGAAAAGTATAGAGATACAGCGAGACCTCTAAAGCGGCGAACGAGTAGCTACACAAAATTTCCCAACGATAAATCAGAGTGCATGAAGGGCCAGCCTATTACCTGACTAGTACGAAGAATGCTGTTACATAGCGATAGCAAATACCTCCTGCGACAATAATTATAAATAATGGGAACAATAAAGATGCTAAGATCGATTCTTCTTAGATAAAAGAAGGTTAATATGTAGAGGTATAGAGCTGCAGCCTTGTTCTGAGACCCGTGCTAAGATTTGCCATTCTAGTAGTTGTATTAGGTATATGCTATAAGATATGAGATGATCGAAGGGGCCATAAAGTGAGCGCTAAGTAGGTAACCGTAACCTATAGTTTTAGTTCAACTCGGTTGATTTAAGTGAATGTATAATCTCTTGCATCAAGATTACTGCTATTTATGCTGTTTCTAAAACAAGGCTACGTATAATGTTTTCAAAGTGACTTGAGAATAAGGACATATTGGATATTGGATTCTTTCGAAAATTCTTTATGACGAAATATCCTTCAGCAATGGCTGCACAATGGTTGCACTTGATTTTCTCTCTCATTTCAAGTCACTGAGAGATAATTTCAGGACGATAATATGCGACCGATGACTTGCTCCCTTGTTCATAGACCTGTTCTGGGTTTTTCTCACTCTAATTAGTAAATCAGAATGAAACGGTGTATAGTGTATATTGTATGTACCGTGGGAAGATGAGCCACACCCCACAAACGAGACGACGGAGGGTGAAACTGTAGCGACTGGGATGCCTCCTTCTCCCCCTTGGATTGTATTGTGTTTATAGCAGCAGGTGTCGTTGTGACCAACATGGGATTCTTATTTTGAAACGTCGCTCACGCTTACCCACCACACAAAATAAATATACCTAAATCTCATAGTTAATTAGGAAATAAATACGTTTATACCTGCAATTAATAAAAACCGTCTTTTCAACTCATCCTGTTAATGAATCTTTGACCGTGAAAAACATTGTTTGCGTGATGACAAAAATTTGTGTACAAAGAGGAATCCAGAGTAAACAAAAAATTGTGCGTTCACCCAAAATTTTCCCACCGGAATTTTTAAATCTCAGATTTGAAATCAGCTGACCCAAGAAATCCTCACCGCTGCTAAAATTCGCACAGGAAAATAGATATTCTCAAGCAATTCAGGAGATTCAAAGCTTCCCAATATTCGGGCGGTTCTCATAGTATGAAAAGGTTGTGCCCTTCTACACAGATAGCTGAGGAGAGGGCAGCAGGTAGTTCATCTCCTTTTGTATCTTAAGAAGAAGATGATGCTCACGGGAAAACCACAGGCGAGGTACAAAAGGTTCGTGATCGTCATTCACAAGAATTGTTTGGGTCACCCCTTAGAAGATTTGTTTCGGGGTTTGTTGAGTGCAGAGCTGAGAGCAGATAGTTTTGGAATAGTAACTAAGACACTCACTTGTCTCGTGGGAATCACTTCCGTCATTCCTTCCTTCCCTTCCAACAGGTTCAAATTTTGTTCTCACGTTTTGGAGCATTTAAATTTTGTGGAAGCATCTTCTTCCATAGGGTTGCTATTTTCAGGTGGCTTAATACTTTCCCACACTGGATACTTTGCAGAAACCGTGCAAATTTAAGTAACTGTATATCAGTAACAATGGACCTTCAGCAAGGCCGTATACCTAGGAAAATATTTCGGGGAGGGGGGTTTAGGTACCTAGGTAGCACGGAACTATATTTTCTCCTTCAAAACTTAATTCTCTCTATAGTGTAAAGCCGTGTAGTTTCGGGGGGGGGGGGGGGGGGGACCCCCCTAACCCCCCCCCCCCCCTGAGTACGGCCTTGACCTTCAGTAAATGCGCCGGATATTAAACTAGTATAGCAGACAGCAAACAGCGGACAACAAAACAATTTTCTTATGTCGAGGAAAAATCTTGAAAAATCAAGACTAGAGCCTGAGACCTCTTATTTCTTCATAGCTGACTGCCGTTGTTTAGCAGGTAGCTTGTAACTACGTATGGACATACGTAGCTAGAGCACCACGATGCTTCCTAAACTGCTTTTTCTCAACCCTAAACTGATGTCTAAATACATAAAGACAGAAAACATGACTTTTGTAGATTCCCTTGCCAATCGAGGGGTCTGGGAACTAAGCGCCAAGTATGGCCCAAATTGAGCATGAAGAAAGGTACAATAGCGGAGAAAAGGGGTCTGATCAGGGAAGCAATGAAGCGTCGCTATCCGTGAATATCGCGATAGCCTTGTTATTTTTAGTCCGTGGTTAGAGGACCAGCTTCTGGAGTTACCCACACCGTCTTCAGATCAAGAGGAAGAGATAGCTCGATTACAGCTAATTAGGATGCCACCGTACACTCTCAAGTAGAGCTTCTCATCTTCCGTAGAAGCTTCTTTTCCTCAGATGAGCTATCCAGGGAGTGTTATTGTTTTCTATTATTCACGGCTGTTTGTTTACACCTCCTTCCTAGGAAACTACTGATTTTTTTTTCTGAAATATAATACCCATATCTAAGAAAAAATTTAACAATTCTGTGATTTGTGGCAAAAACAGCTCTACTCATGCACTGCATGTAGATAATAATGTCTTGCGAAACGAAAATAGAAAATATGGGGCTTAGCAAGCTCAAAAAATTAATTTTAGCCAAATTATGGACTACAATCAGAATGCCAAGTGCCAAGAATAGGGATCTACTGATGTTTCATACACAATTTTCTGAACTTCCAATTTTCGTTGCCAATTTTATATCATTTTTCAACAGATCGGAGTCACTATTATCTCATCCAACTAACGAATATATAGCCAAGTCATTTTCCGACTTACTCCTGCACGAGTGCAGAGTTTTAGAAACATATAAAGAGGACCTCCCATCGAAAATATCGTCTCAAAAATTCAAATAAATAGTTTATGATTCTCTGAGTCATTGTGCACCAATCGCTCCCCAAGTAATAAAACGAAACAGGTATTGTACACAAGCACCTAAAGCAGGCACGTCCAGTCTTAGGCTGGGGTCCCTGGAGTCGATCAAATGGGAGTTTCCAGCTGACTGGAAGAAAAACTTGCGTGGCTGTGCAACGAACAACGGAGGACAAAGACGGCCACCCAGAGTGCGGGTGTACCTGCAAACTGTACCTGCATGAGGATAACCTGAATGCCTAGCGGATGCATCAGAGCAGGATCGCAAACTACCCTCAACCAGAATCATGGGCTCCACACGCTAATCAAGAGTCGGCGAACTGCGAGGCGAACTGTTACCAACTCTCGGAAGAATTATTCTCAGAGACAAGGTAGATAAGCATTTTCGCGAAATCCCATGACTTTCCATGACTGTTGATCGAGGTCTTGATTAGTAAGTAACGTCGCTGAAATTGAGGAGGTACAGAAAAAGTATTGTTTAGTATACCTACCCCAGCTCTGCACTGGTGTGGTAGATAGATGTTATACCTGTAGTGTACCTGAGATTGTGGGAGGATTCGCGTCAGGTTGGAGTTTGGGATGTTTACTGAGATGCCGCAAGGGTTGTGTGAACCATATGTGGGAACCAATTGTAGCAAGGTCTCCATCAGGATCCTACCAAGGTTCTCACCCTGACCCGTCATCTTCCCCATCCTTTTCATTCATTCAGTAGCTATCTTGCGAGCCATTCGATCATCAAGTGGGAAAAATCTAAGAACATATATATAGGTAGTCATGCGCTATGGTCGTTATCAAATTTAGTGACTAAAGATGACGTTGTGAAATAATTTCTCATCCCTCCGTCCTCTTCCAGTATCTGTATAGTTTGGACATAACCGTAGAACATTTTCTTCTAATGCATTATTGTATATTGTACGTTTCCAGATGGTTAGTGTGTGTCCTAGTACCTTAAGCAACTTGTAAAGGGTTGAAACAGGTGTTAGTCAAATGTCATTGTATTGGTATTGTTACCATACCAGCAAAAACAGAAAAAAGAGTTCCTCAACAAAAGACTGGCACTTCCCCATCAACAAGTTCTTTATTCCGATGAAGTGAAGCTCAAAATGCCATTTACTCCTTCACAAGAATATCCATGACTCGAGGTGACAACGCACGTCATATTTCAACGTTCACACTTGACATGGTCACGCATGACTTATGTCTTCTCACGAGTAGAAAAAATGTACACTTTCAAAAGGAAGGGGGACCTCTTGTGGTTCAAGGATAGTTCTCTTATATTGATAAACACTACACTACAGTGTCTGTTAGAAGGTCCTCTACCTCCGGACAGCAGGTTGCAGAGTAACCTGTGGGAACCTGAATATCATTAGTACCTAAGTGCCCACAAAAGAGTTGTCAGGCTCTAGCGTGCCAGCTAGAGGACACTTTGTCAGGTCTTGACGCTGCTCTACATAATAATTTTATCGGTATAGAAGTGTAACTGAAACTGGCATATCTACGTAACGACATACGACAATACAGTAGGGGCAGTATATAGGTACAGTATCTAAATTTATCAACCGATGTACCTAGATCTTTTTAGTCACGGTGAAGCACGAGCCCATCTCCGATAGTATTATATACGTAGGTATGTATGTAGGTCACTTAATTGTGTAACAGGTCGAGGTAGAGGAAGGATTAGGAATTAAAACGTATGTTGATGGTTCGAGGGCAATCAACGAATCCTGATCCTCTCTTGCAGTAGGTGCTGTTGAAGCAAATAGTCAACGTGGAAGGTATACTGAGGCTGACGAGTAATGATCGAAGGAAGGGACAGGGACAACCAAGTCTGGCAAGCAATATGGCAATGTAAGGAACCACTACAACCACTGTATTTATAGTCAGCAAGGAAAAAATTAGCCAGCGTCAAAAATTGTATGGAGTACTAAGAGAAGAGCATAATACTGTAGTTAGGTATTAAATATATTTACCTAACATATATCGCTATAATTCCTTACTACATACTTCCTTTTCAGAACGTCCCATAGCTCTACAACGTCGACGAACCTGTTGATGGAATTAATCTTCCCATTGACATTAACAGGTCCGACCAATTATGATCGTGAAGAGAAGAAAAAGGTCGACGTGGGAACGTAAAATGTAGAGTAGGATGGGTAAGCGAGCCACGTAGTAACCACTAAGGCTGGGAATGAACCTAAACGCATCACGTACGGACAACAAAACGTCCGACTTCGGCGTGTCAAGAGGACTGGGGACGTGACGGTACTATCACCGACTGGACGGCAGCCTTGATTCAGGAGGACAGGTACATTCATGTAAAATCTTTGTATTCCTACAAGCTACATGAGTGCATTGGGTAATGTCTTGCTGCAATTAGGACAGCAGTAGGTGTGCTGAATAAGAGTCTACGCCTGAACTTCGTGCTGTAGGCACGTTCTTCAGTATTTATGTTTGAAATGACGAGGGGTTTTGGGTGAAGAGGTGTAGGTACATGACTGGAAAGGAAAAGAAAAGTACGTAGGCCATGTGGAAAGGTCACTATGACGTTTCTATAATTCATCTGCTGATGACGAACTTAAGCTCCACTTTGGGAAAAAAATCTACTACGAAAAGATGGTAAGCATGGCTAACAAGGGGTTAACCACTCGTTGGGAATCTCGTTTGGAATCATTGGAAATCTTTATGAAATCTCAGGGAATCTCGGAATTTTTTTGAAGTGGTTACCCCTTCGGGGTTCATCTTTCTAGGAATATCGTTGGGAATCTTTGGATATCTTTATGAAATCTCAAGGAATCTCTGGAGTGGTTACCCCCTCGATGACTAAGGTCTCTTCTTCAGGAGACTTCTACTACTACAGATTGCGAAATGCGTCTACATGGTAATCCATGCACCATATCGAACTGAAGACACCTTCACCTTGATGAGCCGCTTGCAGTCTCAATCGAGCAACTCATCATTCTTGGTGTAGGTAATCCATAAATGAATAAATCTATAAAACTAAAGAGGGCAGCTCATGTCTTGCTGACTATAGCGGCTTTCAGTCTGGACTGTACATAAATTGCAATTAAATGGCCAAGTTGAAAAGCCGGTGAGATATGGGCTCTGAGCATACTACGGTGCGTTCTACACCAACTATTGTTCCCACAATGCCTGCCATGGTTACTGCCCATTACCGCTGATCCCGTGTGTTATTACCATGTCCACACAGTCCCAATCAGTATCGGTACTAATTAAATCAGTGCACGAGATTCTGATCGAGTGGAGGAAAACAAAGTCAATGCCCTTCAAATGGGGTATGAGGTCTGTGAAGAGCATAAGGTCAATACTACTCACCTTCATCATGTTGACTCCCTATGGTATGAACGATAGAATTGCAGACCTCACAAATCTCATAGGTTCCTGCAACAATCAAGGGATATACTATTAGCGCCCAGTTTTTTCGGTCCATGATACATTTTAATTACAAAATGAGCCATGAAATTTTCAAAAAATACCACGTTATTCATCTTTATTACCGGCGAAGGCGACTTCACAGCTAAAGATACCGCTCACTTAAAAAATATCAAGTTTTGAGACACCAAAACACACTGAACACATACCCATATTTCCCCAGCAAAAACCGTAGGTACCCTTTTCTCCTGATGTCTAGTTATGCTAACAAACAAGGCTTGTCATGTTGGCAATGAAGATTTAAATCAGAACAACCGAAAAACAGGATGATCCTGGCGGAGCTTGCGAGAGAGCCTGTGGAGCAGAAGCGCAGATGGGACCATGCGTCAGGCGTCTCCAGACCTGGGCACCAAGCACCCGAGCACCAAGCTCCCGAGCAGGTGTCTCTCAAGGCCGCCGGGGCAATGCATGCACTGTGTGCACTTGCAAAAACTGCACATCCGCCCGCACAGCTTCCGGTCCATATCCTTCACTAAAGCCTCGGAAACCTCATCTTCTCAAAATAAAATAAGGGTTCCCAAAATGCTTGTTCGTTTTTTTTTGTGCGTCAGTGACGCAAAGATGGAGAACCATAAAAAGATCCGCTTTATTGAGACTGAGAGAAATCTTGGAAATTCAGGCTGTCAATTTGATGATGTCGTACTTATTTGTCCCGTCCACCAGTCACTTTATCAAATAAATTGCGAGGGGTTAACCACTAGTTGGGAATCATTGGAAATCTTTATGAAATCTCAGGGAATCTTGGAATTTTTTGGAGTGGTTACCCCTTCGGGGTTCATCTTTCTATGAATATCGTTGGGAATCTTTGGAAATCTTTATGGAATCTCAGTGGAATCTCGAGAAATCTCTGGAGTGGTTACCCCCTCGATAAATTGCCTCTTCTAAGAGAAAAGAATGTGCAGAAAGTATGAGCGAAAGACGGTGTAACACTGTTTGACCCTTCTCGTGAGACCCACGCACAGGCTCGTGTCTCCTCAGATTACACCACCTTAATGCCATGTCAACCTGAAAATACGAAAGAGGCTAGTGGACAGACCACTTCCTAATCCTCTCCAATGAATCGTCGAAAACAAGCAAATAAAGTTGTTCCTCGAGCCCTACAAATCTGGCGGCCCGATGGCATAAACAGGTGGCTGTGGCCACAAGTCTTGGGATATACGTGTGTGGAGGTGGCAGAGAGTCACACAAATCGCATCTTCGTCGTTAGCTCGCCTGTAAGGTACAGGGTGTTCCTTAACATTGTCCCGTCCTCGGAAAACTTTTCGGTGGCTTCAAGACTCAATCAAATTCTATACTTTCTCACGCTATTACTCGAAAATCATGCGGCCTTTCGTAATGCACTGGTGAAGTGACTATAGGGTAATGAGTTCGAATCCCACTGCCAGTAATTTTCAGTTGGTGTCCCCTCACTGATTCTCAGCTTCATTGGTCTCTTTTATTTCTTTAGGTTATAAGTTCCAACTGAGTTGCTAACAACAACGTGTTGTACGAATCCACTGAAATTTTTTCCTCAAAATTTACACTTCTGCAGTACTCCGATCTGGCAAAAACTGTAAAGAAGTTTAGGAAGTTGAAAAAATAAGTTCAGGAGATGAAACGGGATCCGGTTTTGCAGTTAAGGACCGTGAAATGGACAAATGAAACATTGATTTAAGACAAATTTAAGGGGATCTCAGCTAAATGACAGACACATCCTGTATTGGGATCTTTAAAACCATAGTAGCCTATTGTAAAGAAAACTGAAGGAGAGAAAAAGGCAATGGAAAGGAACGTCTTTATGAAAGCGGACTCGGCGAGTCGGCGCGCAGGCGCGGGGGGAGATTAGGTGACGGACGATACGTTGCATGGCAAACACATTTTCGAGACTAGGGTGGCAAGTCCAATGGAACTTCGGGTCATATGCTAACCACTGCTATCCCCCTCACCAGACTCACCGCCCAGTCGACACCGTGGCGGCTTATGGCACTCGTTCGTCTAGATAAGCTGCACCACCTCTCTCTTGTCTCCATACCAACTTAATTCACTATGTCTTTCCTATCTACACACGCATTTTATTGCGTGCTATAACAGTAACAGTAATAGTTAACAACAGGGCCGATGCCAGGCTGGTGGAATGGTTTCTTTAATTGTCCAAGAAAACGTATTGGTATGTCGGAGATAACTCGCCAAGGGCCTGGCCACTCCCTCAACTCCATGAAAACACACAATCCCGGTTAATGGACACTAAATGGAAAATTTCAAAAAATAACAATTATTTTATTATTGCGAACTTATGACTCCACGACGCTGCCCAAGCTCGCGTGCTCAAAACTAGCCTCATAGCTGGGCTCTCACGGCTGAAGGAAAGATGCGAGTATGAAGCTGCTGTAAGATTTTGCTGCCATACCTCACACGCAAATAAATTCGATGAGTGTTGAAACCTAGCTCTGAATTTCACTGGAATATTGTGCATTTGTAGAAGGCCCCAACCGAATGAAAGCTAACCTACAGTACTCCTGACCGAAGACTTGAGTTGTTGGCCGTAGAGCACATCGTGAGGCGTCTTGGCCCAGAGCAGCCTTATCTTTACACCCGAGCACGAGCATGTGTCAAACCCGTCAATCGCCGGGAGAGAAAAATGGAATGCGCGCACCAACTAATGTCAAGGATGGCATTCTATATAGAAAACTCCGAGGTGTCACTCATGGCATTCAACTTTCAGTGTGCTTATCGAGGTGCCTCAACCTGCAGGTGTCGGACCCGGACTGGCTTTTTTGCCACCCAGGGCAGAGGTCAAAGTATCTAGATGAGAGACGTTTTAGCATCAGTTTCAACCTGGTTTTGAGCGCTGAGTTACATGCTTCTTTAATGGTTCAGGTCCTTCTCAAAGTGTTGGCCAGCCTCTGGTTCAGGTTTCGCTTGTGATGATTTCTCGCAGTATCGAAGCGCCTGCATTCTTTTGGAGTTCCGGAGATAATTAGTAACAATCCATCTCTAGAAAGAACTCAGGGGGTGCTTCTTTTAAGATGGCAAATATATTTGGCCATTTTGGGGAGCTAGGACGCACATCTGACCTATGACTAGTAGGTACTTGACGCGGAGTTTTCCATTATACTAGGGTGGCATCTACTTATAGAAATAATATCCTTTTTATTCCATATGGCACCAGGGCTCAGCTCATAGGTAAGCACAATGTGCGGCCGCCCGTGCATATTTTCTCCAAATTTTTTGAGAAAAAAAAGCACATTCCACACTTCACAGCTCTTAGCAGCGGAAATCACACCTCCTGCGTTCTGACAATGCATCAATCACTAAAAAGGGCACATGTTGCGCAACAACAATACCTGTAGTAAGTCTAGTAAACCAGAAAGCCAGAAGTAGGGGCAGCAGGCTGAAGAGAATGCGCCGGGTAATTTATGAACGGTTGGCGTGCACCTTGATCCGTGCGTATTTCTAATACCAACATTACCGCGCCATTGCTCCCTTTTATGCAATTATTGGTCTATAATTGTTTGGTTGCGCAAGATCGACATCAGTATGTGACCGCCGCACGCCTACGCTGCCGGCCACGTCTGTCCAGTGTCACCAGGTCAAACCAACTCAGACTGTTATTATTTTATTATTAGTTAGGAAAATTGATTTCTTTAGTAAATCGCTTTTTCTAGAGTCATAAGCACGACAGCTTAATAATGGGCAACTGCTTATGCACGTACACTAAATGCAGGTTCCCCCTCCCCTACTCCCACTCAAATTGAACAAAACGTTCGTAGCTGCGAAGGTATATGCAATTATACCTACCTTTACCTGCCTACCTATACAGTAACGCTGGGAGTTGGTATTGCGAATCAGTGGCTATTGGATGAGTACAGCCACCGCCTGTTTTACGGCTTTCTCACGTCTACAAATTTTCATTAAATTGATCCGTATAATAACCCATGTAATTAACCAGCACTGAAGCCTCCGCCTTCCTTCAAGGTACCCAGGTACCTCTGCTTTTCCCACCTGTAGGAATAGATTGCTTTGCTCTTCCGGGTTATAAAACATTACTTTCTTTTCTAGGAGTAACCGACAATAATTAGTAAAAAAAATGTACAGTTGGATTAGTACCGCTTGAAACACGCTGCTAAACAGATTGATTTTGGATCGATCACGCTTTTTTTAACATGATAATCTTATTGCTACTTTAGCCCAAATTTATGCACTAGTTTAACCTCAGTTTTCTTTTCAAGTTGACTATTGATAAGTTCATTGAAGGGTTGAGCAGTGTGTACAAACTGACCTGTGGAATGCAGGCTGTGGAATATAATAGGAACCTAATAAACCAATGGTTTACAAGTTATGCACGATGGCTGCATAAACAGTAATGTTCAGGGGTCACCCGTGCGTGGGAGTTATTTCAAAGCCGTCCCTTGTTTATCCGGAAAATCTATCACTGGGTCAGTATCAGAGTGGAAAGACCATAAATTTCATTATTTTAAAGAAAATGTTCCACAATGCATACCTACCACCATGACGCGCCCATATAATAATGATGTCGAAAAAGAGTAGAAAATGGTGCTCATCAGGAAGGATCAAATGCAGCTGCGCACAGATTTTTCCGTTTTAGTCTCAAAAGTGTCCAACTGTTTTTCCTCACTTTTATTAACAACGGTCAACAGGAAAACTGTCTCGGCTCCAAATTTCAGTCTTATTTTTTGGGAATATTCTAAGGTCGGTGAGTACGTGATGAGTCTACCTAAACTGCCGGTTTATTTTCCGACTGTTTACTATTAGGATTATCCGACTGCAGGTGCCTCCAAGCCCGCATGCCATAAAGACCAGCTGAAGCTGGTAGCTAGTGCGCGACTCCTGTTAGACTGTTCGGGACTTACAGGTGCCTCGGTTTTCAGTTATTCTAAAAAACAGGTGCAGCCCCCATGCCGCCTGCTTCCAGTCTAATGCTGAGCTTTCACAGACGACTCCGTCCTCTATAATAACCTGCATATTCACACGATAGGGGTACGAGGCCTCCGCTGATAGCATCTTATATACCTATGTGCCTACATATTCTTCTGCCTATGTGCCTTCTCCATTTTTCCTTTTCGAGATGCGTTAGGAAAAGTTTCAGGTAGGTAACTTTACGAGGGGTTAACCACTCCAGGAATCTCGTTGGGAATCTTGCTGGGAATCATTGGAAATCTTTATGAAATCTCAGGGAATTTTGGAATTTTTTGGAGTGGTTACCCCTTCGGGGTTCATCTTTCTATGAATATCGTTGGGAATCTTTGGAAATCTTTATGGAATCTCAGGGAATCTCAAGGAATCTCCGGAGTGGTTACCCCCTCGTAACTTTATTAGTGGCACGTTGCCCAATGGAGTATATTTCCGGCGTCTGGGACGTTTCGTAACGGTTTCTAAAATTACAAATTACACAAAATAGGAAAAGCGTCAAACCGAAAACTCTAAACTGAGTGGAAAATGTTTGTTGTCCTCATGGCGGCACCAGGTAAGGGGAGTTTTGTTTCTGTGAGATATACCTATTGCTCAAACTACAGGATATTCAACTGGGAGCGTCAGTCCCATTTGTGAGACTCCTTTTCGGTTCACACGGTATATACGTAGATACAACACTTATATGGACGGCAGTTACAATAAATAATATAGTGGGTAGTACAAGGGGCGATGGCCTGAACAAGTGCTCCTGCTAAACACAGTAGCCCATTAAGTCAGGGCTAAAAACGCATTGTAAAGAGGTGGAGCAGCAAGCCAGTCCGCCCCTGTTTATGATTTTACGCCAACGTGAATAGAGGCGGCGCGGGGTGATCACGACATTATGTTCCATCTGTCTCATTGTCCACATTTTTTTTCTGTATTACTTTTTCATGGAAATATAGAGCACTTTCTGCCAACCGACTGCCTCTATTATTTTATATCTTCTTCTAAGTACTGGGTATGCCGTCCTTTGCCTTGAACCCAACAGTGTGGGACTGAAAAAATTGTGAATGAAGAATAGAGATGTCCCGTCAATGACCACTCCTGGATTTCTTCTTTGGTCACGTAGTTTGACGAATCATCAGCCAGCCTAACCCATCAATGCCAATAGGTAACCTACCTACCTTTAAGAAACAAAGAATGAGAAGAAATATGTTGTGGTGCCTTTTCAGTGATAACTATCGAGATCTATGACCCAGATTAAACATAAGTGATGTCTAAAGTCAAAAGAATTTCTCATAAGGCTACGACAGTTCCTAATGACCAGAATTAAGCCGGTGGAGGCTGCGGCTAGGCAAACCGTTTAAAATCAATCAGCTGTACACTCTTTGAGCAGGTGTTAAACCTACGGAATAGGACAGTAAGGTATTGTTAGTGTACCTAACTCTACTTTCTAATGTGGTATGATCTTTTATGGAATTATCATAAAGAAATAATGATGCAGCACTCTTTGATGGGGTCGCGGGGTCAAAAGGCAAACGAGGCACCGTCTCTGTGCGTTTTAGAACAACATGCTCCAAAATCTAAACCAGCTTTGTGCTCTCAACAATAGCAGAGCGCTCTGTTAAGGTTCGGTACAGGTGGGTAAGGTTTATAGTAAAAGTTTTTGCTAAAAAAATGTAGGAATTGTTTATTTCCTCTTTTTGCCTTTTCCCTCTCAACAATAGTGAGTATTAAAGTATAAAGACAGCCTAGAGTGAAAGAAGTTACGGACCTACAGCGGTTTAAATTTTGGGTGGCTTGAAGAAGAATGGGTAGGTAGCTAGGTACCCATAGGTACTGTTGTTTGCGTATCCTGGAGTATGTGCGCTCCTTCAAACCACTTCTAGCGTTTAATTCCAAGTAATCACTCTAGGTCTGTTTGTTTATTTATAAAGGAAAGTAAATAGTTATGAATGCTAAGCATGTACGAGCTGCATTAACAGCACGATAAATGAATTCAATCAATTGTTCGAACTTCGATTGATTCGGCTAGAATGACTTGCATCAGGTCTCACTAGTCACTGTCATTCGTAATTTTGAACCGTCCGTCGCCGCGTTTCTGTCCTATTCTATAAACACACAGATATCGACGTATGAAATATATTACGTTCTCTTGTACCTGCTGACTGCTGAAAGGTAATTATATATTTACAGGTACTTGCTATTTAGCTACAGAAAACGCGAAATGATGTTGTCTATGTAAATGAACACGTGCACACATTTTCAGCTCTCTGGTAAGTCGGTAAAAGTTCTTTGCAAAATTTCAGAAACATTTCCTTTGGTGTTCTATCTTTTAAATCAGGGGGTAAAAAGTATTATGCCACAGTTAACGGCCACCATACATTCTCGACGAACTCCGCCAAAACCACTGTGCGAAAGTAAATATTCGACAAAACTAATGTTTACAAATTAGTACAACCGGAGACTGGTAATTGCAATATCGTATTGATTATGTCTACTCTAAAAGCTAAACATAGTGTGCTATTTGAACGCGAAACGAACGAGTAAAAGTAGGACACTATGTTTAGCTTTTACAGGAGAAAAGTAGAGAAATGCTGTTGAAATTACCCACTTCCGTAAGTGAAATAAAAATTGCCAAAATGCAACATGGCTACGGTAAATAGTACAAACATTTATCAAGCTTTTCTACTAAATGTGACGATAAAATCATACATTTTTTAGTCCGAAAATTTTCAAAAAAATATTCCACATGAGGTAGTGTTGTTTTTTCGCGATCTGTCAAAAAAACATGTGGACTGGTAGTTGACTGTTTAAAATCGCTCCTGTGGGCTTATTACTCCATTTCATGCAAAAATACAACACTACCTCACGACAAAGAGTCTCAGGTTTACATCCCCCTATAAACACTTTCCACTCGCCCTGTAACTTCGGAGTAGGGCTTGAAGTACTTAGCATTGCGAACCAAGTACGTGTAGTCGAAAATAGCGAATGTATATTCAGCCTTAATGGTATAGCATTGGGAGTAAACTGTCCTCCTCCAACAGTTATAGGTACTCATCTGTACTTGTCCCGTTATGTAGCAGCCGGAAGCTTTCGAATGCATGGCACGTCGGCGGCAAGGCTCTAATAAATCTCACAAGATGCACTCGAGACTAGACATCTGAGATTAATATAAGGGCATGGGAACTGACAGACCGAACGCCTTAACCAAATTCTTAGTAGGTCTGTATACCAAACCAAGGTCCGCCCGCGTGCAGCGAGTGACCATGCACCTGGAGCCATCTTTTTGTTGGGATGGGCGACTAGTCAAAAAGCTCAGTGTCTTTCTTCAGCTCACTGACTTTGTTTGCCAAACAATAGGTTAGACCACTTCCCTTCCAATAAACAAAAGATAAAATGCGTCACAGTGCATAGAAATACCAGAAATAGAAAGCTGAAAACCTTCTTTGTCCTTCCGTATTTAGTAACGCCGCCTTATTTTTTAAAAATTTATACTGAAATAGTAATAATTGCGGAGCTTGGGGGCCTATTAAGAAAGTAGGGATTATGGTCAATCGGGCTTAGGACAGGATCCCCAACTGAAAGTACGGTGAAATGGGCACCCAAACACCTTGAGGCTCCACAGGCGGCAAAACGAAGACTTCTCAAAGAGCTTGCCGTGATACTGATGGAGTGGAGGGCACTGCTGATGGCAGTACCAGCGTCCCGACTTAAGGGACAACACAGGCCGCTACAGAAATATTGATGAGCGTAATTAAAATGCTCATTAGCGGGCGCAGGTTAGACGCTAATCGTCTTCCGACGCCTGCCCAACGTGTGCCCTAGAAGTCGGTACCAACTACCTTGCAAAAATTGCCTTCAAAGCCCAAGACATAGCCGATAGCTTACTTTTCGACTTTTAACTGATTCTAATCAGGCAAGAAACACTGACACCTATTTAACAAAACGGAAACGGCCAAGTGTAAATGCAAGGAATTTGAATTTCGCCCACGAATCCACCATCAACATGGAAGTGTATGCAGTTCCATCTTGGGCATAGAGGGAGGAGACACTTACATATTGTGCTGGTATACCGAGGACATGGCTAAGCGCGAGAATATATATCCTTATGCAAGTCAATGACGGCAAATTGGATATGTATACAATTAGATGGAGGGAGTGCTTTGCAATTAGGCGCCCCTGCATGCCCCCCATAACCTGAGTGGGCCCAGCGCACGAACACTCTTGACCGAAATTAACATTGTCCCTAAGCTGCGAGGAACTAAGGCCTTCCGCCCCGCCTTAAAGGTTGTCCAGGCTCACAAACACTATACCTTACCAACCTTGCGTGGGCCCTGTAAGAATTTCGACCTTGAGAAGGTTGGACAATTAGATAAGTGATATCAATTGGAGTCATTCGGGTCATTTATTGTTATTTCATTCAAATGGAGATGTTAGATATAGTGAAACTTTGTATCCAAATAATAGAGGTGCAACCCCACTACTGCCAACTATCAATCACCAATATTCGGATATGCATATTATACTCCGTATACACACGAAGGCGAGGGAGTAACCAATCCAGAGATTCCTTGAGATTCCACTGAGATTCCATAACGATTTCCAAAGATTCCCAACGATATTGATAGAAAGATAAACCTCGAAGGGGTAACTACTCCAAAATATTCAAGATTCCCAGAGATTTCATAAAGATTTCCAATGATTCCCAACGAGATTCCCAACGAGTGGATAACCCCTCGCACGAAGGGTTGTCGCTTATATACCGTATTTGGATGATTTTTCTCCGATCACTATACTTTCCTACATTCGAGTACTTCCTGCATAGGTAACTGAAAAAGTAAAAACATATCTCATAAAAAACAGAGCCACGCTCCCATAGGCATGCTTTTATCACCTATTCGCTTCTATACGCTTTCTACAAGCTAGAACTTAAAAATTGACTTTCAACGTGGCTCCAGATAATATAATCAATCCAGGTTTGGAGAAAATCCTTTCAAGAGTTTATAAACGAATGGAGGGTAGATGGTAGCCCCATCATCGATCATACCGCTAACAGAAGGTACGGTGAGATGATATTTTTCAGCGTACCTGTCGCGCAGTGACCGCGTGTTGCCAGTTCCCACGTTGACGCCCTATGCGACATGTCGCGCGGCCGAAGGGACTGCGCCTGGTAGTGCGGCGCCTACATCGACAGCCTGCCTACAATGGCTGTCCGCAGTACCTGTATACCTGTCTGTACTTGTACTTTCCTCCACAGCCATAGCAACCGTAGCCATTGCCATCAATCTCCCGAAGAAGGAATGGCGCGAGTGTCCCCAGCGCCTTGCTCACCATGCAGAATCAAATGCGCGAAGAGGTGCGGAGCGTACGCGATTGATAGGGAGTGGGTGGTTAGGTACTATAAGTACTGTCTCAACAGTCTATAATAACAAAACTAATATTCTAGTAAACGCTCAGCAGGTATACCAGCTGGAGCCGAGGGGTTAACCACTCCAGGAATCTCGTTGGGAATCTCGTTAGGAATCATTGGAAATCTTTATGAAATCTCATCTTGGAATTTTTGGAGTGGTTACCCCTACGGGGTTCATCTTTCTATGAATATCTTTGGGAATCTTTGGAAATCTTTATGGAATCACAAGGAATCTCTGGAGTGGTTAACCCCCTCGGCTGGAGCTGATGAAATGGGGAAAGAAAATGCAGAAACGCAGTTGATTTTTGCACGGGTAAATATCATTCTAGGAGCAATTTCTCTCTGATTCCTATTATCATGTCTTCTGCTGATTGACTATTTCGGAAGAAGGAGTGACGACTTTGACTTGTACCGCGGTGAGCACAAGACTTGCACCAATAAAAAGTTGTCCCTTGATTCCGAGGCATCCTGTTTGTAATACGGCGAGTGGTCACTTTCGATATATCTTCCCATATCTGACACAGCCTCCTTGATACAATCAAGGACAATACATCAGTATCGAACTCACATATAAATCAGCGCGTTTCTAGTTTGGAACGCCGCGAGCGCTGAGCCATATTATTTGTCAGCTCCTATTGGGCCAAGTTGGAGGACGGCCCCGAAATGGTCTTATAAGGCAAGACAAGGGTTCGTCTACCAGAGTCAGCTATTCAAATGGATCGAGCCTGATCTATATCACTCACCGACAAGTTGGTTAGGTTAAAAACACGCTTCCCAAATTTAAAATTATCGGCTGAGTTACATCAAAGTCCTAACCTATCAACCCACGCGTGATATTCAAACTCATTTTTCAGGTTCACAGAAGTGGGTTTGCAAATAGCGAAACAATAGTCCCTCACTGGTTCAGAGCATTAAACAGATTTTAGATTTTAGACCCTACTTACAGTACGGTCATTAAATTGGTGACTGCTGCTCTTTAGGTAAGAACGCTTTGGCCAGAGTTGGCCGTAATAAAATTTGTATTTACACATTGTATAGGTATAGTCCAAGTCAGCTAGGGGCGAGTGTACCAATTATTCATAATTTCTTGAAGATTTTCAGTTGACGCCGATCCGGATTTGGGTTCCATATCCTACCATACGCTAAGAATGCCAATCCGACCCTGAGCAGATATTTCCCTGATCAAGAAGAAGTTTTGATCAGCCCTAGATTCGCAAGAAATTATGAGTACCGCATACTTCTCTTAGCCTGACTTGGACTATAGGTACCTGCTTAAAAGCACGATTTTGAGTCAAACCGGTTGGACGATTTAACGTGAAGAAGTGTCAGCTCCTGATGATAGTACTTTTTCAGCCTATTAGGTACCAAAGTATTCTATGTATTTCATAAGGGGCAAGAAACTGAAAATATGGCTGGAACCCATGTGATGTTGGTGAGCGGAACATGAACGTGAACGTAGTAGTGAATACAATATTAATCCACGGTTTATTTCGTAAACCTGTTAGGGAGGGAATGTTGACAAGGTGGGATAGTTTGTTGGACCATGGTGGTCCACCTCTATTAGGCCTGATACGTGTCGACAGCCATTTCACTCTTTCGAAGGACCTGACAACCTGTTCCCAGTTATTTACGATGTCATTCACGCACCTATGACTAATACAGAGTGATCTTTTTTTCTCGATGGGTTCAAACGCTTGTGGTTGCGTCATCAGCCCCTCAAAAAGTTTTTTTTCTCTTTGATAATTCACAAACAAGTAAATTTTACCCACAATTCAATTAATTTAAATTATGGTATGAAATGTAACCTATTTAGATTAAATTGCGGGTAGATTTCAGGTTGAGAGTTGTAACGTGTAGTTGACCACTTATACTTACTCAAAATTCTTGTGTTCCGGGGTAAATAAATAGAGATAAAACAAATGGTTTATATTTTCTCCGTGCGGGTTTATTTGATATTTTCTGGTAAGTTTTGTTAATAAATTTGGATATTTATTGTCAGGATCTAAATTATTGTGTAACGTGTATGGGTTTTTATATTTATTCGATAGATAAATGCGGACAATGAAAGAGTAGAGATAACGAGGAGGCACCTACCTACTCTGACTGGCTGACCAATAATGTGACCCCGTAAACCCCGAACCTGCTTAATCTCCATAAATTCCCTGTGGCATAGTCTTCCAAAATTCTACTTCACGGCAGCTAAGTTCGAAATTATCCTTTTAGACGGCTTTTCCCTGTTTTCCCCCTTCAGAAAACTGTGGTGGCGCCTGTATGAATTTTATTTTTTATTTAGGACACCTATATCACCCTTTTTGAACTCATTCATCCCTGAATTCATCATCATCATTTTAGGCTAGCTGTGGCATCAAAATTGAATTGTATACTGATCATTCTAAGATATACATTGTAAATAAATTTCACGATAGAGTGCTCCCAGAGCGCTTTAACAGCTGGTAAACCTGAAATATGTAAGCATGGTACGGGCTTATGGAAGTACTTATGGAAGTAATCACGGTAGGTAGTACATCCGGTTTTGGAGCGAGGGCTCCAGGAAGTTTGGGGAAAACTTGATGAATAGTTTGAACTCCTCTGCAGGCACGAAACACAACACAGTTTTATCCTCCGCTTAGTCTATTTTCAAGTGAGAAATCCGTGCCTTTGTAATCCCCAAGATACGCAAAGTGCGCCCATGGAAGACCCACCTAAGTACCCACCTATTTAGCTCAGGCTGGGCACTATTGTGTTTTGGCATTAAAGAAAACGAGACACATTTCCGAATCCGTTTTCCCATGAAAGATCTGACAACAAAGAGACAACTGGGCGTTGGAGAAGGTATAAGTACTAAGGAAATAGTACTACATTTCCCTGTATTCATTTAAACAGGTGACTGGCATTGTGTATTCAAACGTCCGAAGAGAAACAGTTAAACGGTCTCAACCCATTCTCGTTTTATATTCTATGCATTGGAAGATTTGAGGAAAGCTTTAGGTATTTAGAGTGCGTGTATAGAATTGTATAGGTAGCTTTATAGATAACTGGTTTTATAGGAATATAAAGGTTACACTGCAGGCACGCTCATTTTATATGAGTGCATGGGCAGCTAGAGAAGTTCCAGGCTCATAAAGTACTTAATTGCTTCAGTGAGGTACTGGAACAAAATTATGGAAATAACTTAAATAGCAGTTAGTGATGCGGATAGCAAATGAACCATTTGCATCTGCTTTGTACGTAGGTATAGGTTTTTATTTTTAATTTTTTTTTTTTTTTTTGGAACGAGGCAATACGGTATAGAAACAAGAACCGTCGCGTCGCTGCCGCAATTTCTCTAGCAGTGAATACTTTTACAGGGGAACGCCTTTGGAACCTGGAAGTGGAGAAAGCTCATCTAGATCTAGAGACTATCGCTGCTCACTGTTGAATCACTTGATTCGTCGTTTAAGCCCTGACTACGTCCCTGGTCAATGTTGGGCTCTGTACCTGGGCACCTGGGCACCTGATGTCACATGAGATTAATGGAAACCAGCAGTATTTTAACATGGAAATCAGAAGCACTGACCCCCGTTACATTCTCATTACTCTCCACCAGCTCCAAACTTACGGGGGGCCCACGTAGGCAATTCTCTTCTTCTTCGTTATGGTACCTTTCAACTTATCTATCATCTTGGAGGGCGCAGAGGTACACATTTTTATTAATCCAATGAACCATCTGATATTCATCGATTTTCCGATGAAGGATGGATGGACCTCCCAGGAATTCATTTCTAATCTTTTTTGCGTGAATCTCGAAAAAGTATCGAAAGGTTGAGAATAAATTTTTTTTTTATTGCCTTATATCACAGCAAATTAAAGTACCTACCTAGGACCTAGGGGCCATTTCCACCAAGAAAAATCAACATTGATTCGTAATAAAAATCAAAAGTGACCCAAGTGAAAATGGCCCTAGGCATAGTTTTCACACACATAAAATTTTGTTTCCCTTAAAAAAAATTTGAAACAGCAGTTAGGCTGAATTTCACCACTTTCCGATAGTGTCTTTTAATGAGAGGATTTAACGAACGGATTTACGTTATCGTATGTTTAGCTTCCCACAAATGCCTTGCACTTGCACTTGTTTCTCTGCGAACGCACTTGTCGTAAACTAAACATACGATAACGTAAATCCGTTCGTTAAATCCTCTCGTTAAAGACACTATCGAAAGGTGGTGAAATTCAACCTTAGAGAATTAGTGGAAAAGTTGGGTGACCAAAGTAATATGTCCCTCACTTCTCAAATAATATTTTACGATACTAAGAACGTGTTGACGTTCGCGCACCATCGTTTTTCCAGCGGAGGAGCGAGAATAGAGTTTCCCTAAACCTGAATACCTATCCATGGCGAGGCCGTTATCTCCTCGTTTCGGATTGCCTGCTTAACACAGGACTTCGGGTAAAAGAACATGCTTAGCTTGAGGGAAATGAATGTGACGGACATTTTCTTGTGACAGTGACCAATAATTTATCGCAGTTTATTGGCCCAAGAGATCGATCTGAGTAAGATAATAAGCTATAACTATAACAAATTCAATACACACATAGTCACACCTACAGCACTTAAAGTAATTTATGAACTTAACCCAATACACCTAACTTTGTCGCAGTTTACGGTTCGCAATATTTTTATTAGTGCCATAAATTTATGAAACTGGTATCAAATCATGTACTATAATGACATTTGCATGAATGTAGCATACCTAGGTGCATAGGCCGACTACATAGTTAGATTTGAAATTGATAGCACTGACTACTTCGTAGTAGATCAGCCGGTCAGTAGCACAATGCCCCCCCCCCCCCCCCCCCCCCAATGAATGTCACCAACGACACTCACAAACCTTGACTGTTTCAGAACTCTCTATAGCGAACCTTTTTCATGGCGAGAAAATGTAGGTACATGGTCCCTTGACGGTTGTCCCATAGAGGCATTACGGGCTCCCCCACCCACTTTCGAGAAAGAAATTGAAGTACTTTTATGGGCTACACTGTCCAAGAGAACTTCTCTAGTTTCTTCTTTCTTTCTCTTTGGCTTCCAGATCTACCAAAAAAATCGTCCTGCAGGTGTATTCCCTTTCTCGAACGCCAGAAAACCTACCCAACTAACACCTTAAAAATTATTGTAAGAAGAACTGTCCTCCATATTGCATCATGCGTGCCTTATCTTCTTACAATAATTTTTGAAGGTGTTTGTTGGGTGGGTTTTCTGGCGAATATACCAGCTGATGTAGAGGAATTTTTCCAGTAATTTGATTATGAACCTGGCTTCTGCGTGTTTTCCACCCAAACGTCGGAACATTACACGGACACCAACACCATAGGATTTCAGATGAATGTTTCAGCAGTACTGAAGTTAGCATATATGCACTCTCACTACTGTGAGTTGAGGAGAAGGTAATAAACGCCATCAGTTGCAGACAGAACAGGATTTGGTCAGTGGCGCCAGGACGTGGAGAGTGCGACCCAACGAACAGGTACCATACCACTCAGGTATTGGGTACAATACCTGCAGACCCCAAACCCATTTCGCCATAAGGTACCCGGACAAATGCGTGGGTGCTTGTCTCAGTTGTGTCCTATACGACTCAGTCGTCAGGTACGACTCGGTATGAGTATTTGCACTTGTTTCCAGTAGCCACGTATATAGAGAAACTGTAGAGCCACAGTAAGAATCACTTTAGGACTTTCGGAAAATGTTTAACTTAGTTGGGAAAGGCAATTTTTAGATTCCATACTTGACTTGGGAGTAGCCATCGCGTGCACGGGACCGGCATTGTCATCGGTGCAACCCCAAGACCTTTCAAACAGGGGTCGGCGTTTCAGTGGAGGTGCAGATGTGCAGATTTTCAGGCACGACTCAAAGGGCAGGTGTGCTCCTGAATTTCATATTCTACCTTTCTTCCCTCACCCACCATGTTTGCATCGCTATGAATGAGCTTGAGGGCGCCAAGAAGGGAAAAAGGTATTTTTATTGAAAAGGTCATGTGCCAGGTAAGGTTTAAGACAGCTGGGTTGCTGCGGGAACGGACTTCAGCTGTGGGGAAAAACAAAAATTTGTTTTTCAGGAACGCAGAATTGTAGTGCGCACCACTGCCTGCAGACGTCTTTTTTTCTAATATTAAAGCGAAAAGAAGAACTCTCTAAACGAGTTACTAGAGAGTCCGCAAATGGCTTACTGGAGGCTATGGTTGTGTCAGTAGGTTCTGTACCTGTACCTGTGAGCTGGAGCGCTGACATAAAATAAATAAATAACGGAAACAATGGGTACCCAACGAGTAATTGTTTTGTTATTGACAAGGGTGGCCGAGTGACGAGGCAGACCGCCGACAAAGTCTGACTGTCTGTCTGTCCGTCCGACGTACGCCGATCGCGTGGGCTGAGGATCGATGGCCTTTGCCATTGACGTGCCTAGGCCTATTATTCTACCTACACGCGCACAGGTACAATCCACTTCAATGTAGACATCCCTCAAAGGTTCAGAACCACAGCCGACAAGTCCGCAGCCCTACCCGATCCCGAGCCCGAGCCTACAAATCTAACTGTTGTTTTCAATGAATTATAAGAAGATAATTTAAGGGATGAAGATGGTCAACATCTAGAAAGTTATCTAAAGAAGAGGGGATGATTCCAGTATTAAATAACCAGACACCAGACCCTATAGTACAATTTTAAAATGTTGCAAATAACTCGATTATTTAGAAATTCATGTAAATTTTTCTAAAATAAATGTATGAGTAAACAGGATATTTTTTTGAAATTGTAAAACTGTTTAGTTTTGTTTTTAGTTAGGAGAGCAATATAGAAGACGAACGTTCAAATTAGGAAGTCTATGCGAGGGGGTGACCACTCCAGAGATTCCTTGAGATTCCCTGAGATTCCATAAAGATTTCCAAAGATTCCCAACGATATTCATAGAAAGATGAACCCCAAAGGGGTAACCACTCAAAAAAATTCCAAGATTCCCAACGATATTCACAGAAAGATGAACCCCGAAGGAGTAATCACTCCAAAAAAAATTCCAAGATTCCCTCAGATTTCAAAAAGATTTCCAATGATTCCCGACGAGATTCCCAACGAGTGGTTAACCCCTCGAGTCTATGTTTGCCTGTCTTGGTAGATTCAGTGGCAAAACTCCTAAAATTGCGAATTCGGTTTTTGGTACACCCATTTTGCCAGCAGCTTCACCGAAATTTTTTTCACAGGCTTTCCTCCGGATATGTCTACCCGCTCCTTCTATTGTGTTTCGCCGAGTCAGAAGGTATATCACCATGGCATAGGTGGTGCCAAAGGAGTTGACATCCTGTGGGTCGGAGCTTTCGATCGATGCTAATAAATTATAAAAGCGACGTAGCCTAATATCGATGCGTACCAAGCGTGAAGCGTTTAAACTTCCAACGGAAGACGTTACTAAATTGATGTCACACTGAGAACCGCCACACCTGCGATATCAAAGGAGAAGTAACTCAGGAGCGTAGCCTTCAACGTGCCCTCAACACTTTGCCTCTGACCCCCTATCCATCTCTCCGTCTTTCTACATCTTATCTCGCAAAAAACTATATGGTACGCGCACTCTGGGGGAGCATAGATATTTAAGAAATCCTGAAACTCCCAGTGGCCGAAATGCACCGAACTGTTGGATGAAAAAATAATTAGGTTGAAAACTGATTGAGATGCGAAGTGTAAGGTGTTCATTTCTGTGGGAACAAAATCCCAAAAACCTGACCCTTCCCAAAATCGTGTCCTGCTCACTGACTTCAAACAAAACGCACCACTTGTGACTTGTGAGAAGTAACCTTCGTGCACCCTTCGCTGTAGTTAGGGGATGTGAACGTTGATTGCGGAAGGGGCTGAGCGAGTGAACGACTTGATCTCGGATTTCCGCTCTCGTTTCGAAAGGTGTGTAATTTTTAACCCTGATTAAGAGATCATCTATTGACTTAGCTACCCTGCAGTTAACGTACGAAACTTGATTATTATAGGTCTCAAGTGCCGTTTGCGATCGTATACTGTACTTAATTTCTTCTTGATTCCACGTCTGCAACGGAAGGAAGTCGCGAGAGCTGCAGGGCAGTTTCAGTTTGACACAAGCACTCTACAACCCTTTTTAATATTGCGTAATTCTAAAATACTAAATGCCCTCTATTATCTGCTGAATTTGCAACGACAACCAATTTTTGAGTCTTTATCGTTTCCCTGGACGTAATACAATACATAATTTTATGAGTTACCTATACCTGATATTACCTATAATAAATTCCGAAAATACAGAAAGCTCCTGTCGTTCCAAAAGTCCAGAGAGCCCTTCATGTTAAGGAAGGAAAAAAAAATTATTATTACTGAACTGAATATCAGAAAATTGTGGCTCTATGTTTTCAGTGGTTCCAGCCTCAAGTTGAGATGAGCAAAATTGGCGAGGGGGAGAGATTCCTTGAGATTCCATAAAGATTTCCAAAGATTCTAAACGAGTGGTCAACCCCTCGAAAATTGGTCAAACTTTTGGTTGCAAAAAACCGTTTAACTAGAGCGCAGAGAAAATATGAGCGTATAATGGAAGTCATTATTGCTTGGCTCAATTTCGAGTATAGCGGGTGTGGTTAGAGGTCAATAGCGATTTAACTCTTCGTTAAGTAGGCATGGACCTCAATCAATTTGGCTCCGGAGCGAAGAGCGAACCATCATGACTCTGGGCTGCAGGAGTTGAAGGTTGCATCTGAAGATCAGACCTATCGGAGGTCAGGTACCTGCTAGTTGCTCTGCTATCGCCGCTAGGCCAATGTTTTGTATTTACCTGTTTTCCCACGTTTTTCATCGTTTTAGGATTATCATTTTGTCCGTGAAAAAACGACCTGACTACAAAAATTTTAAAAATTTAAATCCAGTCCTAGGCAGTTGCAGGTATTGCACTACCTAATCCAGTAAACTTGATACCTATGTAGGCAACTGCCCACGTTCATTCGGATATTTTTTAGGATTAGTGCATGGATCCCAGCTCAACCGATTCTTGCCCTAAGAATCGCTCGAACGGAAATACAGTAAATTCATTACCGTAGTATAGAGACAACACAGCGAATTTTTTTAGACGAGGAAACATGCCTAAGGAGGCATTATACCATTATACAACTCATAAAACACAACCAGGGGGGGGGGGGGGGGGGGGAGGGGGAAAGCTCGGAAATTTTATAAAACGAGATAACTAGCATGAGGAAGTCTCAAGAATATTTCGAGTACACATATGACATATTTCGCAAACCTCCAATAACTCAACCCGGTGCAGATGAGGGGGTCGGAAATGCTTTGAGAATATTGTTGACCACATAACTCGGTTGAGGAAGTCTCCCTGAGTATTTTGATACCCACATGGCATATTTTGTGAACATAAAAAACTGACCCTTTGAGGGGTCGTATCTCCCAAATTCGAGTTTTCCCAGATATGCCGCTAATGGGGTATTTTTACCCGTAATATACACTATTACCCCTGAGAAAATGAACGAAATCGTAGGCGCCGATTTTGAAAAAAAACTAAAAACCTGTTTTTTAAGGTTTTTGGGGGGCTGCGTCCCCCAGTTTTCCCCAATGGAAGTTCGGAAAAAAGCGAGTCTGCGCATTATTTTTTCACACCCGTGTATCAAATTTGAACCAAATTGACCGGATGGTTTGGGTCCTGGATCTCCGTACATACACACACACACACACAATTTTATTTCTTTCCCCAGCTTATTTTTGATAAGCTCAGGACCGTGTGTTAACAAAAATGAATAGTATAATAAAACAAATGCCACAACCCCAAAGCATCCAGCTGAACTGGGATGGCGGTAAAAAAAAAAGCTGCAATAAATAATAATAATTATAATATAATTCGAAAAATAATAATCGTAATAATCTGTTTAGTCATGGTTAATACAATACATACCTATAATTCGTAAAAAAAACTCGAAAAGAAAAGATCAACAAAACGTTGATTTTCCTACACGATTCCCAATACTTTTCTTTATACCTGGCAAAAAATTGTACTTGGGAAAGTGAAATGGGGGAAAAGAAAATAGTCACAACTCACTTAGACCATCCTTCCACTGACGCGTGAGAGCCTAGCCTTTCTTTGAAGTTACCCTACTCCAATAATTGGTTGCTTTCCTATCAGTTGTTTATTTGTTTAGGAAGCCTCTCTTCCTCCTAAATGCAGCGCTCAGAAATAGACAGGTAGTAAATGAATCGTGCCTCGGGTGGTTCCAAAATGAAAGAAAAGCGATGCATTGCCCCCTAGTAATAGCCGATGCCGATGAGGAGGTTGCTAAACCCAAAGTTTTTGAAATTTTCAATATGCCAGGATTCGAACCCAAGCCTCTGAGACCAGTCAGTTTGTCAGAATAATTTAAAGTTGGGAAGCAAACATTGGCCCTACCTCTGAATAACTAGAGGTACAACACAAATGCCGTAATCAGATCTAGAGATAACCCTTCCGTCGTTGTCTTGAGGCATGTCATGCGCTAACTTAGTATAAGTTTACAGTAATCATGATTACCCAGTGTTGATCTGATCAAAGCAATCCAAGTAGTATGGCTGACAAACCGTGAAGAACCTGTAGTTGACCCCGAAATGTAATATTCTAATATGTCAGGTTAGGGTTCAGGCAGACTGCTATTGGGATAATCCGTCAGATTTGTAATTTCTCCCGAATGATGTAACCAGAGGTTACAGATACCAAGATAGAGATTCGAAATTGAAGTGTGGTTCATTTCAGGCTACTTTCCCCCCAACATATTTTTCGTAAAAAAAAAAAAAAAAAGTAACGTAGGAGAGCCTTAAAACATCCGTATACGTTGGTCACTTGAATATTTTTGGACAAGACATTGAAAACCTATGATTTTTAATTTAATGACCTTAAATTGTAATTAATAGGCCATTGAAAAATTCTGGTATTGTAACCAACAATTATCAGGAGAATCAAGGAACGCCTATATCACATCTAAAACCTACTTTGATACATCCAATGGATTCTCTTGTACCTCTGTAGATTGTGACCCACTCTGTTACTAGTTGTCCAATGGAAATAGAACGTTAAAAAAATTTTTATCGCTAGTCAATTTTTAATGATTTTCAGGGGTAGTGAGGAGATCAGCAAAATAATGATTTTCTTTTCTTAACATCTTAGGCTGAATTTCACCACCTTCCGATAGTGTCTTTAACGAGAGGATTTAACGAACCGATTTGCGTTATCGTATGTTTAGCTTACGAAAAGTGCGTTCGCAGAGAAACAAGTGCAAGCGCAAGGCATTTGTCGTAAGCTAAACATATACGATAACGTGGATCCGTTCGTTAAATCCTCTCGTTAAAAGACACTATTGGAAAGTGGTGAAATTCAGCCTTAGTAGAGGAGTCTAAGAAACTACTGATAATAATTTGTAGACTACGTAGTCCTTCCAAGTCTAAGTCTTCTCCATCGTTTATCACAGGATTCATACAAAAACCTACCTCGTAACTTACACCTACCTTATTATGACTCGGCCTGTTATTTACGACTGAAATTTTGGTGTTTAAACAGTATTTATATGAATTGGTTACAAAATTTCCCTTCTGTATCTTTTCACTAATAAATAGGCAGATATTGGCTTTGTCATAGTAGTTCCACCACCGTTTCTCTACTGATCTTACTTTATGAGTTGGTGAACTTGGTTGGCGCGCATAATTAGGTGCTACAAACCACTTCTGCTTCTATCCATTCTTACACACTAATTTACCGATGTCATTAATTTTACCTCTTTTACAGCTTGATTCTCAATTTTTTTATTTTCTTAAGTCACTTTATTTTTTTCTTAATATACGTCCAGCACTAAGTTGCTATATAGTTGCAGGTGAGACGCAGAATCCATTGAAATTCAGGAAAGTCAAGTGAAAACTCACATATTTCAAATTCTCAATAATGAATAGTGTGGAATACGGTGGCTGAGGGGCTGGAGGGGCTGGAGGGCTGGAGCTGCTCCAAAGACTGCGGAAGCTGCGGAGCTCCACGGCAGGGGCCATATCCATATACCACCTGCCCTTTACAGACCACCTGCCCGCGGGATTCTGTTTGCCAACTCTCCGGGCACCTGCTTGTGTCGCTTTGCTGCCACTGCAACACCATCCAGACCTGACATGTCCAGGTGGGTTGAAGGAGAACAAAATCTCTTCATTTGAGAAGACAGTCTCGGAAAAATCATTCCTTTGTAATAAAACTGTAAAATAAAGAGTTTGCATTAGCAAGGTAAAAAGTAAGCAACACTGCAGTCGAGTGGGTAACCACTCCAGAGATTCCTTGAGATTCCACTGAGATTCCATAAAGATTTCTAAAAGATTCCCAACGATATTCATAGAAAGATGAACCCCGAAGAGGTGACCACTCCAAAAAATTCCAAGATTCCCTGAGATTTCATAAAGATTTCTGATGATTCCCAACGAGATTCCCCTCGACTGCAGCTCTCTCAGAATTTATTGGCAGTGCTATTTTCTACTAGTATATAGATGTGCGGGCTCCGCGCCATAACGGTCCAATGAACACTAGGCCTTCTGACGTGGGGATGTCCTGCCGAGGGCTCCGGCAAGGTGCTGGCACACGCGTGCCTAGGAAACCTGCCGTGCAACGCTTGGCCGCGCGACCATGACGTGGCTCACCCCCCCAGCTGACTTGGGTAAGCTCAACACATGGAACCTGCCACCGCGCGCGTCATCGTGGATGCGTAACACTGCAAGCAGCCCTTGAGCTGACTTCCGCAAGGTGGTCTCCCCGGAACTTTGAAAAACCTGCCATGGCACGGTTCATGTCCTCTGACCGGACGTCTTCTGCTCAGTCCATCCTCCTTCCATCCGCTTGTGTTCCGCTTCAAGTTCCTCAATTATCTGAAGACGGAAATCGACAGGGTGGGGACTAATCGGTCTTTGTTTTAATTTTCTGTCCTAATGACCACGTGTGGAGATTGGTTGGTTTTGATGACTATGGGCTTGTCTCTCGAAAGGAAATAAGATTTTTTCCGTATAGGTATATAGGCACAAAGTTAGGACACCCAAAAATTCATTTCTTATTTTTTCCATTTTTGCGAACCTTCCTCGAGCGAAGTCGGATCACTGGTTTCCTTTTATAATTTCTATACATTTGTATAGGTATGTATATAGGTTGAGCATTATGGAGAAAACCCGAAAGAAAGAGAAATTTGTGTAACTGATTGAAGAAAGTGAAGCAAAGTCTTGAGCTTCTCGACGGCCCTCAGGATCCGCTTTTCGCTGCGTTGTACTTTCACAACAAACTCGCTTAACTACCTATATACACAGTGGACGCTGGACGCCTGCATGGTAGCGTTACAGGTTACAGGGTTGCAGCTTCGGTCAGCTCTATTCATTTTATGGCTAAGACAAGATCCGTGATTTTCGTATCAAGTACAGCGTACGTGTCCATTAGACAGAGCTCGGCTTTGGTGCTTTTGTGACCTATATGGCTCGGGCACGAAGCGGCGGCGGCGGCGGCGCGGCGGTGTTCAGTCCCCTCACAATCGGCTGATGCTCTTTGCCCATAGGTACCTGATTCTCTTCATAATTATGTTCCAGTGTTCCACATAAGGATTATTTGGTCCCTGCCTTACTGTTACCATTATATTATAAACATGAAGATGCTATTGTTTATCAGTCTAACAGGGCAACGAACCTGCTGCTAAAGAGAAGTAGTTAGTTGTCGTGACCTTTATGCGTCTCCTACAATAGTTTACTAATCTAATTGGCTGTCCAACAGAAGGCAGCAGAAGTATGAGACTCAGGTACAAATTACAGCAAAATACAGTGCCCACTACCCGATACTGTATCACAAATCCCAAGAAAACTCTCAAGGAATAGGTATAGATATTAAGCTTATTAACATGCATATGCTATACCTACATTTCTTTGTCACAAATTGAGAAATAGATAAGCTTGGAGATTGACTCACGAATCATCCCCTGTTTTGGTCACCATATAATCTTAAACTGTGGTTCCTCATACGCAGCTCTGCAGCTGACGTCGAGCACCGGAACTTTTTCGTTTCGCCTGGCATTCATCTAAAATTGGCAGTTCACAGTTTGAGTTGAGTGAGGGTTACATTTCCTAAACCTGCTGTTGCACCTTACTATGCTTCTGCCGAGTCACTACGCCAGAAGATGGTATAGAAGGGCACGTTCCTAGATAGGTAGGAAGGTAGGTACTCACTTACGATATTTAGGTAGGGTGTCACGCTCCTTGCCGCCAGACAATGCTTCGCAATTCTTCCTCGATCTCATTTTCTGGTCTCTGACTTCAGGACCAACCTGTTTTTATTGTTATTCTGTCTTAAGTTGGCTTCCTTTTATAACTAATTATCCACATCTGCTGGTTCAACCCTTAACGTCTCTTCTTGTCATCTGCTCTACGTAGTACCTAAGTTTTAATTCTAATTTTATTCAGTTTTAACGGACCCTCTTGCGGTCAGTGCTTTTCGGTTCGTCTTCGTGTGGCGGCTGCTTGCAGTTATGTAAATTGTGTCTGTTCAGAGATGTTATGACTGTACATCGAGTCGTAATGATTAAAACGAGAAATTATGACTTTCTGAGGGTGCGTCCCACCATGCCCAGTTAAAAACAACTGGAGATTTTCTCGGAGAAAATCTCTAGTAAAAGTTAAATTTAACATGGTAAACATAGGACAAAATCTCCAGTTTAATTTTAACTGGGATGGTGGGACACACCCTGAATAGCCTCTCTTTCGAAAGGGCAAGGAGTAGTCGTCGTCTTGCTATCAGCGTTAAATTCACAGCTTCAGATTTTCCATTCGAATTTCTAACATCTTGCACAGGTGTAGGTATGGAAAGGTATGGTACAACGCATGTCACTTTTTAGCCATTATTCTTCTACTTGACGCTTTCTGAAATGGATGGTCCCCATTAATTTAAGTCTATTCTGATGTGTACAAAACAAATTACTTCTGGAACCTTTTAAAATTGCAGCAGCTCTGTCCACCCGCCAACAAAATAGAGGTGTTATGCAACAGAAAGATGAGAGATTAACTCAGTAAGAGGCTGCTACTTTCCTCCGTCAAGTCGTTCACAAAAGAAAATTTAGGATTCAAAAACCAAAGGTGTCTCGAAAATGATTTGTCACTAAAAAATGGGATTAAGCATGGTTAATATTCCATTAAGAAGGCAAATAAGGCAGTGTGAAGCAATGCCACTATCACGGTGGGCCATAAATTAATAAAATCCATAAAAATAAAGATGCATGGCGTTGTAAAGGCTGATTTACTATCTGGATTTGGATTATTACCTAATTGTTTCGCGTTTTTTTATTCCGAATAAAACATACGCTTTCTAATCTCTTCCCTATAACTACGCTAAGAGTTTAAGAGTGTAGATTAAGTCAACAAGCCAGTATGGATGTTCAGCCTTAATCTCCACTGACGGCACTACTATGAGGAGACTACCCACCTGACATATCCACCAAATTACGCATAAACACACGCTCTGAGAAAGGAGGTTTTATCTTAAAATTTCCAGTGTTTGAGGTCTTTTCTTTAACCCTGTCATATCGTCATATCTCTACAGTGAAGGCATTATTCTTTCAAGTAATTCGTATCAGTTCATTTTATCTTCCGACTGCTAACTCGGGCATAAAAATTAACATGTGTAGGTAGTCCTGCAGCGAGCAGGAGGCAGGAGGCAGGAGGCAGGAGGCAGGAGGCACCTGGCCCAGGGAGTTGCGCCTGGCTGGTCTCCCCACCCCCCGCACGCTGCGACGCGTGTACATTTGCATTCCTCTGGCAATTACCCTTTTTTGGAAATTGACTTGCATATGAACCTGAAAGCTCCAGCGCGTGACCACACCTGTCTCTTACAGCTGGTCCCTAGTCTTGAAGATTGCAAGCATGCACTTGATGTGAACACAGACAAAACAAGCGGTACGACACGGTCGGACAAAACTTTACCTGCTTATTTGCGTGATTCCTAGAAATAAACCCTTGGTTAAATGATTAAAGACGGAAAAACTTTTTGACGAAAGGACATACTTCGGCAACCACACAAAACTACCCCCTAAAAGGAGGTGGGGTGGATGGGGAAGCTCGGAAAAACGTTTCGACAAAATAAATTGTCTCAGAACGTTTCCCTGAGCATTTTGATACCCCATACAACGTACTTTGGAAAGTATCCAAAACTCCCCCCATAGGGGGGGGGGGGGGGTGTGTGGCGAAAAATCATTTTGACCATATAAATTGCCTCAGAACGATCTCCCGATCATTTTGAGCCCCCACAACCCATATTTCGCAAACCACTCAAATCTACCCCCCTTAGGGGGTGGGGTGCTTGGATACGTTCAGAAAAACTTTTTGATACAAAAAATTGCTTCACAACGTTCGCCCGAACAGTTTGAGACCCCATAAGCCGCACTTTAAAATTCACTCAAAATTGCCCCCCCCCCTGGGGGGGGGGGGAGGCTCGAAATGAGCCATATACCATTTGTGACGAGTATGGCCGTTGTCACGTGTCATATCCAGAACTACTCATATACCACAAACAACTGAATCCACTGATTTCGCCCTTTTACAGGTCCAGGGGGGACTTCCCCCCTTTTTTTAGCGGCCAGGGAGTTATGCGGGGGTAGTGGGTGGTATCATTGGATTCGTAATTATTTGTTCTATAATTGTCTAAAATTTGATCGAAATCGTTAGAGCCGATTTTGAGCAAATATTTTTTTTCTACTTTTTGGGGGTGTTTTAGGGGGGTAACCCCCCTTAATTTTAAAGGGGGGAAACTGGGCTTCTGGATTTTTATTTCTTCCAATTTTAGAAAGGTCACTACCGATTTTGAAGAAAATCGGTTGAAAAGTGTGCCGTCCAGGTCAATGCCACATACATAGCTACATACATAGCTACATACATACATAGCTACATACATACATAGCTACATACATACATACGTACTGACACGGCGTACCTGACCTCTTCTAAAAATTCCTGGGGGCAAACTTTTCGTCGGATGACAAAAGTGAGTTGGTTTTCATATTCCGAAGGCATGGACGTTTCCGAAATGTATATGCAAGTTCCAATCGCTTTTGAGGTCTGGGAGCAATGACGGTTCAAAGTTGAGGTTTGCCGAAAATTGGCCCGCACGAATACAATACTTTACCTTACGTATACTCCGTATACAGGTAAAGTAAAAAAATTAGCTATAGTAGCTTTTCATGAAAGGGTTTCCTCAGTCACCTACACTGTTGAATTTCACATTGGTTTTGTCCTCGGTTTTTGTCTATCTGAAAAAAGGTAAATTTACCTAGGTACTTTCTTTCAATATTATGCGGCGTAAATCTCTGGTACACTGTCCTGAGAAAGCTATTAAGATTCTCTAAAGGTGAAAATGAGGTTATTAACGTTGCAGTGCGAGCATTGCGTATTCAATCTTTCATTTGTAGAAACGGAGCATTTACCAGAGGGATAAACTTCTCAAGACGAAGTGAGTGTTGTATGTCTCGTCCCAAGTGGAGCCAATTGCCCACACAATAGGCAAGGACTTTGTTTTAGTTTTAATTGTTAATTTGTTCATTTGTTTTGCATGTGCACATTGCATGCAAACATTTCACAAGGCGCCGTATAATTGTATTGTCCCGGTCTCAACAACGGGACCTTCTCCAATATTTTCATTTTTGAACCCTGGCAATTCTACACGAACCCTTACCTCACCCATTTCAACAGAGAAAACAATCAGCCAGCCGCAACCCTTTCAACAAGAAATAGAGCGAAAACATTTCATACATGCGCAGTATTTCAGTTGCAAACTCTACCGTTGTTTTGTTTCTTTGTTGCTCTCTAAGGACGAAACTCTAAACAATTCAGTGAATAGGCTGGGAATTTAACTGGGATGGGCTGCGTATTTAAAATTATGCACTCAAGTGGTTACATCCGTTCTCTATTTCGTCTGAGCACCTCTTCTCATGATGAATGGCCCAACAGTCGGTCCAGCAGACATTCTGGATAGTCATTCAAGTTCAACCGAAAATTCTTAGGAAGATACAATATCTGTGGTCGAAAAAGCATCTCAGTGTTTTTTTTTTTTTTTTTTTTTTTTCAAAAAATAGAACATCACTATTTAGCCTTGAGCCGTGACCCAAATAAAGAAGAAAATATAAGATCATCTCTATCTCCTCTCCTTACTTAATAATAAAATAATAATTATTATATAAAAAAAAAAAAAATTATTATTATTATTATTATTATTTTCCCTGTCAGCAATTCCATCTGTGCCTTTCGGTGTTTACTGATGCATTTCGCAAAATGAACAGCCGAAGTAGGTAACTTTGGAAGTGTAGGCGTGTATAGGGTACAGACGCAGTTTTAGCTTGAGCTTAGCTATAGCAAGTGCGTAGGCCATTTGGGTGGCCCCATCACTTCCACAGACATCCATCAAACAAGCAGCATACAACATACGACATAACCAATACATCCGTCATGGGCCTCGATGTCGCTTTCTATCTGTTTGTTTACTAACGAACGACACCGACACCTTCCCTGTGACCCCGACTGTTCCAATGACATGGCAGATTCTTCTTGCCGCCCATATCAATTTACATGTATGAAACCTGCAAAAGACGCGAAATGTTGGCCACAATGGCTCCAGGAATGAATGGCCGGGAGGGCCGGGAGGGGATCACTTCAAGCTATCTCCTTCCTTCATCTCTTACGAACGGAATGAGGCCCTAGCCCTACACTACAAAAAACTCGCATACCAAATTTGGGTTCAAAATTCAAATTGCACCTTTGGTCACGATCTATGTTAATCGTGGAACCTCGTTGCTACTTCAAACCACCGATGCATAGGATAGGATAGGCTGTACTGTGTTCAAGCAAGACCACAACTAGTCACTCGTCAAAACCCCTGAGTTTCAGTTTAAAACTCACTTATACTGGTGACTTCTGTTCTGTCCTTAAATAAAGGTTAATGAGAGGGGGTGACCACTCCAGAGATTGCTTTAGATTGCCTGTGATTACATGAAGATTTACAAAGATTTCCTGAGATTATCAACGAGATTCATGGAAAGATGCACCCCGAAGGGTTAACAACTCCAGAAATTTCCAAGATTATCTGAGATTTCATAAAGATTTTCAATGATTGCCTGAGATTCCCAACGAGATTCCTGGAGCGGTTAACCCCTCGGGTTATTGCAATTCTTAGCTCACGGGTTAGGCTAACTGACACTGGAAATCCAATCCCCCTGTTGCGGGGTAGGGCTGATCAATAATTTGACTACCGTTAGTCGGTCAGACCTGAGTCCCGTCCACTGCCATGACATGACAGCTGACACAGAGTATAAGCTTTGCATAGTATGTCAACTGCCATGGCGATGTCCGCGGTCGGGACTCGGGACTCACCCCGGCCGACCGTTTCACCGGCTACAGTGTATTTGCCTCCATTGTTAGTACGACTGAATAGTTTAAAAGGATACGGAGTGCATGTCCTTCTGTAGAAGACAAGAATAATTTTTCGCACCCTTCCATCCCCCTTCCCCTCCACTGTCGATAAATTAATGTTACCTTCCCCCCTTTCTTGATTCCGTACCACTCCTTCTAGCCCTTCCGTCCGACGACCTAGGAAGATCCTATACAAACCCCTTCCTTCCTGCTGCATTTTAAATGAAATAAAGGGTTCGACAATGGTCGCACTTGACTTTCTCGCAATTTTTATCGAAAATTTGATTTTTTTTTTTACGTGAATTATTGTCAGAATTTTAACTTTTTCTAAAAAGTATTTTGCCTCACACTGGACGATACTTTTAGGCACCTGCATACCGAATTTCAAACATATCCGTCAAACAGTGAATTGTCGTTCGACGCGCAAAGTATATTTTCTATTTTGCATGTCACCGTCGTAATTTTTAAATAAATGAAAATCTATTGAAAGTGCCCTTGAAGCATCTATCTGAGACCACTTTCACCAATTTTGAAGAAAATCCGTCGATTAGTGTTGTTGCAAATGTGACCTAACCAATCAAAAACGTGATTTCCATTTTTGGAAAATTTTTCCTACGAAAATGCCAATATTGGCCCAAATTTTTGGCCCATCTTAAAAAGAATAAAAATGATCCTGGAGCATCTATCTGGGAACACGACTGCAAAATTTGAAGGTTCTAACTTTATTACCGTACCGTGAAATGCGTCTTGAGTAGACAAAAACGAGATTATAGCTTTTTTTTCCTATTTTTGACTTTATTTTGCCTATATTGGCCGCAATTTTGAATTGATTGAATATTTCTTCGACAAACCTTTAAGTAATGTTATAAAGCACAAGTTTATGGATTTTTGTGAAATTCCCGCTAATACTGTTCATGGGGCCAAGATTTTCACGTATGGGCCAATTTTGGCCCAAATTTTTGGCCCATCTCCAAAACAATAAAAATGATCCTGGAGCATCTATCTGGGAACACGACTGCAAAATTTCAATGTTCTTACTTTATTACCGTACCGTGAAATGCGTCTTGAGTAGACAAAAACACGATTTTGAATTTTTTTTGACACTTTTTTGACAATAGTGGGCGCAATTTTTGAGTAATCAAAATTAAATTAAAAATGTATCTCGGAACTGATTTTAGACATCTATATTCCAAATTTGAGCCAAATCCGTTGACTGGTGTGACCTGTAGCCGCGCTACAGACAAACGGACGGACGTACGTACGTACGTACGTCGGACGGACATGACCTAAAAACCATTTTTTTGGTATCTAGGACCTCTGAAACGCCTTTTGCAATGAAAATCTCAAAATCGAAATTTCGCACGATAACATAACTTTCTCAGCCCATGTATTACATACGGGCGAGAAAGTAAAAATATAAGAGCCTTGGGTACGTAGATAATTGATAGGAGAGGCCTAGGACAAGAATATATTCCCCTCACTATGAACTGTGTCAAAGATTGATGGAAATTCTGACTAAAGCGACAATAGCCTGCACCTGACCTAAGTTGTGGGGTCAGGTTCTATTGACCTGACCCAGCCAGCCAGCCTACAACTCAAATTCAATTTTCAATTTAATCAGTTTTGGGGCTGTCAAGAGTAATAGACGAACGATCCCTATGCAAATCATGAAACCAGAGCCATGTTTCTCAAGTAACCTTACGGGACAACAATTATTTGACCTGTTCAGAGGAAATAGGAAGTAGAGGACACACTTTTTGTGCAGATCTAGAATCAATGTAAGTATGCACCCAGTTAATACCTAGATACTGCAAAAGATCGTTTAACAAACCTTCTGCGTTCGATTTTTCAAATTTTTTACATCGATTTTTTTTTCCTCTCTGGTTGCTCTTTGCTCTCAACGAATTCTCTGACCCTGACTAAAATAGTTTAAACATGCATCATGCGGACGTCCCAACTCTCAGCGTCGGAACTAAACCTACAGGTAGAGATACTAGTACTACAAATAATATGAATAGCTTGGCTATAGTATCTTTTCTATACAGTCCGTTCCCGGGACAGCTCTTACAGAGGGGGTACATTTACCACACATATGGTTTTCCGAGAAAACCTTTGGCGAACACATAGCCGTCACTGATTGTTACGAGTATTAATCTACTACTGCCCAAATATTTCTTTACCAGAACTCTCTCTCTACCACCTACATCTAATAAATGACTATCAGTCGTCAAAGGAATTTATCTCAGCTTCAAAAGGTCACAAGTTTCCTTTTCGAATGGTCTGTAATAAGGTAAGTATGGAAGAAACCAAGTTTGCGTGCAACGTGTTGAAAATTTAATTATGAGCTAAAACGACACCTATCCAAACCCGTCATCGTCCTGGCTCTCTCAATAAATCCTGTGCCCGCGTGGCAACGACCAACCAGACTCATTTTTACAATTCACAGACCATCCAAGAACGGCTTCCTATATAGCATTTCCCTCTATTTTTTTAAATTCTTCATTATCCTTTATTTTCAGAAATCTGTAAGTTAAATTAACGAAGTAGATCCTGAAATCCTGAACCATACGGTTCCAAGACGAGAGCAGTCAACTGTGGCGTCAGATTAGTCAGTACAGGAATTGCAGCATGTGACCTCGAGCATCAAGTGCAGTGTCCCGACCTTTAGGTATTTACTAATACAGGAAACTGTTCATTTATTCAGCAGTAGGTACAATATTACAATTTCCTCCGTTTCTCTACCTACTATTTTTGTATATCTAACAGTTTCGTTTGAATAGACGCCGTTGCACTTATCACGATTGAAGCGATCTCCCGGCGCGCTCTCCCGCTCACTCGCTCCATCGCCCGTTTTGCTTGTTCCCCTATTTGGGCAAATCGCGCGACTTCCGCGAGTACGGGAGCAGAGGTCAACCGTCCGTCCGCCTGTCCACTCCGCTAGGCACGACTCTATTGCCGTGAACAGGGCAGGGGCGGACCGCCCGCCGCGGACACAACCGGAGCACCTTCGCTGAAGCTATCCCATGGAGCAGGTGGCCGTGCACAGGAGGAACCCAACGAAAGCCGAGGATCGTCCTGGCGGAAACCGATTTCTGAGCCAAAGTTTGAATGAATTCCTCCACCTAGGTTCGGTGTTGTCTCGGGAAAAAGAAGTACGAATACGAGCGATGTATAGAAGGAATGATCGGAAGGATGGAAAACAACAAACTGTCAACATTTCTGTCATTTTTTTTCCAGAAATTGAAGGTTGTGGGAAAACCATTCTCATTTCTGACATGGGCCAGTCGTAAAGTGGGAGAAAAGAGCATGTGGACTTTTCAAAAGGGTTAGGGGAGGAATAAGAAGGTGAGGTTAGGTATAACGCGAATAAAAAGTGTTTCTACTCGAGGCATCGCCAGAGGGCAGGCTCGGGGCTGACTGACAGTTTGGCATAGGTTAAAGGTACACAACAATTTTCTCGAACTCGAACTCGAGTGTTTATGATCTATTACAGATAAGCGTTTCCCATCGTAACTCGCGTCAGTCGCGTCCACCTGTACCTGCTATTTCCAAGTCAAATGATAGTACTTAGGCTGAAATGAGCACTGCAAAGATTTGCGATTTACAACCCAACTTCCCTCACAAAAACTTGTGCAATATCTAAATTTGTACCTGAACTGATTACCGGGTATGTACTTTGCAAAATACACACAGACAAAGCAACATAAATAAGCCATTGTATAAATTAGCGTAGCTACTCTGAGTAGCTAGTTACCTGTTTATGAGATGACAAGACTTGAGGTTATTACATTGATAATTAGTGGTCGTAAACTAGACGTAATAATAACCGGCCTTTAACATAATATTCTACGCGTCTAATAATACTGCCTCAACATACAATCATACTATTGTATTATCACGTACATTTCATTTTGATATTCTTACATATTGTAGTAGCTTTTAAAATTACAAGCTACCTTGGTAAGTATAAGACTGAATGGAAATTGGAGTGGCACTGGAATTGGAAAGCTTGCGGCGGCACACTCTCTCCCAAATGAAGACAGACTATCTTCAAAAAATTACTAAGGGTGCGTCCCACCATACTCGGTTAACAGTTAATCTCCAGTAAAATTTCAATTATTGCACGGTAAAAACCGAATTTAACTGGAGATTAACCGTTAACAGAGTAAGGTAGGACGCACCCTTAGTTTATTTAGGGTACGTCCCACCATGCCCAGTTAAAATTTAACTGGACATTTACCTACCATGTTAAATTTAACTTTTGAGTTAAATTTAACGTGGTAAATCTCCAGTTAAATTTTAACTGGGCATGGTGGGACGCACCCTTACACCATTTCAAATTTTTCCAAAAATATGAATGTCTCCCAATTTCAATAATTATTCTGTCAATCTTAACCTAAGCGGAAAAAATCTAAGGGTGCGTCCCACCATGCCCAGTTAAAATTAAACTGGAGACTTTGTCCTATGTTTACCATGTCAATTTTAACTTTTAATATAAATTTAACATGGTAAATCTCCAGTTTAATTTTAACTGGGCATGGTGGGACGCACCCTAAAATCCTTGATTTTGATACCGGATTAAACAATTACCTACCTCTCAAGAAATGTCGTATCCAAGGAGAATACAGAAATTAGCATACGGAGCAGCAAGAGTATGAACTTGATACTGGCATTTTTTCTCAGCTTGCGGCAGGTCGTCAAAGGCGATGCATCCTCCGGCAAGACGCTTTGCACTCCCTATCCGC
The DNA here is from genome assembly GCA_950004255.1 of Mesopsocus fuscifrons. Taxonomy (NCBI): domain Eukaryota; kingdom Metazoa; phylum Arthropoda; class Insecta; order Psocodea; family Mesopsocidae; genus Mesopsocus; species Mesopsocus fuscifrons. The sequence continues at coordinate 8,923,032 of OX465376.1, forward strand.
AGTCATGTCAGTCATCAAGCGGAACCAGAGATCTTGACCAGAGAGACTTTTATTTTGCATGCCTGCTGCCAGAGTGCAAGTCCAGTCATCTAAATTATACTAATATCACTACAGACAGGTGTTCAAGCATGAAGTTCCAGAAACTACACCAATGACCACAGGTCGTTACGTTACTCATGTCACTGAGATTTCCATCGCGAAACGCATTTAAGAGGTTTAAAGCTGCCCGTCCACTGGTCGGACGGAACCGCCGGCACCGCCGCGCCGGCAGCGTCGGTGCCGTCCGGCCAGTGGACGGGCAGCTTTAGAGGGCCCTCAAAAAACGTTCTTTGGGAGTTATATGAGCATGACGTGTATGACGTCCAAAAAAAATATTTGTAAATCAATTTTTTGAAATTTTCCTCAAAATTTGCTGGAACAATTTTACTGATCACACCAGAATTTTATGAGTCTTCTGACACTTTTTCTGAGTGCGCCACTGGCTGCGAGTCTGACACCACTTTCACAAATTTTTTGAGGTTTAGTTATCTTCTGCCTTGATTTCCCTCATTCATAATTTCTTATTTCAGCTCCGTACTTTTTTTCCGTCTAGTTCATGGTATAAGTAGTCTAAGCAAAAAGTGTATTTACCACTTTCGTCATGCCAAAAATTTATTTTAATTGCAGATTTCTCAGAGAGTGACCTGACCCTCCCGTAAGACACGTCTTGGGCATATCATGTCCCCAAAGCGGGCGACCGCAAGTGACAGTGCGGTGGGGACCGCAGGTTCCACACAGGATGACAATGATGATGATGATGTACCCTTCCCATGTGCGGTGGGTTGCACTGCCCATCATTTAACGGTGCAGGGTGCACAAGAAGAACAAGAACAATCCGCAACCTGCTCCGTTTCTTCGAGGTGACGGATGTTCCTCCTCGCAGGTCATCTGTATCATCGTTCGTGCCTGTGTGGAACCTGTCTGCCCGCAGAGAGGCTGCGGTGGATCGGTGCCCTTGCTGCGGCTACGGGTTTAGGTGTCACATCCCACGCTCCAAATTGTACCTAGAGCGAAGAGCGAAGGCCTGTACGATTATGACGAGGCTCTTGTTCAGTGGTTGGCTGGTGTGCCAGAGGTTTCACATGAACTGAAATTGGTGGCACTGTGAGGCATGGACATTTGCACCCAATTGGCGCCCCTACCAAGGAGACCTTCACACCTCACTTGTAAAAAGTAAATAGCGCCGCCCAAATGCCTTCATAATTCCGATTGCGGAACTCAATTTTTTCTGCCTGCTGAAGAAATACTTGTGAACAATTTTTTCCATAGATTGATCAGGTAATTTCACCTCGTGTCCTTGGCAACAGACATCACTCACTCTGGCCCCAACATTTCAGAAACGACAACGGTACCTACATCTTATGAAGTAAGTTGGAGCTGGAATTCCTCGACTCCCTTTTGACATAATGAGATGTAAGCCAGTCTCAGAAAGAGAGAGGTCGGCTTACAAATGAACCATGGCGAATTTTGAATATTACCGGGAAGGCGAACCGTGGAATATGGCAGCAAGCAACCGATGGTTCTGGTTGATACCAGAAGCCAGGCACTCAGTGGGGGACCCCTGCCACCGCTCTCGTACTTGTACCATCGTACCTCCTCCAACTCCAGATTCCATCTGAATCTCTGGAGACCAGACCAACTTTTCCATGCACGAGTGGTCAGTTTTGCAGCCACGGATTGCAATTTTCAACTACCTAGTCTGATAAACTAAATCAACAGCGACAAATGGATGTCATAAGTATCGCCATGGAGTTATCGAGATCACCTTATTATTCAATTTCATGCTTCGGGGTTTTCACGAAGAAAGGATACACCGAATTTTGGTCTGTAGATGGGGGGGAGTGCGACCTCACCTCCACCCTATATATTTACACTACACACTTCCCCTTATTTTTATTTTTATTTAAAAGAGACACGAGGTCTGAGACTAAGACAGGAAAAATGGTCTATATTGATATTGATAGCTCTCCCTGTTAACAACCTTTCATTTGTAGTTTTCCCCAAGGACTTGACTAGCCTTGGTTTACCTTTACTTTTGTTCCTTAAAAGAAGAATACTACACATGCAGTCGTGATATAGCAGTAAAAGTCTTTTATCTAATTTACAACTCTTCAATTTATATACCTACGCATCAACATTGCGGTTTTGTACAGTGTAGATACCAAGTTCGTTTTACAACAGAGAAGGGTTTATTATAACTCGTATAATAGGCAGTTTACAATAGTAATAGTTTGTTCAAGTTTGGCTAACTGATAATTCCACCATTAAAAAGAAAATGGAATAGGTACTTCTCAACAGACTGTTTTTCCGGTATTTCTTCAATCGTAATTGGGTTGATTGAGGGAGAAGTGCTGAAATGACGATGCTGACGAATTTGCAATAACAGACGAATAACTTAGAACTCATCTCATATTCAAACCTGGGATATTCCTATCAGCGCAGTCCGAGCCTGAGCATTTGGGCAGTCGGTAAATTAGAAGAAGAAGAAGAAGCTATTAGCAAATCTTTATAGCTGTCTGAATAACTGCCTACAGTTTTCGTACTATTATCTACTGCCAATGGCCAGTCGTAGAACGTACCTGATTATTCAAAAATGTTTTACAGGCTTATCTTCCGTGCACTCGATTAAGTCGACACCAGAAAGTCTCACTCCGTCGAGTTGTTATCAGGCACACCCAGGTCATCAAGTATAGGACAATTGTAAAAAGACAATAGATGTAGAGAGGACTCGCCCTATGAAGAAGAAGGAGCGTTATGGTGTTTATAGTAGGAACTCAATACTGAGACTGATGGTGACTATGTTATTGGTAATGTTGAGTGTCTGTGTAGGCTTCCTAACGGTCCCATTTTTCTTTGGAACAGAAAGGTGTTGAAGCAGCCTTCTTTATCATATAGATAGGATAATGATTTTTACAAAGGATGCCGGGATTTGACGTCCAAAATTAACGTCTATAGACCCACTATTTTGTTTGTTTAAAGTTGGCACGCTGCGTAGTCTATGTTACTAACGACTCAGAAATCCCATAAAGAAAATGAGAGCGTTAATTAAAACAAGGTGAACACACAGTCCTTCAGAATGCAACAGAAAGTGTAACAAGTCTTTCCATGATTGGTTGGATTTTTTCTTGTACCTCTGCCCACATCAAGTGGTGGCGGCGTCTTATCTAGATCCTAAACTGAAACATTTAAATCTTCAGGAAATGACAACTCCAGCCATTTACACCCGAGACTTACTCATGTGATTCATACAACAATTAGAATAATAACGTAGTACCTGCTAAAAGAAGTCATAGGACCTTGATTTGCCTTATGCGGACCCGGTCTCCCTTATACCTGTATCAAGGTGGAGCCTACTTGACACTGCTTGGGTCCATTGTTGGAATTAAGTGCGATCTGTTCCGATCCACAAGCTAATGAGAGGCGGCGCTCAAACTGCACCGCTGACCTCAATGCCCGTGAACCTGAAAACCATTTACTCATCATTCAGGCTTCAATTCCCCTGAATTGAATCTAAATTATGCAGCTAATCAGGCGAAATAAACATCACCGTAAATGAGCTGAGAGAATAACTACGTATTGCGGCAAACTTAGTGCTAACCTGGAGGTCAAATTAAATAGCTCGATGAAATATGGAGGCAAGAGTTATTAAGTCTGGTGAGGGGTGAGAGGGAACACGGAACATAAGAGCGTGATCCAAAAGCCACTCAATTGTTGCACCACTATTACACTCGAAAATTTCAAGGGTGGCTCGCACAGAGTTGCACTGAGTCCACCCTGAATTTGTTAAAATGCAGAATTTGACGTTAGAAGACAGTATGCCTCAGAAAAAAAAGTGTACCTACTACATACATGTATAGTTTCCTCACACATTGTTTTACCTTATTCAAGAAATGTAAACTTTTTTCGAGGGGTAACCTTCTCTCCTGAGATTCCTTGAGATTCCCTGAGATTCCATAAAGATTTCCAAAGATTCCCAACGATATTCATAGAAAGATGAACCTCGAAGGGGTTACCACTCCAAAAAAAATTCCAAGATTCCCTGAAATTTCATAAAGATTTCCAATGATTCCCAACGAGATTCCCAACGAGTTGTTAACCCCTCGACTTTTTTTTAACGCTGTTTAATTTCTTTGAAACGACTCATACCTTGTTTCCATTTTCGAGTGTAAAAAAACAAATTCCACACTAGCTTTTCGCCTTAAACATGCCCTTCCTATTTCCGTCGCCCATATACTTAGTTGCTCATAGCTGCCTATAGCTGAAGTTGAACACAAATTAATTCGTCATTTTCATGATATAATTCGTTTCAGATCGAAACAGAGAAAAAATAGAGCAATTAAATAATAGATGGAGCGGTAGTACCTGTAGGTATCCTGTGGTGATTCTGATAAAGGCTTCATCACTACCACCATCACTGAGTTCACATAAGATGAGATATCAAAATGTTACATTGAATTCGTTGCTCTACACTCCTTAGGTAAGAATGCCTCATTTCGAGAAACCGCATTTCTCAACTCAGAGACCTCACAATCGCAAAACTCAATATTTTCGCCAATATATTTTTTCATGAGTGTCATGACAAAGTAGAAATTATAAGAAACTCGTATGCACACCTGTCGTAGCCGTCGTTCTCCTACCGAATAACACCACTAAATCATGCTGAAGAGGGCCAAGAAGACTGACACTTGAAAGCTCGAGAGCCCACAATGGGCCGGTTGCTATTCGAAAAGAGTTACGGGGCCCATTTGTTTGGGCCCCAAACCTGGAATGGTACAGAAGGAGCCGCAACCCGCAGACAGATTGTCACGAGGATAGCACTGGCGATTAATATGTGGACTCCATGCTTCTGACTATGACCTGTGTTCCGCCATGCCCGGCTCGTTGCTTTGCTGGAGCTCTTTCCCAAACTTGTGCCCGCAATGAATCATGCAATAATCAAGTGTGGCCACGGTAGCTCCGAGAAGTAAAAGACTCTTCAAAGCGAAAATCAAAATCTATCTAAAATGGGATAGTTTGTCCCTATGAGCCAACAGCATTACAACGACAAGTGAATCTTTTGCAGCCGTTTGCTGATGACAAGCAGGGCGCGGCGGTGACAGGTAGTATAGGGAGCCACTTAGCAAGCTTGAAACAAACCTAACATTATGCTGACTTCCTATAGCTACTAACAAATCTCGATACAGAACAGCTCATTCCTCAGCCTGTCAAGTACTTCATATTAATGAACATAGTCCAGATCCTGCGGGGGCGACACAATTATTGTATAGAAAATACTTCCTTTTATGCAAATGAACCTTTTCTGCACACATGTTCAGTTAATGGGTTCGGTTCATTTGAAAATTTGACGCAGGACAACTGGTCGTGACACTGAGGAATGAAGCGAGGGGGTCTGCAGACATGCTTACCAGCAGTAGTGGATTCTCGTTTGAAAGGTCACAGCGGGCGCGTGCTAGGTAATGCGCGGATATGCGCGGTGCCGCAGAGCCGCGGTGCGCACAGGTCTGCTCGTACCTTCGTGATGGATGTGCACCTGTGCAACTCTCGCCGCGCTAATCTCACACAGGTAATTAATGATACTCGATTAGCATTTTTGGTACCTGCTTTGGAAGTACACAAGTACATAATGGCCCTTAAACATTTTTTACTTTTTCCGGCATTTTTCAATTTCAGGTTTTAATTTGATACAACTATAAGCGGAAGGGGCACAATAAGATGGTACCTTCGAAACACACAACAACTTTCTTCTAGGGACGTAGAGATAGAGATGAACTTATGAAATCAGGAAAATGCACCTTGCAGGCACGATAACCGAAGGAATTCGCCCGAGGAATGTTGCTGGCTATTCCGATAAAATAACATCCACACATAGGTACACATACCTACACCAGTAGTAATTAGACAATTATACGAATTAATTACAACTGGGTCATTATTGATTAACTCTATAGACTTATGAGGAATGTAATATTTATTTTCTTAATTAGTCCTGCGACAACTCGCTTAACTTATTGACTGACTTTCAGAGCTATGAATAAGGAGATTGCCGGACACGAATAGTACACCTACTTTTTTTTTACCTACAATTATTGAGACGTTCAATTGCTCTGTATAAAAACTGGCTGATCCCCGCCTCACTAGGCACAGGACATTTTCTTCAGTTTTTGATGGGCGAGACATTATATCAAGCCGTTGTCCAACAACCAGCCATACTTTAAAGACTTGAAATCCAACAGTAATCAGAAAAAGTTTTTAGGCAGTGAAAGAGAGAAACGCATCTTAATGTGTTTGGCTGTAGGAATGTGTACCTGAATGCAGGCACAATAACCTGGCTCATCCTCTTGAGAGAGATGAAGAATTGAGGGTACTCCACCCCGCCCTCTATAGGCGTATGTGGGTCAATATAACCCATACCTTATCTCTCTATGTGTGAATGGTGACGGTACAATACTCCTACCAATACCCTATCCCTACATGAATATTTAGAATGAACATAAACTTGGGAACAACTACAATAAAACTTAACGCGTTAATGAAAAGTTTTGTTGTCTCAGCGGCTGGCTGTAGATATCCCCTTCAATTTGAAGGAATTTATGAACAGGTCGATGCAGCTATAGGTTATAGGTGTACGTCATGGATGCTTTTTTCACGGCTCTAAGCTTCAAAAATAAATTTTATAAATTATCATAAATATGTTTCAAACCATGTCTGACGACTGATTTTAATAATCTAGGTCCCAAATTTGGCCATATGCACAGTGGTGCGAGGCCAGCTGTACGATAAACATGCATTCGGACGTGCATTTCGTTTTAAACAGATTTTTGTACACCGGGACCATGGGGAACCCAAAATACGAAGATCAAAATTTTGCGCGATGACTCTACTTTCTGGGCAGCGGCAGCGGCAGCGGCAAAAAAGCAAACTGGGGTTACATAAAGCAATCCTGCATGTGTCGCGACCTGCCTTTTTGTCGGGGACGAAATGGAAAGACAGAGCCTCATCTGGAGTCCGGAGTGTCAGCTCTTAACGAACTCTGACCCAGATGTACCTCCGCAGGGGTCATTTGTCAGGTACGTCCGTCTGTAGGAGCCTGACAGTCACACCATTCGTTCCCGAGGACTCTCTTCCGACTTACCATTTATTGTGGGCCTAAGGAATACGTGAAGGATCTTATGGTATGGGGTCACAGGGGGCCGAGCGACGGATATCTCAGATCACTTCATTATCTTTCAGTGTTTGGAGGCTGCCTGCATGAGACATGGGCTCACATGGGACAGTTATTTATTTTGTTTTCCTCGTACCTGAATGTGAGTGAATATTCTCTCCATATCCACTATTAGAACGACGAACAGGTTGGTAGTGCGGGGACAATAAGAGGTGTAGGTACTGTAACCCTAAACACGATGATCAAAACTATGTACGTGTGTCTTGGAATTAGCTTATCACTAATAACTTGCTGGTGTTTATCACATTTATGTAAGATTAATATTTTTTTTTGGTGCGCCTTAAAAAATGTGAATTTCAAAAAATCGAAAATGGATGAGAAAAGATGGTACGTTTTGTACTGAGGTATAATAACCAAGGCCTTTTCCCGGACAAAGTGCCAAGTAGGATAAGGTCGATTTTTCTGGCGTGCTCCAGATAATTCACCTGCTCGAATGTGGGAAGCAATGCGGCTCGTTTTTCACCTGCAACGAACGCGGGATGAGTTACGTTCTCTAGCCGGTAGAGCGACAAGCGTAGTGGCCAATATAAATCTGCGTTAAATAATACGAGGCACTTACAAAGCAATTACGGGGCCTGTGGCTGCGGCCGCTTCTACCGCAAGAACATTAGCTCGAGACCAGGAGGTACAATGTTCAGTAGCACCACGGATGTCCCACCAGAAACAGGAGATGTGAAGTTTGAGAGCTTTGGAGTCATGCAGAACAAACGTTCGACACGTCATTTTCCCTCGTTTTCATCGCGAAATAGTACCTACATGAAACCTATTCATGTCAACATCCGCAGTATCCACTTATTCTCACTCACCTTTCATTCGAATCGGAAATTTCAAACCAAGAAAAATAATTCCATCCGTTCCACTCTAGACGATAACTTAACCCGAGGGGTTAACCACTCCAGGAATCTCGTTGGGAATCTTTGGAAATCTCTATGAAATCTCAGGGAATCTTGGAATTTTTTGGAGTGGTGACCCCTTCGAGGTTCATCTTTCTATGAATATCGTTGGGAATCTTTGGAAATCTTTATGGAATCTCAGGGAATCTCTGGAGTGGTTACCCCTCGATTTAACCCATAAGGCACCTTCAGCAGTAAGTACTCGTACCTACAATGAGGACAACGCTCTCTCTATCACCTTACATAGCCCACACTCACTTCAACTACACACTTGAATCTTCTGGATATCACAAAAGAAAGCCCATATATGCAGAGACAATGGTGGAGGCTGGAGGCACCACGTGAGAGCTCCAATAAAACTGGCTGATTTACAGCACACCGGTGGATATATAATGTGTCTAAGTAAAGGCACACTACGGTCGGTGGAGGGCTGCAGAAGTACCTTATCGAAAAAGTAACTTCCTACATTATTCTATAACTGTTATTGCTGTTAGCATTACAATGATAAAAAAGTTCATGATAACTGTGATTGCAGCCAGAATCCATAATATTCTTGTTGAAATTTCTTACCCAAGTTACTATCGTTATAAGATGGCTAGAAATCTGGGAAACTGAGCGCATATTTTGCAAGACTCAGGTCAACCGATTGAGAAAAGATTCAAACAAGAGTGAATCAAGCAAACGAGCCATTAAGCTTGAGATAACCTGGAAATAATGGCTCCCTGAGAGATTCACTGATCTAGTTACATCATTCGAAGCGTTCGCGCCAGCGCTTCTGGACCGATTTCCGAAGACTATAACCCTCGAAGACGTACCTGTAGGATCTGTTGCCACGGCTAATGATGCCATCTTAGAATGTCGAACAAGAACTATCAAAGGATTGACCCCATAGCAGAACAGGTAGGTAATTGGTCCGGTGTAGATTCTGCTATTGTTAGGTTGTGGAGTGAGGTGCGAGTTTTGGCGATACCCAAGGCGTGTATGGGGAAATCAGAGGATCCCGAACACGACTTCGAGCTGGATAGCACGAGAATCGTAAAAACAGACCGTTAATTGACCAGGTAATTAAAAATAGGCAAAATAAGACCGAGGTGCGGATTTAGTGAGTCTAGCGAAGAAAAAAGAATTCATGCACTGAGTTTTCAAGCAACTTGGAAGAAAATATTCCCTATTTAGTGTTCCAGATTTCTATTTTTCCCTTTAAAAGTTCGCTTTAATTTCCAACGTAAATATGAAATGTTGCTATGATATTCGGGCGGCTCCTTCAGAGCAAAATATTTTCTATTTAAAAAAAAAATCGCAACTGAACACTGAGCTCTTCAATGCCTCGCTAAAAAGCTGAAGTTTGCCTCTTTGCACCGTAAACTATTAAATTACTACAATTACTACGGCACCTACAAAAATTTGTATAAGTTCCGTCAATATGCGGTCTCGTCCTCGCTCCGTAAGTGTGTAAACTGGCAGTGCCACTGTGTAGAGCACCTAAATGACACAGGAATTCAAGAAAAGTTGTGATTTAAGAATCTGGTTTTTTAAAGGGTTCATTGGAGCCTTTCTTACCGACTAGGTTTAGTGAACCGTTTAATCCGCACTTTTATTCCAAGATGTGTAAATAAGATTGGAGAGTGATCGTGCGTTGTGAATGGGTAATCGTTCCAGATGCAGAGGGGTCTGGACTCTTTGTCATGCCTGCAACCGATCCTTTTCCGCCTAAGGTACATTAAGCACGAGTAACGTACCCAGCAAGCCGCCACGGAAATGGCGCCTTGAACAATTCATTCGCTGTGCCACTTACGGCCAAAAACTACGCATCTTTTCATAAGGCAAAATGGTTTTTGAACTTCGTTTTACGAATCATAGGGACATCATGATTCCTGATGATCATGATCCATGATTCCATAGGACAATCATGATTCCTAAATCATGATGTGCTAGACTAGAGTATTCCGCTGGTGTTATCACTAAAACCTCGTAGTCTAGTGCTAGTCTATAGTGGACTATATCGGACTAGTGTCAGTTCGACTTGTTCGAGATCTTATAGGTCGCAGTTTCATTGACTGCTCACCAGAACGCACACCTCACCTCACAAAAAGAATAGCGATAGGCGTAGGTGTGCTTGTAGGTAATAAATATTTAAACTGTTACCACCCAAAGGGAATCCACCCTTTTCCAAGCTGACAAATATCCTGTACTTGCAACGCCAGTGCTGATTAATCAAAAACAATATAACTGTCCGGTGCAATAAATGTCATTTCTATTATTTCAAAACAAATTGGCACTGCGCGAGGTATAAAAAAATGACACTTGCAATAAATCTGGGGAAAGAATACGAAAATAAAATCAATTATTCATTTGATTTAGTACAAGAAACCAGAACGCAAGTGTTCAAGAACAAGAGTGCCCCGGGGTAGCCGGGTACAAACCTTACGCCAGGTTCAGTAAATTAGCCCCCATTTCCAGTAGAACAGAGTAACGTATACCTGTACCTGTGCTATACCTGCCGGTCAAGGTTGTATGCCGCGCACTTGCCCCGCACGTTTGTGCACTTATTGCCGGCAATTTATCAGCCATTTCCTGCACTAAGTGTTTTCAAGTGCGCCTGCAGCGTAGATGCATTTACCTGAGTGTGGCTTGTGGTATGGGCACTATCATGCAAAGGGACTAAGCCATAGTGCTTTTATTTCATGGTTGCTATCTCGCAGACCCCCTCTGAACATCCACAAGATTTTCTTTCTAGGGTGAGGGGTTAACCACTCGTTGGGAATCTCGTTGGGAATGAATCATGGGTTCAATCTTTATGAACCCTTCCGGGTTCATCTTTCTATGAATATCGTTGGGAATCTTTGGAAATCTTTACGGAATCTCAGTGGAATTTCACGGAATCTCTGGAGTGGTTACCCCCTCGTTCAAGGGTCAAGTTGCTCGACCCAAATCGTCATCAGTGGTGGGATTTCAACTTCATGAAAAATTTCCGCTATTACCATGCACCTAGGGCAACTCTCTTCACCTACAAAACAAAGCTGATAGCCCATTAGGTTGTAACAATCAACTGCGACGTCTTCCAGAGTTGTAGCAACGCCCCCCATTACCATAATTTAAACTAAACCTCATTAAGCCATACGCAGACAAGAAATCAATAATCTCTGCACTAAGTCGGTAACAGACACTTCACTTTGGTACCTTCACAGACTTCGACAGTGACATACACTCGTGGTTACGGTCTTAGGACTACTTCAAATCTAAGTTAGTCAAAAAGGTTTTTCTTAAATTTTGCGACAATTGAGTAGGACGAACAGGCCTCCCGCTATGGTGCGGAACTGAACTTGTGTGGTCTCTCTGTGGTCCCCCTCCTGCTGACCGCATCTGATGCATCGGGCACACCTTTCGATGCAGATGACCGATTCTGGCCGAAATGAATGAAATTTTCAAACCTGAAGATCCCAAATGTTGAAGAATTCTGTCGTAAACTGGTCCAAAAGGGATAGATCAGTGGCAAAGAGCTGAGCTACGAAGAAGAGCCCCACCATTTCATGACTTTCCGAGAGGGTAACCACTCCAGAGATTCCTTGAGATTCCCTGAGATTCCATAAAGATTTCCAAAGATTTCCAACGATATTCATAGCAAGATGAACCCCAATGGGGTAACCACTCCAAAAAATTCCAAGATTCCCTGAGATTTCATAAAGATTTCATATGATTCCCAACGAGATTCCCAACGAGTGGTTAACCCCTCGTGACTTTCTTTAGTTAAATCATGAATTCTTCGCCTGCCAACCCAGCCCTAAAACATATCGTATACCTGCTCAAGGTCAAGTATGGCACCCATATAGCATACATGGGCCAAAATATTATACAGCGTTGATGCAAACGGAAACTAAAAACACGTTGATTATTTATGGTAGAATCTCTCAGGTGCAGTTTTGAATAAATTAGGAAGAATTGCAGGATTGAAGAGTTTTAGACTAGCAGGGTCGGGAAGGTCGCGGCTGGCGCTGGCGCCTATCAAATATGCCTAAACAGGTCCCTCGGGATATCAGCCTATAACATCGCTTTTAATTCGTGTTCCAGCACTTTTTGTGATACATTTTATTTCCGATGAGGCCGTTCTTAAGTGTCAACTGCAGGTTCATATCTCACTATCCACACAGATTTAAGCAGATTACCTCCCCAGCTGAAGTTGACCAATATTGTGAAATCAAGGAATGATCTACGGTTTTAAATCTCAACAATCAATAGTAGATCAATAGTAGATTTACAAGGTATACCTACACTTCATTCTAACAATTTCTTCCAGGTTTTCGGACTCTATACGTGGACCCTGAAACGGCTTTTTCCACAAAGATCTCGAGGTCGAGGCTGTTTAAGCATTTCCAAAAATTATGGCAAGGGTCCACCGACTGATTCAGACCTACGCCTACGCAACAGTTCCAGAAGGCAACGCTGTAATATCTGCCATTCAGAAAGACAAACAGATGCAATCAACATGTTTTATGCCAGTAAGTGCGACTATTTTTTATTTGGCACTGTTAACTTCATTATCAGAATACAATGATGAAGCGCGAAGTCACCTGGAATAGGGAAGTATTGTAGGCACCTACTTAGGTGAAGTATTGTACATTGCAGGTGGCCAAACGAGACCACTCTTGTCCAGTTTCTCCAGGCTGACCAAGTCCTTGAAGCTCTTCACCAAGTTTACCCGCGGACAATTAACAATTAACTATTTGTTTGTCTAATTTTCTCTTTCCTCTCTGACCTGTTCGTTCTTACTGTCCAGTGGCCCATTAGTCGTCATCCATGGTCTCCTTGGAAAGTCATTGTCTTCACATTAGAGACGAACACAAACAGAGTGACCGAAGAGGTTGCAATAGAATACAGATTAATGGTTTTATTGGGTCAAAATTGTTGCCAAATCGGGCATAATAATGGATGGAAAGTATAGAACAGCCTTCTCCTTCTAATTACTGAATTTATAAGTAAATTCCACAGGCTAATAGTGGTGAGAAGAATTTCGAATTTCTGGATTGCCTTTAAACGTGTCCCGTTCATGGGACCAGCAACTAAACAAAGGGGGTAGGTGTAGGTGTAAAGTTAATGCCGAAATTTTGGTAGGTGACGCGTAGCGTTAGAGTACCAGAAAGTCCCCCTATCCATCCTTTTTAATAACTTTTACGATGTGGAACTCCGTGGACCCACAATGTTGAGGTCATAAACATGTGAATTTAATGTTGCAGAAAATAGGAGCGGGGGAGACGGGGAGACGCGCCCACGATGCCACCTGCGGATACGAAGCCCGTGCCCCGGCCTCTTTTATTAATAAAGGGTCCGACAACAGTCGCACTTAACTTTCTCGCCCCATGTAATTTTTTTATTTTTTGGAGATTTTTTTGCGGGCGTAATTTTTAAGCAATCCAAAATCGGTTGAAAATGACCCAAGAGCATCTATCTGAGATCACTCCTACCAAGTTTCATGGCTGTCATTCTATTACTGTAGTCCCAAATGCGTTCTAACCATTCAAAAACGTGGTTTCTCATTCTCAACTCATTTTCGACACTTTTTTGACAAAAACGGCCGTAATTTTGAAGATAACAAAATTCTGTTCGACAGATGTTTAAGTTATATGGTTCTACACCAATTTACCAAATTTCATGACAATCGGTCAATAAATGTGAATGGCGCCGAAACGATCGAACTTTGGTCCAGAACGGCCGTAATTTTCAACCAATTCAATTTTAGTTGAAAATGACCTCGAAGCATCTATTTGTCAACACACATACCAATTTTCAGTGTTATAGATTGAAAAGTGTACCGTCGGCGCTTGTCTAAGTAACCAAAAACACGATTTTTGAATTATTTTGGCGGTTTTTTGACAATAGCGGCCGCAATTTTTGACCAATCAAAAAATCCTTGAAAATGCCCCTCGGCAGTGATTTTAGACAGGTCCATACCAAATTTCATCAAAATCGGATGAACGGTATAGGCGCTAGAGCACTGCACGGACTGACGGACGGACTGACTGACGGACTGACGGACGGACAGACTTTTTCCAGAAACCACTTTTTTGGACTCAGGGGACCCCCAGGATCATGGGAAACCCAAAATCTCAATTTCGAAATTTTGCACGAAAACAATACTTTCTCGCCATATATGGCTAGCGAGAAAGTAAAAACATTTCGTATACTTATTTTTTATAGAAGGGATTTACATTTTTGAGTAGGTTTAATAGTGCAGCTCTTGAGGTCATGTAGATGAATGCGATAGGCTACTGATCTCACATGTTATTTGTCTACCTTTTCAAGTCCTAACTTACCTAGCGAGGGCAGGAAGGAGATGAGAAAGCGTGAGTGTAACATATAGAGAAACGAAAAAATAACGACCCATTTTACCACAACAATAAAAGCTACTTGTTCCTGCGACAACGGTGCTTTGTGGTCACGCCTATAGAAGAAACATCTCCATTTCATATTCAGGTCTAGAAACATAGAAAATAAAGAGGACATGCGTTATACTATTAATCTGACGTTGGCCTAGTTCTCCAAATATGAATACTTCGTTTTAGAAAAAGCGTATAAGGTTTCGATGAAACCGGAAACCACTCATTCCTATAAATATTTTGGGAGAATCACAAACGAGATCACAAAGCAACTTGCCGGCAACTTATCTAATCGTAAATGTCTAATTTCACTGCAATTGCGGTAGGGGACGAAAAAAATCCCTTTCGGAAGCCCCGAAAGGCGTAGGTAGATTTCGAAGATTACTTCCATCCACTAAAAGCAGTCTAAAATCATTGAGAAAGACGGTTAAGAAGACTTTCAGTTGACCCAAATGCATTCTCTACAATAACAACGGAGGAATTGAGTTTTGAAATTTCACCCCCCCCCCCCCCCCTTAACGAGTAAATGAAAGTGATTTTACAAAAAACATTTTCAGACAAAAGTTGTAGATATTATTAATATAAACCCATAGCAAAAAAACTCAATATCTCACTAAATAAGTGTGTAATGACGTTTTGAAAATTCAACCCCCCATCCCCTGCCTAAACGGTGCGTCGGACGAAAAACTTTTTCAGCCAAAAGTTGTAGGTAATATTGAGGCATATGCATTACAAAATGAAAGAACTCGATAACACCCCTAGGACACAAGTTATGATTTTTTTTTTGTGCAAAACCCTGTTTTTACACCCTTATTCAACCATTAGGGGTGGGATCAAAAAACGTTACGAAGAAAAGTTGTAGGTAGTACTGTTAAACGACACTCAGAGAAAACCACGTTTCATTAGTTGCAATATTAAGGGAGTTATGGCCAAAAAACCAGATTTCGAAAAAGTCCCCCCATTTTCCCCCCCTTCGTCCGATTTCCCCCATTAACGAACTCGACCGAGATTTTAGTCCCTTATATTTTATTAAATAGTCAAAAAACCAATTATTTTTCAAAAATACGGCTCCTAGCGTGTTCACAAGGAAGTGAAAATGATAGATATATATATATATATATAAACTTTTGAACTGATGGTGGTTTTGGGATCCAGGGGTCATAAAAAGAAGAACTGTGAAGAAATTTTTCAAAAGTGAGACTACTGGTACGACTACAATAGGTAGATTTTTCTTCGAAATCTACCTAAAAATCTGGATGACCACCATACTCGGTTAAGAGAAAAACGCCGATTTTCTCGGAAAGTAAACACGGTAAACATGGGAGAAAAACTCCAGTTTTCTCTTAACTGGGCATGGTGGGACGCACCCTTTATGATGTTACCCCTTTAAACAGCGTTCTTTTTTAGAAGAAATGTGAAACATTTTACCAATTTCGTGAAAAAAATGAATTCGAGTTTCTTAAATCCCTGAAGGAAACTTCCCTTAAAATGAAAAGGATATGAAGGCTCCGAGGTGCATCGGCACCTGTTTCACTGCCCTCTGCACTACTGCACTCTGCGTAGAATTCGGGCTGAGAGTGTGAGTCACTTCGCATTAGCCCGTAGTGAGCGCGTGCACGTTCCATATTCATGACGTATGCCCCGCGCTTGGCGCATCGGGCGCGAGCGATGCGTCGTGTCAGCTCGGGTTAGGCCTCAATCTGTTGAGCCCGTCATTCAGCATCAGCTGGAGATACGATCAAATAAGTCGGCCTGGGTGCGTGAGCGCAATACTCTTAGGTAGATAGGAAACGAAAACCAAAGCAGCAGCAGCAGTGCTGCAGGAGCAAAGGAGTTTTTTAGAACTTCCTTAACAGATTTTACAAAACTCGTAGCCTTATCCTGTATGAACAGTAGATACAATAAGATACAAGAGAGTTATATACAAGATAAGCTAAGCTATGGTACCGCTTAAGAGTAAGTAACTACTTTAGAAGGAGTGAAGTAAATGAGACAAAAACACAAATGAAATAACTCTCTTTGGTAATAATAATAAACAGCATCAACCTCATAACTACCTATATAAAAATTAATAAAATAATCCAGATATTTAGATACCGCCCAACGTGAATCATGTAACGACGAGGGGCATTGCGATTTGCGATTCTAAATTAGGCGAGCTTTTTTCATCCTGCCATGTGACCAGTTGTTAATTGCTATAGCTGTGTTATCAATTATTATGTTATATATACTGATTGGCTTAAGAAGAAAACCTTGCCGTGTGCGGATTCTGACATATGTGTGCTGTCAGTACTGTTTTCTTTTACACATTTGTGCGAGTAGGCAGGTTGCCACGACTATATACCTCGTAGGTAGGTATTGTATACGAGCCTGTGACTCATCTGTCCGAAGGTTATACGGACCGAAGTGATGGATCTGTCCAATAGGCCGACCCAATTTTCCTATGAACTGGAAAGGTATTCACACGACAACTTTCGGTCAAAAAATTTGAGACTGGCAATTAATCCAGCACCTTTCAAAAAGCAGTCGTGAGTCATGAGCCTGGGAAATCTGACCAGGTGTTCCTATACCCATAAAACTATATCCGTCATAGGGGGAGATGCCTGTAAAGTGCGTTGCTGTCGGAATAGCGTTGCTTAGCAACCCACCTGTTGCAGACTCCCTATCCACTTCCGGTATTAGTTTTCCCAAAGGGTCGACAGGTCCGGTACCGTCAGCGCAGCACCTGCCTGCTGTCATTAGTGCCGGGCGTTGGTGCCACAGAACCTGACCCTGGCTGGTACGAGATCTGCACCTGGGAACTGGGAAGTGTGGGCAAATGAGCTGCTATAAGCTTTCTGGGTTATAAACTTTTCAAAATTGATCAAAGAAATGCACGAAGAAAGGCATATAATACTGAATTTTCAGATTAACTCATTGGAGTCGGAAAATGAAATTCACAGTCGAGGATTCATTGGAACAGAATAATATTTGCTCTTCTTTCAGGATATGCGAACAGCATAATGAATGAGA
Organism: Mesopsocus fuscifrons; assembly: GCA_950004255.1. Classification (NCBI taxonomy): domain Eukaryota; kingdom Metazoa; phylum Arthropoda; class Insecta; order Psocodea; family Mesopsocidae; genus Mesopsocus; species Mesopsocus fuscifrons. The sequence continues at coordinate 8,940,569 of OX465376.1, forward strand.
CCCCTTAGGGAAAAGAAAGCCTCGGGTGTGGGAGGCCCAGAGCAGGTGCAGGGTTCACAGGTCAGCGTTGGAGGTGCCCGGGCCTGACTGGCTGCGGTGCGTAGGTCGTACCTCATCTCTTCTGCTCCTCGAACCACCATGTGGCATGTGGGCAAATCAATATAAAGGGGTCTGCTTGGAGGTCCGCGTGGGCGGCTGTTCGCAGAATTCTCGACATGATTTGTTTTCGGGACCTCTCATCACTGCCGAGCTGCGAACGGTTATGAATTGGGGTTAAAAGGTTGAAGGGAACATCAGTAAGGTCGATCCTCGATCTTCCCTATGGATTGCCTCTAGTCATGATATGTGGGATTCTCTTGTACAGGTTTAATGTTCTGCTTAGTATTGGTAAATGCTACAATGGATGACGAGGCGACTGCTGACCGTAAGGGCAGTAAGAAAATTTACTCTGATTTGGTTCAAATTTCTGCAGTAACAATACAAAACTTGCATTCAACGAAAATGATTTCCTCTCACACTATAAAGAGGGCATTGACTCATGAGTCACGACATGGTGTCAGGTGCATCCAACTTGTCTTCACTTTTTTACCAGTGGCTGTCCAGAGGAGAAAAGAATCCGGAGCGACACGACTGACAGACGGGTCATTTCGCGACCGCACCTGCGACACCCAAGCCGGACCTCATCGGGCGGTTGGTCGCTTGGATCCCCAGCCGACCATCTACACCTGTTAGGAATACAGCTAAGCAGCGTTGGCAGGTAGATAATCAGGTGACCTTACCGCATACTTTCTAGAGAAAACCATTAATACTGAATAGATAAGGGAGTAGTTTGGTAAATAGGACAAGATCATCCAGGTGTCTAATAAAAAAATATTCAAAAGACTGGCACATTTTTGGGAGTTTGTTTTCTTCTTCTACATACCATAGGTACATGACCTTCGTCGCCAAGATGTAATGTATTTATTCATACCACAATGCAGAGTAACATAGGAACGATGAATCAGATCGGGACCTGGCATTCTTATAGGTCAACGGTACCAACCCACCGCCTCCTGCCTCTTGAATGCACCTGTTTGCATTTTAGATAGAATCGTGGAGCTAACGGCGGACAATCGACTTTGCAGCTACGGTTATTGGATGATTACTCAATTTCGCACCCGTCACTCAAGTCTCCATATTTTCCCTTATACAGTAAACCAATACTTCCCGCAGTGGTGAACTGGTTCGCCACGGTGGAGGATAATTGTGGTACGGTCAATTGAGGTTTCTTCTATGAATCCAAAAAGGGGAGAAGAAGAGAGAAGAGGGATCTCGTATTTTTTAAATGTAATACAATGCTATTTAATACTAGTTTTATTTGAAGGAAGTGTCAGTGTGTTCAACCGGAAGTAAAGGCAGCAAAAGTAAGTTTTTTAAAGTTTGCCAATACGTTTTTCTCAAACTCTTAAAACACAAACAACTCAGAAAAAATGGTATCCATTCGACGATATATACAGGAAGTTTTATCGACGATCCTCAGCTGTTGACTCTTTCCTATAGATTATAGATTATCATTATCAAAAGCTCTGAAAAACGACTAAATAACTATAACAACTGCCAGAGAGAAAATTTTCATTAATAATTGCTTTGGTAGTGAGGGGAAAGGAAAAAAAAGCTATCCGCTATCTCGGTGCTATCTCGGTGTCTGCCCAACTGCCCTAAGGAAAGGGAAAAAGGAGGACGGTGACATCAACTATACCTACTTAATTCATAAAATACTTCAATGAACAATTTGTGAGGGCTGACATAAAGTCTCCTCCCGAGAGGTATAGTGACAAATTCCCTGAGAATTTTAAGTTGGCCACCACCTTCTAGGGCGCAGGCTTCCATAAAAGTCCCCTCTCAAGCACTTTCTCTTGCAGAACGAGCAACCTGCCCGTTTGAAAGAGACAGCCCGCGTAGTGAATGATTTGACCAGGAAGGTCAAGATGGTGCCATCAGGCCCCTGAAAGTGGCCGATTCTCCCTAAAACAAAAACAGGAGCCCGTACCGGGGACAAGGGAGCCAATCCGGCCCCCGACATTTTCTCAAGAGCCATCCAACTCCTTCAGTTCTTCCACTTCTCGACGAGGGACCAATTTCTTTTCATTAAATTCGGGGCCAGAACCTCTTGTTTTTGCACTACAGTTATGTTTTTAACTAGTTTTAGACCTACCTACAGTCCATGTCAGGTTTGGCTGTTTCAATGCGAAGGACAATGATTTCACTATTTACTCAAACAACAATGGGCCCATGCCTTTGAATTGTTCTGTGAAGACTAGGAGACATTAACCTTTTGAACTGCCCTTGATTTCTTTTCTATCCGTATTCCAGCGAAGATAGGTATATTTTTACAATGAAAGCTTCAAGGCACTACACTATTAATTAATTCTGCACGCTAGAAGCAAAGAAAATGTGCAGTCATCCGTGAAATATTACCGAGGGGGGTAACCACTCCAGAGATTCCTTGAGATTTCCTGAGATTCCATGTTGGAGCCGTATACAATACGGCTCCAACATATAAAATTCTACCCATTTTTAGGTCAATATAAGGCTCCCAGCAGCCAAGGGTCCCTGCACCCATCTTATGTATATATACGGCTCCCAGCAGCCAAGGGTCCCTGCACCCATCTTATCAATATTAAGGCTCCCAGCAGCCAAGGGTCCCTGCACCCATCTTATGTATATATACGGCTCCCAGCAGCCAAGGGTCCCTGCACCCATCTTATCAATATTAAGGCTCCCAGCAGCCAAGGGTCCCTGCACCCATCTTATGTATATATACGGCTCCCAGCAGCCAAGGGTCCCTGCACCCATCTTATCAATATTAAGGCTCCCAGCAGCCAAGGGTCCCTGCACCCATCTTAAGTATTTACCTAGCTCCTAGCAGCCCAAGGGTCCCTGCACCCATTCCTATATGTATTACTTACTTATCTGGTAGGCTTTTCAGAGTCGTACCTACTTACCTACTGACAAGACTGTCCTCAGTCTATGTTAGTACGGGGCCCCTACGGGCATACAATCTCGGCTTCCTACAAGCCCCTTCATGTGCTCCCAGCGGCACACTGAAGGCAACTGGCCTCTCGGCCAATCAGAACGCTCCATTATGGCTGTACCTGTCAGCCCCCATAGGTTGTCCCTTATGGCTCCTATTATTTATTTTATAACTTAACAGCACGTAAGTTTACAGCTGTATATGTTAGACCATTGCGTTCCTAATTTTAATATACACCTAAGTCATTAATTGTAACCTTCTAGTGTAAATAAGTCATAAGTTATCATGTAAAAACCACGCCAAGTGCAACCTACTAAGGGAAGTATATAGAAACAGGGGATGAACTCACCCCGCCAAATTTTGACCACTATTAGGTTTGAGCTGTTTTGAATAAATACAAGTCCCATTTATGGGACCATTACCATTCGCAAACTGACTATTCCCTGCTCCAGACCTCTCCGCAACATCTGGTCCTTCGCGCCTCTGCTGATCGACGCTGTTCCGTCTGGAGGATCTTCGAGTGCTCCATGGCAGCAGTGGCTTATCTTCGGAGACAAGGTCTGCAAGCTCCCGCCTTGGATGCCTGACTTCTTGCAATTATATCTTCGGCTGCTGACTCATTGTTCCCTGGCTTATGGCCTCGGGCTCTGAGTGGGATTTTCCCTCCATATGAAAATTTGCAAACCCGGCAGGAGCATATCCTGGCTAACTGGGGGCGCATTTTGGATTATGGGCAGTAGTTGTTGATGTAATTCATGAGCAGCTCCTTGGTGCCCTGTCTGCGGGACCCAATGTTCGTGTGTGTCTGCAGCAGCTACGGGAATTAATTGGCCCCCGTGCTTTTTTTTCCCGTACCACTTTGGTGGACGTAGACGCCCTGCGTTGACCAGGGAGGGGAATACCCTCGCTATCCTGGAACACCTGGGTTTTTCTACGGGTTGTTCGCAGCTCACCCGAACCTTGGGCTTCCCAGCAGGGGTTCGGATGCGAGCTCACCGCGTCCCTGGTGCGGCCGCTGCCCCCATGAGCGCGGGGTCCTCCCAGCACCCGCGTGTGCTCGTGTCCCGTTTCAGTTTGCGAGTGTAAAGTTTTTACTGTGACAAGTACCCCAGTGTACCCTCGTCCTACCATGGAAAATTTTCGTCGTCGTCGCTGCATGCTGCAGTTGCGAGTGAGCTCTTTAGCTGCCTCCGCCGCGGCCCCCGCTGGGCTCGAGGAGCAGCTACTCGAGGAGCTCGCATCTCTCCGTCACGACCTGGACGAGAATTTTGAGGATCTTTTTACCACCTGTTCTGCGGACGAGCTACCCACATTCACCGCGGAATACGATGCCTTGGTCAACAAGCTGCTGGTGGCTAAGAAATCCCTCCAATCCGGGCTCGCTCCCGATCACGCTGGCACTCCCGCTCCACAGTCTGAGACGAGTGCCACGTTTCGACTGCCACCCATCGAGCTCCCCACTTTTCGTGGCGAGCTCACGGACTGGCCCACCTTCTCCGCCCTGTTCCAGGACGCCATGGCCAACTGCCCTTCCCTCACCAGCACCCAGCGGCTGCGTATGCTGTCTAACAGCCTTGGGGGGGCCGCCAAGGAGGCTGTGAAATTCTACACAACTCAGCCGAACGCTTTCGAGGATGCGTGGGCCCTGTTGGAAAAGAAGTACTACCGTCATGCTGACATCGTCTACGGTTTGCTCGACCGCTTTCAGGCCCTGCCTCCTGCAACCCACCCCGCTGGGCTCGAAAAAATCGCGGACGTCGCCCTGGAAGTCCGCCGTGGACTGACGTTGATGGGCTACCCGACCGATAACCAAGATCACATATGGAATTTTCTTCTTCACTCGAAAATGACCCCTGCGTCCCTCGAGAAATGGTTGGGCCAGCAGGATCCAAAAACGGTGCCCACCACCGACATGCTGCTTGATTTTCTCCGATTGCAAGCTCACATTGCCGCGCCAACCACGCCCCGCACCCACCAGCAGCAGCAGCCCGCGCCCTCGCACCGTACCGATTCCAAGCAGCACCCTCGTCCTGGTCCCTCGAAATGGAAGTGCCCTGATTGCCGCTTGGATCACCCGCTTTACCGCTGCCCAGCTTTCAGTAAGGCCAATCCTGATGAACGTTGGATTACCGCACGCAGGCTCCGGGTATGTGTGAATTGCTTATCTATTGGCCACCCAACCAACACTTGCCCAACCACCAACTCGTGCCGGCAGTGCCAGAAACGCCATCACTCCCTCCTGCACCGCACCCAGCCGCAGGGTCAGCCCCAGCCCCAGACGGTTGCCACAGCCACTGCTCGCCATCACAACACCCAGGTGCTGTTATCTACTGCCGTTGTCACCATCACCGACAGCTCTGGCCGACCCCAGCAGCTTCGGGCGCTCTTGGACAGCGGAGCTCAGGCTTCCCTCATCTCCGAAGCTTCTCGGAGGAAACTTGGGCTTCCTCTGCCTCTCTCCGCTCCTGCCACCCTCGCCATGGCGGGCGGGGGCCTCTGCAAGGCTCCGTCCATCGGGTGCACAATCGCGGAGCCACGAGCCCACCTACACATCCCTATCCAGGCATATGTCGTGCCTGAAATTGTTTCTGCGCAACTTCCGACAGCTCCAGTGCCACGGGCCTCGTTGGAGCAGATTATTCGCGGTAAGAGATTGGCCGATCCCCGGTTTGACATCCCCGGTCCCATTGACATTCTCCTCGCCGATGATGTGTGTATCCAGTTATATACACCTCAATCACAAATCATTGGGACACTCATGGCCCAAAATTCAAAATTGGGCTGGATTATCCACGGTGCCTGCCCGGGTGGGCCTTCGTTCTCCACCAGCACAGTAGCCGCCGTCATGCCTGTCCCATCTCTCCACCAGTTCTGGGAGATTGAGGACATCCCTACTCCACCCATTCTTCGCAGAGAAGAGCAGGCAGTCGAGAATTTCGTGATTGCCACGGCAGAACGCTTACCTACTGGGCGTTTTCAGTTACGTCTTCCCCTACAGTATGACCCACCACAACTGGGTGCCAGCCGCCTCCAGCATAGGCCGAAATGGTGGCGAAAGGCCCCCAACCTCTCCCCTGGACGTCTGGTTCTTATACAGGACCCTAACCGGCCTCCCCTCGAGTGGCGGATGGGCCGCATCATAGCTGTGCACCCCGGTGTCGACGGCGCGGTCCGCGTCGCCACCCTTCACACAGCTTATGGTGAAGTTCAACGTCCTATCGCCAAGCTGTGCCCTCTTCCCCTCGATGGTCCAGAGGCTGACTCCCAGGACGGACCAAACGACGAAGAAGAGGAGGAGCTGGATGTTCCACCCCAGGACCTGACAGCGACGGCCACTTCCCAGGCATTGGATCAGCCCATAGCTTCGCGCCTCCGGCCCCGCGCCCCTACGTAAAATGTAACTGCTTTTCCTTTTCTACACGGTTGTACAGGATTTTTCTGGTTAGTTTTATCGCTTATTATGTTTTTGTATAGCTCAAACATTTTCCCTCACTTATTTTCATTTTTTTGGGCCTCTCGGCCCAAGGCGGGCGGAATGTTGGAGCCGTATACAATACGGCTCCAACATATAAAATTCTACCCATTTTTAGGTCAATATAAGGCTCCCAGCAGCCAAGGGTCCCTGCACCCATCTTATGTATATATACGGCTCCCAGCAGCCAAGGGTCCCTGCACCCATCTTATCAATATTAAGGCTCCCAGCAGCCAAGGGTCCCTGCACCCATCTTATGTATATATACGGCTCCCAGCAGCCAAGGGTCCCTGCACCCATCTTATCAATATTAAGGCTCCCAGCAGCCAAGGGTCCCTGCACCCATCTTATGTATATATACGGCTCCCAGCAGCCAAGGGTCCCTGCACCCATCTTATCAATATTAAGGCTCCCAGCAGCCAAGGGTCCCTGCACCCATCTTAAGTATTTACCTAGCTCCTAGCAGCCCAAGGGTCCCTGCACCCATTCCTATATGTATTACTTACTTATCTGGTAGGCTTTTCAGAGTCGTACCTACTTACCTACTGACAAGACTGTCCTCAGTCTATGTTAGTACGGGGCCCCTACGGGCATACAATCTCGGCTTCCTACAAGCCCCTTCATGTGCTCCCAGCGGCACACTGAAGGCAACTGGCCTCTCGGCCAATCAGAACGCTCCATTATGGCTGTACCTGTCAGCCCCCATAGGTTGTCCCTTATGGCTCCTATTATTTATTTTATAACTTAACAGCACGTAAGTTTACAGCTGTATATGTTAGACCATTGCGTTCCTAATTTTAATATACACCTAAGTCATTAATTGTAACCTTCTAGTGTAAATAAGTCATAAGTTATCATGTAAAAACCACGCCAAGTGCAACCTACTAAGGGAAGTATATAGAAACAGGGGATGAACTCACCCCGCCAAATTTTGACCACTATTAGGTTTGAGCTGTTTTGAATAAATACAAGTCCCATTTATGGGACCATTACCATTCGCAAACTGACTATTCCCTGCTCCAGACCTCTCCGCAACATTCCATATGAATATTGTTGGGAATCTTTTGAAATCTTTATGGAATTTCAAGAAATCTCTGGAGTGGTTACCCCCTCGGGTTAACCCCTCGAATATTACTTTACCAACGTGCGGCTACAGACATGCAGGTTTGGAATGTAGTGCACTTGACTTGAGGGAGACAAGTTGAAATCACACCCATAATATGACCTAAGAAAACCCGTCCAGCAGGGCGAAAAATTAATTTTAAAACATACAACGGAGTCGCTCCTGGAGGCAGTGGAGGCCTGCACATATTAGCGAAAACCCACTCGATCAAATATAAACTTCATTGAGATTACCATTCGAAATCATGTGGAGTGCAATGCAACAGGTATGAGTACCTACAGGCTCAACGGTGGGCACCTGCTGCGCGGAACAATCCTGAAGCCGGTTTAGTTTTAACTAGTGAGCGGTGGAGAAGCAAGGTCTTCGCAATAATCTGGAGCAAACTTCCGAAAATAAATGCTCGTGCCAGGTTTAGTTATTACAAGATGTGGGGTCTCAAGCAAATAATTACCCGCCTTTTATTATATACCTATTACTGAGAACAAGCTCGGTAATGGGGCATTTCAGTCATGTAACAGCAACTAGTAACTAGTACCTCGATCGGTACTTAAAGAGATTAATTTAAATCATTGATGAAGGACATTACCCGTGAATGCCTGCATGCATTGGCCATGTGACTCTGATTAGCTGTCCACGATGCCTTGACGAAAATTACCCATATGGGAAAGTAAGGGGAGCACACTAAATTCTACCTACATTGTACCGAGAGGTACTCCAGAGAGACACACGTTTGAGGGAGGTTTTACCACTAATCGAAGTAAGTACCTGAAGGCTGAATCTATATGTACACTCTGATTCCAACCCCCTTACACATCCTTGGATAGTAAGTTGAGCTTTTTCTCAGATTGAATGAGATTGAGATAAATTATTATGCAACCCAACACCTAAAATCGGACGACTGTTCGAAGAATGGGGGCCGCATTTTGGAATAAACAGCTCCCATATTCGGGAGGCAGAATGTCAAAAAATCTTGAAACTTAGGGTTGCTCTTCAGGTCACCAAATTATCGAACTAGGTCGGGTTGATTTTTTTGGAATGACAAAAATTATAAGTAAAAATTCAGGTGGATTCTGGAATGGGGAACAAAAACACGAAACCACAAGCTCACGCGCACCTAATTAGCCGAAAGAAAATGAAGCGTAAGGTGGAATGTGTTTTAGGGCCACCTGCCGAACAGACGGACAACGTACGGGCGCCGCCGAAGGACACCCCGCCACCGCCACCTGATTCACCGGGTACCTGAAACCTGACCAGCTACCTATTCGAAGACGAACTGCTGCAAGTTCCTCGAAGCTATCTTTTTAGTAGATAGCACATCCACATCATTTTGTTAATTTTTAAGGTTAACTTCCAGACGATGATTTCCCATGGAAGTATCATCGAGCTGAGAGTCTGAGACGCATTGCCATGCGATCCGACACCGCTGGTAAGAAGGTTGGCCATAGGTTGATTGATATGGTTTTTCCGAGATACGCGTAATATAAATATCTGGGAAGCTAATTTTCTGAAAGCTCCATAAACTTAGACACTACAGCAGTGTAGTGTTCTGACATATTCGTACCTTCCTGGTTGTAATTTGCAAAGTACCTTCAGCGCGTGGTGCCAGTCTGCATGCCACCATTGCTATTTTAAATTTCGTATGTCTGTAAGCTTTTTCAATAATGTGTACGTCCCAATCAGAAATCCATGTGTTGTGCGTAAAGTTCCGTTAGCAAAGTTTTCATTTTTGTGATCTCAAACGTGGGTGAAACTGTCTCCGTGGACTTGAACAATACTCACAGACCCGCCGCGTGTCAAGAGCACAAGAACCTCTCAACGCAGAACCAACACCTTTGGTAGCATCCGGTAACCAGGTTGAGGGCCCTTCCAAACACTGGGGCCTTCTACAATTGGGACAACTCTGCAAAACCAAACTGCCTATTCAATACCGAGAAAATTAAGTAGGCGTGAACGCTCACAACCAAGTTCATTAGGTTTCAAAGAAGTCTTAACCTTGAGTAGGTAGTAAGCTACTACCTCTCCCTACTTTCTTGCACTCGACTACAGCTAAGAAGACAGAGGAAAAAGAACCGACTGAACAAGAATGCGGCACTTGTGCTACCTGGTCAAAAAAATAGTTTTCGTCGTCTGATCTACTTAAGAGTGCAGAGAAAATACCTACACAAAAGACCTAAAGGAGCAGCCTAAGATTTAGTATCTGAAGAAGGTAGCCCTAATCCAGCGGGAGAATACAGAGTCTAAGTTCGGCAAGTAAGGTGAGAAAAATGACTGAGGTAACATTCAGGCGTGTGTCGTGGAAATAGTTGTGAGGAATATGGGCAGTGCGGTGGGGAATCTCCAGCGATGACCTGTGTTTGGTTGAACTGGATCTAAGGATACTTTGCACACAAATAATTTCTTTCCAAAGCAGAAATAAAGGTATATATTAGGTACTCTCAACTCGTAAAATGAGGTCAAACCTGGAAATAATGAATTCTTATCGTCGCTATGTAAACACACGTTGTTCGTTTTGGAACTATCTCATTTATTTGAGAATTTTAGCACCTTTCAAGGAATACACGGTACATAAAAGCACGCTCTCTCTCGGCTTAGGATTAGGGACCTAAAGGAACCTCGGTCGGTGTCGTGAGATGGTCCACAGGCACAGGCTGGCTCACCCACCCACCTGCACGCCAGATGGGCACCGACCTCTGAACAGGTCTAATGCTTCGTACGATTATTCTGCCTGATACCTAATTTTTGAGTCATTCTATGGAAATTGGGCAGGTATCTCTTTCGTTTATGCAAGAAACTTTGTTTAGTATACCGATTTTACTCAATTTGTAGGTGTTGAAAATTTTATATTCTATGTCCACAACTTTCTAGTTCTATAGGTAAGAAATTTCTTCTTAAAGAAAGTGGGTAAAGTCACTAAAATTTCAGAATAAAAATGTTCTACAAGACAGCGAAATTTCCTACAGTAGACCGCATACAGGACTGAGTTTTTTCCAAGGAATGTACGAGGCACTGAGTGGTCAGGACACCAGCTTGGAGTTAGTTTCTCAATGTTTAGTAGTGATCAGGGTACACCCTCCATCACTCCTGCAGTAGGAGATACTTCATTCAAGTTACTTCAGACCTCAACAGCGAGGAAAGCAAGATAACCAGTGAGCAGGATTTGAAGTCATGCCACCCTACTTCATACTAAAACGAGACAATAGCTAGAATCGTAGAACAAGAGGAAGAAGAGAATGTAGGTATCACGTGGATTGACCCAGGTTAATCCTCAGGCGCTCCCCACGAGGTAGCGAGGAGTGGCCCATAGCCCGATCCCGAGTTTTCGGACGCTCGAGTTCCACCTGTTACCCTCACTTTGCTCAGGTTATCAGGTTCGAACCTTCTTCCTCCACATGGAACATCCGGCTGTTTCTCACCTCCGGCGCCATTCCGAGCCGAAGATTCCTGATACAATCACTGGGCCCCTGTACCTACAACCTGACTCTGTCTTCTATAGATGTATAGGACGCGCCAACCGCATCCTTCAACACTCTTTTCTTATTTCATCTCTTTACCGAAAATTTGTAGGTATATGTAGAGCCAAGGAGAGATGCACAAGAATGCGGCAAAAGTACCACGTATAATAGGTATATTTAGTTTTCCCCTGGACCATAGTGGCTTTTTCGTTACCAAGAAGACGTTTGGAGACACAGGTTCCTTCTAATGACACAGAAAGTCTACTTTGACACGGTGAAGGTACTGAACAAACATTGAACGATGTTATCGAGGAAGCAGATAGTATAGGTAACAGCTCCGTTCTTCGTTGGACAATGGGGAGATCGAGTTGGGTGCTTTAGTAAAAGTGAAATCGTACAAACAGCAGTAATCTTCTTATGCATATTTTATGTGCGAAGGTAGTATACCCATCGCCACCTACCCAAGAATAGAGGTTTCAAAATTTTATCTGATTTGTTTACACCGCTATCTACAGTACAGGCACGTAATAGGTATATGCTCGAGGGGGTAACCACTCCAGAGATTCCTTCAGATTCCATAAAGATTTCCAAAGATTCCCAACGATATTCATAGAAACTATAGAAAGATGAACCCCGAGGGGGTAACCACTCCAAAAAATTCCAAGATTCCCGGAGATTTCATAAAGATTTCCAATGATTCCCAACGAGTGGTTAACCCCTCGGGTATGCTCTTAACGTGCGGAAATAAGGTAGCTCACTTCGGCCTGATTTTCCTATACACAGGCTTAAAAAAAATAACCATATAGATTTCTTTAAAAAACAAAATGTATTACAAGGACAGATAAAACTCTTCTTAAAATAGGTAATATAATGTACCCATGATTTGTAGATACATATCTAAGGCACTGTACATGGCATTTCAAATCGGTTGCTGTACAAAATGTCTACAATAAGTGACTAGTTTCAAGGTCAGTGAGGAAACACCTCAGTGAAGAACATCAATGTTTAAACTACAGAACACTAAAATAGGTTCGAATGTTTCATAAAAGATTACTAACCTAAAAAATTAAATAGCGGTTCCTTAATTCCTGACCAAAAGAGAGCGAACGCAACATCAAAATTGCAAGGAGGTACAGTTTTTTAAGAAGAAGAATATTCATCCCGGATTGATTGTCATCCTGATCCACACATTTCAAGGCAACCCACATTAGATACCTAATTCAGAAAAAGCTATCTAGACTTATGATTTTAGAGGTTGACCCGCTGTGTCAACATTTATTGATTAAGTGGATGAGACAACTGATCAAAATCGATTTTCCGATGAATAAGAACAGGTACGTTTGATCGCCAGGCTTGAAAAGTGCCTTACCGACGCTACTTAGCATATGGCACACGTGCAGGATCTTATGGTGTTGCTAACACCAGTAGGCTCTCCGGACCTTATAGCTATTGCCATAAGCGGATGCAAATTGATCACATATTTCAAGATTGATCGGTAGAAGTAAATCACATTAAGATTTTAAGACACTCGTTGAGTTTAATTTATGAAGGCAGAGATCACTTGACGTTTTTTGTTGGGTAAAAAGTGTGCACCTACCTATTAATACCTATCAAGATTTAAAACCTTTATGTAGCAAAAAAGTAAAATCAAAGTAACCGAAAGTTGAAAGATTAGATGTAGAGGTACGTCACCGGGATTTTTCATTCTTTAAAGTTTTGATACAAGAGAGAGCAAGAGAAAGTCTAAAAATACATGTATGCACTTCGCGCATGTGCAGTCTTATCATTGGTGGGATGATCTGAATCCACGGCACTACAACCAACTTGTAGGTACTTAAAGGGACACAAAACGCCCTTTAAAATACAAATTTGTGGACTCAATTAAAGGCTAGGTTCTGAATACGAAGACTCAGAGTGATTATTCAAATAGTCTTGATTTACACCGGTGAGACTGGAATTTGCAGGTTGTGGTGCTGCTGGTAGTGAATGAGATCTGGTGGACTGAGTCCGCCGGGGCATCCACCATCTGCGTGCTTTGTCAGCAGAGACATCCGCGAAAATGTCTTACTGCAGGTGGGGCAAGAGTACTTTTTCACATCGGAGTGCGTTTGCAAGTGCGCACGTAAGTTAGAGCGGTCGGCGAAGGCTCGGCCACAGTGCTGACAGGAGAAAGGTTTCTCCCCAGTATGTGTGCGGACGTGACCTTGGAGAAGCCACGGCCTGGAAAACGCCTTCCCGCAGACTGTGCACTTGCAGGGCAGCGTATGCGTTCGGATGTGCATCTTGAGGGCACCAAGCGAAACGTACACCTTCTCACAGTACTTACAGCTGAATGATTTCTTCGCTTGGGACGCTTCGTTAGCCGCACAATGGAACTGTTGGTGTTTTGAGAGTCCGGAGAACGTAGAATAGGACTTGTTACAGTGCGGGCACTGGTAACGTGGCGCTGAATCCTTCCTTCGCCTGCTCAAGCTGCTCAAGCCTGAGCTTCCCGAGCTACCGACACTACCCGGGGAGGAGAGGTCTTCCGGGGTCGCGGGTGGAGGTGACCTAGAGGATGTTGAAGAAGTTGGCGAAAGGCCACCTGCGTACGGGAGGAAGCCTTGATGTGGCAAAGCCGGCACCGGCCGAACAGGTGACGTGAACATCTCAGGTGGAGAGCAAGAGTCCCGCGGATACATCTGAATGCGGGCCTGGTACAATGTACTGGGGTGGTACTGTTGGTAGAGCTCACGAGGAAAGGGGTAGGAATAAGGCACATATTGCGGTGGGTATTGTGGCGTCGGCCTGTACGCGACGGGGTGCTCAACAGGTGTATTCAGGTTGAGCGGCTCAAGAACACCGCCTTTGGCCTGGTCTCGAACGGGAGCACTGAACGCCGTAATGCGCTCCTTCGGTTCGGGACTGAGGCGTTCGATGAGGCGGTCACTCAACTTGCGCGACAGGGGGATCAGGTTGGGCGGTGGGGAAGCGATCTTCACCGTGGATAGACTCAGATCCTGGGGCTTGGTACTCAGGTTCTCTGGCTCTGAGCTGTCCGACATGTCTGCAAAGAAAAGGAACATACGGTGAGTTTCAAGTTGTCTGTCTGCATGTGCACAGGGCCAACTACTTTTACTCGGCATCTCAAAGGACTTCCCAATCCATGAAAACTAAAAAGTTGCTAGCACAACATTTCCAGCGTACGGTGGCACATTCCTACTCCTCGCCTGGGTGAACCACTTTACGGAGCTGTCAGTGCTCAGCAGGTGGCTCGAGAGTGTTACGGACACTGTGACCAAAGCCCCGGCCACCAGAGCCACCTCATCGTTGCAGGAACGAAAGCCTCACTCAATTATCCGTACAAAGCGTAGGCGATCTATTTCTTTGACGTGTGAGCCCATAAATCCCCTAGATTAGCTGAGAGTGAGCAGGTATGAGTTCTTAATACCCGTGGCTGAGTTGAGCTGCTATCCCAATGGTACGTGATGCCTGCCGGCCACTGACCACGTGAGTCTGCAGCAATTAACCCATGCTTAGGCTATTAGCTTATTAAAATACTCAAAACGTTCCGATTGACTGACTTCCGCAATCTCGCGGTAGCAAATGAAAGTCATGGAAAGCACGAGCCATGTGATATTTTTCCAAGATAGCAGCCATTCAAGGTAGCTGCAAAATTATCAGTTGGTAGTTCCTACTACAATTACTTAGATCCAAGATTCAGGTGCACGACAAGAAAGCCCCGTGCAGCAAATTGTGATTCAGTATTGTGTCATAACAATTGTTTTTGAAAAAGCAAACGTTGTTGGATCTTTGTATACACAACTCCCTATAAATGGCAATTTATATTGCAGCGCTATTTATGCATTCTATTAAGGGTCGGATTTAAACTAAGCCTGCTAATGATTCGACATTATTCACTATGAAAATTGTAGAAACAGCTCAGCAATTCCCTAACGCCAGCAAGATATCTGTACTGAACGAACAGAATAAAATAAGAAAAAAAATAAGTAGGCCTAATCTAAAAAATTGTTTCGTTTTTTTTAGTGTTGCTAAAACGGTAATAAACTTCGTAATATCTTTTGTTTTGAACGAAATTGTATAGCCAAAATATGCCAGTCTCAATAAATTACTCAAATTATAGAGGGGCATTTAACACTGGATGCTTACCACCTGAATAGTGTGAAAGCGTCGAAGGGGAAGTTTATTTGCAACTTGTAGGCCAATGAAAAAATGTTGGCGGGAAGCTATACTGTTTGTATCCAGGCTAAAGAGACGTGAAACACTGGCTGAATATCTCTAAAAACTCTATAACTGAAGGCCAAAATTGTAGTTTTGTAACATATACCTAAGTACATTGAAATACCTATTGTAGATATACTGTGTAAAGATATTCCGAGACTCAGAAGTGAAACGCTAAATTCATTCAGATCGAAGATTTCTAAGTACCAATGCTTTAAAAATAGGGACTATACAGACTAATATCAAGACCAGAGAATTTTATAATGAAAAGGTACTTAATCCTAAAATATAAAAGCTCAGGGTTGAAAAACTCACCTTTATCATCTTCAGGTTCATCCTTGACCATCTGGACCGGGCGCTTCTTCAAAGGACAGCTACTGTACTTCTTCGAAACACCCATCTTCGTTATTTTCACTCTTTCCAAGTTCTCCACTGACATTACCAAAAAATCCAAAATTAAAGTCACAAAAATAAATCACAAAACTTCGACGATTCACAAAAAGACAACTCGGAGGAAAATATCCATGGTATCCGTAAAACTGTGACCTAGCACCACAGAGGTCGGAGGGCAACTGCCGTTGTATGGCACTCGGGTTCACGTTGAGCACGACACCCGAAAACGAACGGAAAAGGTTCGGAGAACGAAAACACAACACGCTAGTTCGAAGACTCGACGACGTCTGTCTCGGCTCCAGGAGTCTCCCTCCAGTATAGACAGAAAACCAGGTGCTCCAGCACGTGTCGGCCAGCCAATAGCAACGCGTTCCAGCGCCAGCAACGACCAATCAGCTAGCAGCTTCAAGAAAGATCCCTCCAGGCAGCTGGAGAAATTTTCACACCGTTTCAGCACCTTTATTATTTTCGATGGACTTGGGCTTCGAGGGCTCACAGGAGGGGTATGATCGTACGGTATACGTCTACAACTATTTTTCGCTCCAGGTTGTGTCAGGGCTTCCTCATATCTTTCTATTTTGTACCCACACCTAGCATAGGAAATAAGATGGCTATATTCCTAAAGCTCGCCATAAGCTGCAAGAAACATGTGACTTACCAAAAATTGAACTTCAGAAACCGACTATAGAAACTTTGAGTTGCAGTCAGTATAATATTGGCGAGTGAAAAAAAAAATCTAATTAATAATCCTAATTGATCCATCTATATCTCTAAGGCCTCTTTTCACGCTGAAGAGCCGAAGTTGGCCTGGACAGTTGCAGGAGAAGCTAAAAAATCTGAGGATTTATGAATGCCGGGTAAATTATTTTGAAAACGACCCTTGTATATGCTCACGTCCAACGGTGCATAGCACAGTTTGGATAACCACTTACGTATATCACTTAAGCCAAGCACCTAAACCAAAAGACGTATCCTTTTCAGTAAAGAGGAAAACTAGGTCAATGCGCATTCCAGTAGCCGACATAGGTAGTTCACATTCACCTAAAAGCTCATAAGGCACAACTCTGTGCGCAGTCGTTGTGCGGATAGGCGGAGGAACGGTACTTGTTGGAGGGGCAGGCAGGTGCGGTGCTCCAGCCTGGCTCCGCTTATTCTTGTTTACTGTGTATTGTCTCCGAGGAATTCTTGTTCGAATCGGCCACTGCAGGAGGGGCGGTCAGCGCACCTGGCTTCATGGGTATTGATCCCCAGGTTCCCTCTGGACCATAAATTTGCTTCTTCCACTTTGATGTTCACGTACCTCGCGATCGCACGTCCGATGTCTCTCATTTTGAACTCAAAACCGTTCTGTAAGACTTTGAGTCGATTATTAATAAGTGAAAAGAGAGCATCATAGGAGGAGGGGTTATAGGGGCATGACCAGGTACCTCTACCCATGCAGATAAGACGAGGCAAGGGGCAGAAGTGGCAGTCAACTGACCTGTGTTCGATAGCTTGACCTTGATGACTGGATGAAATACCTACCTATGTCTCAATGGAGAAGAGGAAGAACTAGGAGGAAGGGTTGATATTCCATCGACTCAGGAATTTCTTCTTCAGTCACCTTACAGCCTCTTCAGAAATACATAGTGAACACGTCTTTTAAGTGTGTGTATATAGGTACACTATAACCTTGAATTGAAAAACTTTAGGCATTCTATGTATGAGGAAGCCGAAAGAGCACCTGGTGTCTAAATAAACAAAGGAATAAATAAACAGCTCATTAATAATTCGGTTTCCGGGGTGGACATGAAAGAATTTTCAAAGACACCTGGAAAGTAACCAAGTTCATTCATCCACAAGGGTCAAAAACAAAAGGAACTTAATGAATCCCGAAAATGAGGGAGGAAGGAGAGCTCAGGTCGGTTTTGGGCGACCTTTTTGGTGAGGAGGAAGAGTGAACTACCAGGTTAATAATCATAATAATGCTCTGGGTTCGGGGTGGGGTTGGATGCGCATATTGCACAAACAGAGGGCGATTCTTCGATGGGACACCTGGGCTATGTTAAACTTACGGCGGGGCGGCTTGGCGCGTGGCAGCTGCACGGCGCGAGCCTGCCTACAGGGAAGGGGACGGACCTGCCGGCTGGAGCTTTTCAAGGGCCCTAAGAACCTGGGACCCTGTGTGACTGAATCTCAGCCAAATGTGCTGCCTCTTATACATTTATCAACGACATTTCGGCAGCAAACTAATGAACAAATTATAAGAAAGTTATGTAAGATTTCAATTTTGAGCAAATTCCATGTTGGCATTTTGCAAGGCCCAGTGCGCAGAGACACTGTGTCCCACTGCCCATACACGTACATAACTTCGTTCGTAATGGGGAAAGATATGAAACAGTAAAACTTACAGTTTGTAGGTAAATTGTTACTCTTCTCTTCAGGCACAGGATTGGCTCTGATGCATTCAGGCAGTTCAGTACCTACCTAAAGGTAGATAAAACTGTGCAGGGATAGATTTTGAAAAAAAAAGAGAGAAAAAGACAGGTGGGAAGTTAGTGGCGATGAGATGTGTGATGTCTGATGTCTGCGCCTCATCAAAACCTCCCCTGCAGCACGTCAGAACACCCCCATATCTCCATCATGGTTAGACCTCATCAAAAGGAGAGAGCGATGCCCTCAACCTTTTTAAGGACACAAAAAAGATAATATGAAGCAAAGGAAGGATTCTAACTTCCACAATGGATAGGCTCCTCTATATAGCTTCGTCTACCAGAACGTAGGGCGTAGGGCAGTTGCCAAAATGTTGTACAAATATATTTGTACTTGAATTCTGCATTTTTTAACGGGCGAAATATTCCAGTTCTCAAAGAATATTTTGGTCATCAATGGTAAACGATTTTAGCCATGCATATGCATCTACAATTTATAAACCGAATTTGAAATAAGTGTTGAACGGAATAGTAGCTAACGGCGGTAGTTTTCAAAATAATATATATCGCATCACATGTCACATGTGATCTTCGCAATTCGAACTTAGATCCTGCGTTCCTAGAGAAGAGTTTTTCATCAATGACTAAACTGACAATTTTTGTTCTCGCTCGCTATGCACGCTCCTCAAGATTCTTCCTTCATTTTTCAAGAAATTTTCTTTAGTGAAGTACTTAATTAGTTTGAGTTGATACGACTGCTGCTCCTCTCCCGTCCCCCCATTTGTCAACGGTAGTGTTGCCAGCGGAAAGTCTTCTCAACTCCAAATACTGCACGTTATCATCTACTCAAGGTGTAGGGTGTTCATACCCCACCAAGCAAAATACAAGGGCTTAGTTTGTTGGCTGCATTCCATTCCAGTTCTGCAGCTCTGGTGTGGAGGGCAGCAGAGATGTGGCAACCACGCTAGCAGGTTGCAAAGACCTTCATCTGCAAACGTGTTCTTTCAAAGGGCTGCTCGATTTTCTTATGCAAGGTGCACAGTTTTTTTTTATTGTGTAGAACTTGATTTTCTGGAAGGGGTGCTTCGATTTTCTTATGCAAGGTGACTTGTTTAGCCCTTCTTACGACAATAGGGGCATTGCAACAGCTATTCCACTGGTAAATACTAATAAATGCCTACCTGCTCAACTCATGTAAATATACCGTACAAACACAGTGAATAAAGTATACCTATATTCTGGGAATAAGTAACCCTCCCCCCAAAAAAATTGAGAAGAAAAAACATTTTAGGGATGATCCCTGATCCCTGTTAGTAGATGTCATATACCAACACCATATCCATATCCCATATACACAATATGAAGGTTTTCTCCCATTCTCTTCATATCGTTAGTACTAGATCACGCCTAGACTTCACCTGTGGTCTTAAGACCTGACCAAGATGGATGGCTGCTGTAAAAAAGTGATAATAGAGCCAGGAATGCAACAGAGCTATGTGAGAGTTCTCACGCGGTGGACGACAGAGCGTGCTCCGGCATCTTCCCTCAGGATCACTTCGGATGCGGAGGCGACGGCACAAAGACGCAGGTGGTGCAGACGGTGGCATTTCATGCTTTGCGTATCAAAAGAAAGAGACCAAAAGCAATGCTATTATACGAGTATAGGAAAAGTCACGTGAAGAGTGTATAGGTAGAGTTCAAGAAGGAAATTAGATTATGACTCACCTACCACGCAGTCCTGAGAACATCGCTAGTGACGCATGGAAATAAATATTAAGTAATGCTTATACACAAAATAAAAGCTGTTACTGTCACCTGTCACCTTGCAGGGCCCAAGAGAAGAGGTCTAGGTTTCAATCATATGGAATGACAGGGATAGACCTTTTCTTGCCTGCCGTCCAAACTAAATTTGTACATCTACTCGTGATTTACGCACAATCCAAAAATTAGAGATTCGTGTCATTCCCATCAGAAATAGTATTTGCAAGAGCTGCCCACTCGTCTCCTCCTGGAGAGCTAGTGCCTGCCTACTCCTGTGGAGCCAGGGTCTGCCTATTCCTGTAGGGCCAGGGGCTTTTGTTCATAGTGGACTCGTTAGACCTGTTGTCGCGTTTAGAACCCTTTGAGCAGCTTTTCAACCAAACCAGTCACACCCGTCAGGGTATAATAGGGGAATAATATGTGCGTCCTACCCATGCTCAGGTAAACCCCATTATAAATTTGACTGATTCAATTGATAACTGGCAATTTTCAATTTGAGTTGTCCATCCTTCCGTCGTATCTCTTTTACATCTAAATATTTCACCCATTTATATACTTTGAATGAATTAGAAAAAAGAAAATCGGCTGGTGTAAACGGGCTGCTTGCTGCTTCCATTTTAAATAGCTTGCGAGCTGATATCAATATCCTGCTTGGGTAATGACCAACATACACCATGAGCAGTTTGAAAAGAATATAACCAGCTGTTGGACCTAAGAATGTACCTAGTTGTGTCCGAGCGACAATATCAAACGTGGATGTGGCAAAAACGTTGATGTTAGACCGTAGCCTACATGTACCTACCAGCATACCTGGCCTCGTGTTGCAGGAGAGCACGCGATTCTCGTATAGAAATGGTTCACTGGACGATCAGATCGCGATCAATCACTGTCGTTGGTGATCACCCGGAGATCACATAGAGATCACGGTACCTGACCTCTCTCTGTACCAAGATGGTCACACACACACTCCAAACACACCTTGGTGAGGCGATCTGACCCATCAGGTTCCGTACTGTATTCTGACATTCATGCCACATGGTTTTGCGCTTTACTCTGGTACTTAAAACAGTGACTCATGTACCTAGACGGAAATTTTGATGGACATTTCTGATTTACGAAAGAAGTACCAAACTAATTCCAAAACAGTGCAGTATCTCGAAATGCGAGATTTCAAGGTTGTTTTTTTCGAAATCCTTTCTTTCCATACCAGCAAAAAACCAGAGTGAAAGGTTTTGATTCCTTGGGAAAATTTAAATTGTTTAAGGTCGACTACACGTACTTGGTTCGGAATGCTAATACGTACTTCAAGCCCTACTCCGAAGTTACAGGGCGAGTGAAAGGTGTTTATTGGGGATGTAAACCTGAGACTCTTTGTCGTGAGGTAGTGTTGTATTTTTGCATGAAACGGAGTAATAAGCCCACAGGAGCGATTTTAAACAGTCAACTACCAGTCCACATGTTTTTTTGACAGATTGCGAAAACACAACACTACCTCATGCGGAATATTTTTTGAAAATTTTTGGACTAAAACATGTATGATTTTATCGTCACATTTAGTAGAAAACCTTGATAAATGTTTGTACTATTTACCGTAGCCATGTTACATTTTGGCAATTTTTATTTCACTTACGGAAGTGGGTAATTTCAACAGCATTTCTCTACTTTTTCTCCTGTAAAAGCTAAACATAGTGTCCTACTTTCACTCGTTCGTTTCGCGTTCAAATAGCACACTATATGTTTAGCTTTTAGAGTAGACACAACCAATACGATATTGCAATTACCAGTCTCCTGCTGTACTAATATGTAAACATTAGTTTTGTCGAATATTTACTTTCGCACAGTGGTTTTGGTGGAGTTCGTCGAGAATGAATATACAGCCTTAATGATGCAAACTGTTTTTAACTGCATCTTTCTGACGAAAGTCTTGGAATTTTCTTGTTCTGAAGTAGAATCTATGAACGTGTACATTGACACTAAATTTACATTAGGACACTTCCTGTCAGTAAAAAAATCTTGGGGGCAAATATTTTTTTGATAAGTAGGTAGGTAATAAGATACCCTAAGATTCTGAATAACACATTTTGATGACTATTTGAAGAAAAAGCAGACTGTTGAAGGTGTACGAGTTGTAGGATGGTCTGGAAGGCCAAGGTCTCGGAACTGCGATTCACGATGTTTATGGAACGTTGCATGCTCCATTTGCGTGCCTGGAACCTGGATCCGTTATGGCCGATTGTACCTTCAGGACGTTTCTATGTCAAGACAATTGCCCATTCAAGCACTGAGATCTTCATAGCAGGTGCGCATGCACACTTTTACTCCAACTTCCTTGATCGTTTCACACGCAGGAGATAAAAGGCTCTTTTTCTGCCTTTTCGTACAAGTCTCGTACTGTATACCTATAGATGGGTGTTCTATGAATCGACACCAACTGCACATCTCGAGGGGGTAACCACTCCAGAGATTCCCTGAGATTCCAGAAACATTTCCAAAGATTCCCAACGATATTCATAGAAAGATGAACCCCGAAGGGGTAACCACTCCAAAAAATTCCATGATTTCATAAAGATTTCCAATGATTCCCAACGAGATTCCCAACGAGTGGTTAACCCCTCGGCACATCTCTACTTTTCAGGATTCTGGTGGGCTGGTTTCTACTTTTATTGACTGTCGCAAGGATAAGGAAGTAAAACGTACCCAAAACTTTTCTATCAGTGTTTGTTATTATTATTTCTAGAAAGAGTAACACGAGACGAATTAAATACAATAACTCGGGATATGGAAAATGTACGGGGTATACCTAAGAAGAAATGGGTTGATGATCCGATCGGCAAGCAGCCAGGAAGGAAGAGGAGGGACTACAGGACAAAAGGAGTGTGATTTCTGTTGCGATTGTTGTTAAACTTGTATTCCTACATCCTATTTCTATTCTCGTACATCTGCAGCAGCTGCCATGTGCAGCCTGCTGGCTGCTGCTACCACACTACCACACCTGCAGCGCTGTCGCACCCTGCCTATACCCTCCTCCAAAATCACATCAGGATTTTATACGAGGGGGTAACCACTCCAGAGATTCCTTGAT
Source organism: Mesopsocus fuscifrons (assembly GCA_950004255.1). Taxonomy (NCBI): domain Eukaryota; kingdom Metazoa; phylum Arthropoda; class Insecta; order Psocodea; family Mesopsocidae; genus Mesopsocus; species Mesopsocus fuscifrons. The sequence goes on from OX465376.1 coordinate 8,963,497, forward strand.
ATTCCCTGAGATTCCATAAAGATTTCCAAAGATTCCCAACGATATTCATAGAAAGTGAACCTCGAAGGGGTTAACCACTCCAAAAAATTCCAAGATTCCCTGAGATTTCATAAAGATTTCCAATGATTCCCAACGAGATTCCCAACGAGTGGTTAACCCCTCGATTTTATACGAAAATCTCAAAAGAAAACTCACGCTTTGAACCTATTTTGGGTGGACTGGTGATCAGGGTTTTTAACCGGAGTCAGACACTGTCGCAGTTTCAGAAATCACTGCCATTGCCCAACCCACAACGCTTTGCAGGCCCTCAAACTAAAACAACGTACGCATTGTTAGTGGATAAAACTTCTGCCATCATTAATTCAAGGCCGCAGCCACTTAAAGCACACACCTGTATAAGACACGGTTGTCTTCTTTAGATGCAGATGGCCTTTCGGCGTCTGACACCAAAAGCAAAAGGTGCAGACAGACGATGAGAGACGACTGACGAGCCACTGTAGTGTTGTTAGTGGCTCATAGAGGCGCCATATGGTGGTTACTAACACCGACCGGTCATTTGTTGGCGGTATATTTCACCGTAATGAGCGGCCGAGACTGTTGACAGGCCGTGATTACCTAGTGCTTAATCTATACAGTATACAATTCCCAGAATGCTTAGCCCCCAAATGACGCATTGCCACATGAAACCTGCAATCTTCCAGGTGCCTTTACCTCTTACCCATTGGTTATCTATTTGTCTGTCATACTGTACATTTTATATTAATATAGAAACCTATAGGTGTGACATGTTTTCCCCAAGTATTTGAGAGAAGCAATCTCTTTTGGATAATAACTTACTTTTGAAAATCAGGGAAATCAGATACGTTGCTAGGAGTGCTCTTATTTCTCCACTATTTGCCTGGTTTTTTTGGTATCGAATAGCAGCGGGAAACAGTAATACACAATGTGAAACAAATTCTAAAGCGGGTCAATCCAAAAAAAACTCATCAGACCTCTCTATTTTAATCTTATATCGCCGGGATGATGGAAGTTTTTGGGAACTTCGATTTTGGTACTATTTTACATCACCACTTTGGCCAAAGCGGAATCCAGGAGTTTACTGTTGTTTCCACAGAAATCAAAATCTGGAGGGTGAAGTAAACATTGCTTTATTTTACAGGAGACAGGGTATTTCTAAAAAGTCACCCTCAGAAGAATAGGAACTACCTGCACTTGTCTGGACTAGTTGGTCCATTTCAACATAACAGCAAGAGACATGGTTGTTTTTACCTCAGATTATATTCCCATAAACTACTGAAATGGAGCAGTTAACTTCTCCTACTAGCCATTTTTTCTCCAATCCCTTGGGATACGTTAGATTTACCGCAGACTAATTTATCGAGTATTAATTCAAAACAAGTCAGTCCGCGCGCATACTTGGCTTGCGCGCGCCGATCGTTTATGTGGGTGATGCGGCCTGAGGGCTTTTGCGCTATGTCTGCCAAGGCTGAAAGTGCGCACTGGACGACTGCTCTTTCTGGACCGTCGATGATTGCGGCTTGGGAGGATGGAATGCCCCACGGCCACTCTTACTTTCCTCAGTGTTTCCGCATCTGTCTGTCTGTCCACCATGTATAGCAGTCTGTTGATTACCCCCGATTTGCCAATACCTTCCTGCAATCGATGAAGATTGGCGTATAAAATTGGTTTAGGTAGCAAAAAACCGGAGGAACTTGAAGTAGTCTGGCGAAAAGTGACCTCGCGCTTTAGCAATTTATTATTGGCTTGAAATCATCACTTATCGCAGCCAATGTTGGATGATTGCTCAGGGATTTATTTGGGCTCTTCACGGACGCCCTGTCAAAATGAGTTTAGTGCTGGTGTAGCAAAAGCTGCCAATGTTGATGGATGAGAAAAATCTACTCTCCGTCAGAAATGACTTTCCCGACTTCGATTATTTTTTGAGCGTTCTCTATACTGATGAATTCGGATCATCCAACTTCCACACAACCCCTTGAAATTTCGAAAAAGAGAGGTAGCACGATATAGGGAAATCGAAAGGTGGCAGTGGGACATCCCTCTCTTCTGAATTATGGAATCAGCAGTTTCTGCCCGAAACGTGACAGGAGACGATGGCATACCAGGGCCAAAACGTGCGTAATCTGGTAATCTGTCCTTGCCTACAGCCGGGCTACTCAGCTACAATCGGGTGTCGTGCATCCTCCACTCCTGTCCATTGGCCTAACTTCAATTTAAATGCCCCGATAAGAGCCCAGAAGGAAAACGGTCAATAGTGGCATAACTGCGCTAAGTTAAGCAACATTCGCACTGAGTCATGAGTCACTCGTGCGCAAATTTCTTTTGAATGCCTATTTGGTCACGGATTGCTATGTAGTTAAGGTTAAGTAGCTAAATTGAAATGGCCACCGGTTAGGATACGATCTTCCCATACACCTTGGTTCTTGAGTATTCGGGGGATCTCGATATGACGGCACACCAGGCTGTTATGCCCATGGCTCAGAAAACGTCGGTTTGTCAACTACATAATATTTGTAGGAATATTACATTATTTGAGGAATATTACAACTACATAATACATCTTTCCGAGGGGGTCACCACTTCAGAGATTCCTTGAGATTCCACTGAGATTCTATAACGATTTCCAAAGATTCCCAACGATATTCATATAAAGATAACTCCAAAGAACTCCCTGAGATTTCATAAAGATTTTCAATGATTCCCAACTAGATTCCCAACGAGCGGTTAACCCCTCGCATCTTTCGGAGGTAAAAAAACGCTTCAATGGTGGATGATTTGGTGTTCGTCTCAAAACTGTGCGCACATGATCACAATACTTTCCCTATATAACTTCTTACACGAGAAAGCAAAAACTGAACCTTCAATCAGCTCTGGGAGTAGCAGGGAATCCTTTTCATTCTTACAATAACCAGCTTCTGCCGCGCCTTATGTCTACCTGTCATTTAGCACCTGTGCACGTTCCTACGAGGCAAGTCTACATACAGCTACAGGTAGGTACAGGTAGGTACATATCGAGGTGCGAGCAATCAATGCTGTGTGCATATCCTCACTCGTTCGTAATTGGTCGGAAGGTAATGACTGTGATTAGAATTGGACAGCCAGGTGTTAATTGCAAGGCACTGTACTATAGCAAGTGTTGAAACTGTTTTCCAACGCTTGCTCTTGTTGGTGGTACAGGTATGTCTTGTTTTTACCCTAACGCAAGGTCTCTACTGGTTTCACATGCTGATCGCCTCAATTTTCTATCCCATTGCCCTTGAATCTCCCTTTCATCAGTTTTATTCCTCAATCTCCTGAATAACTCGTTACCTAGATAATTTTTACTGATCTGAAGTACGATATCTCATGTTTGTTATAGGCACACATACGTAGAAAAATAGAGAGGTATACCGTACCAGAAGCTATAGTCCAAGTCAGGCTGGGAGCGTACCGTATTCATACTTAATTTCTTGAAGATTTTCAGTTGACGCCGATCCGGATTTTGGTTCCTTATCCTTCCATACGCTAAAAATGCCAATCCGACCCTGAGCAGATATTTCCCTGATCAAAAAGAAGTTTTGATCAGCCCTAGATTTGCAAGAAAATATGAGTAATCGGTACGCTCCTAGCCTGACTTGGACTATACCAAAAAGGTACACGTTTTCCTTCGTTAAGCAACAATGTAGGAAGTACTAGCTTACTAGCTACTAACTATTTCATATGACATTACAGTGAGTTGTTATATAAATCACTAAAAATGTCACACAATCAACTTACGATTGTCAAACGTGGCGGAATTTAGGTGAGCAATCAGGGCAACTCCCTCGCAAACAGCAGTCAATAATGTTCAAGCAAGAGAAGCTTGCTACCCGAGGTCTGTGAATTCCCGTGGTTGTCTCGCTTCAAACTGAAGTAAGGTCTCAAGGTGACGTTCACCCACGGTAACCCCTTCGTGTATCAGCCTTTAAAGGCCAGTGCTCCTACTGGCCAGCAGAATAATATGCGTCATCGTGATACCTACGAGAATATCATACTGAAACGAGACAACCTTTAGAATATGTAGATCTTTTTTGATGGCTATGTCACTATTTCATAATGTTACATACAGATAACGCATTTGCGCGTGCGCACATTTGTTGTATTGGAACATATCAGCCGGCGGGGGTTCTGGTCTACACTAAACCTTTTTACAGCCATTGCATTGCAGAGGCAAGTGGGCTGGTTGCCCCCCTCAGAGCCGATGTATAGAAGCCATTGGTGCACCCACAACTAACATATGGAACAACAATTAGAGAACGAATGCAAATGGGACGTTTGATTGATCTGAATAGATGTTTCAATGAGTTTTGTTATTTTGAATCTAGAGCACGAGAAAAGGAGTCCATAAAGGTTTAGGCTACCTAAAAAAATAGACCTCATTTTAACAAATGTTCAAAATTTCATTTAGTAGAAGGATCTCCCTAAAGGCATTGGACAGTTTTTGTTTTGTTAGATTTCTAGGTATCTCACTAGCAGCGAAGCTGACAGGGACAATAGATACAGGCACTGAGCGAGGCCTAGCCTCCCCCTCAAGCAGTCTTCCAGGCTCAAGGCTGTGACCTAATACCTCTCTAATCAATCCAGAGGATCTCGAGCTAAATTTATTCATTAAAAATACCCCACCGTCGAAGAGCTAATGATAATTTTGAGTGACCATTATAATACAGTGTTCGTGATCGAACTGAAATACCTATTCCTAGGTACATGTCCGCACAAGCCGCTGGTCATTACCGATGAGGCCTTGCTGGGGTGTGAACATACCTACGCTCAAACACGATCCATTTTTCGTATAATTATTGCATTTCTCATTGAAATGAGAAGTGGCGAAGGGCTCACGTTTTCTTCTTTGTCAAGAAATAAATGGAGTTCAAACCCTGGAAGTTACTATGATATATTTCTAAAAACAATGACATCAGGGCCTGAGTTGCTATATGGACCGAGTCGTCCATTTGGAGGTATTTATTTTTCACTTCAATTTCGAAACACTGAATATTCCAACATCAGTAAAAATACCCCCAAATTGGACCAATTAATAAAAGAATATGAGGAGACTGATGAGGGGTTCTTGAAAAATGTCGGGAGCTCTCTGGTATCACTTCTTAGGCGAGTTAGTTTTTAGTTAATTCGGCGACTGTACCCTCTAGTAAATAAATAAAAGACACCAGTAGTTTTTTAAGAACAGATTTTCCGTTGGTCTTTATAACCTACCTTCTAGCGATTCAAGACGGCACTTCGGTAAGATCAAGGATGTACAAACTAGGTGGTTTTCGCAATGTGCTAAAAATTATTTGAGAATAATGTTTGGAATGGCGTCAATATGAGGAGACTGAGGAGGGGTTCTTGAAAAATGTCGGGAGCTCTCTGGTATCACTTCTTAGGCGAGTTAGTTTTTAGTTAATTCGGCGACTGTACCCTCTAGTAAATAAATAAAAGACACCAGTAGTTTTTTAAGAACAGATTTTCCGTTGGTCTTTATAACCTACCTTCTAGCGATTCAAGACGGCACTACGGTAAGATCAAGGATGTACAAACTAGGCGGCTTTCGCAATGTGCTAAAAATTATTTGAGAATAATGGTTGGAATGGCGTCAATATGAGGAGACTGAGGAGGGGTTCTTGAAAAATGTCGGGAGCTCTCTGGTATCACTTCTTAGGCGAGTTAGTTTTTAGTTAATTCGGCGACTGTACCTCTAGTAAATAAATAAAAGACACCAGTAGTTTTTTAAGAACAGATTTTCCGTTGATCTTTACAACCTACTTTCTAGCGATTCAAGACGGCACTACGGTAAGATCAAGGATGTACAAACTAGGCGGCTTTCGCAATGTGCTAAAAATTATTTGAGAATAATGTTTGGGATGGCGTCAGATATTCCCGTATATCAGAGATAGTCTGAAGTAAATATCAAAACATACATCACTAAATTAGAAAGTGGGTTATGACGGTGATGTTGAAAATCTTGGAAACAATGAAGGCTTAAATAATAAAGAGATCAATGAGATCATGACCAACGTATTGAGTGTTTGCTCTGTTCTCATAGACATAGAGAGAGGGAATCATTTCCCGAGGGATTACATAGGACGCACGATCATTCTTTGGTAAATCGACACTCACCAACAAATCAATTCAAAATACAACACCAAAAACTTGCTCCAAGCAGAGATTTGCACTCGCAGCTCCTCCACGACAAAAGATCATCCACGCCTGTTCAAAAGGTACTGCATATACATGCACGTGTACATCCCCAGATGTAAAAAAAAATCCCTTTCGGCAGCCACGAAAGGCGTAGGTAGATTTCGAAGATTACTTCCATCCACTAAAATCATTTAGAAAGACGGTTAAGAAGATTTTCAGTTGACCCAAATGCATTATCTACAATAACAACGGAGGAATTGAGTTTTGAAATTTCACCCCCCCCCCCCCCCCTAACAAGAAAATGAAAGTGATTTTACAAAAAACTTTTTCAGCCAAAGTTGTAGATATAATTAATAGAAACTCATAGCAAAAAGAATAAACTCAATATCTCACCAAATAAGTGTGTTATGACGTTTTGAAAATTCAACCCCCCACCCCCTGCCTAAACAGTGCGTCGGGCGAAAAACATTTTCAGACAAAAGTTGTAGGTAATATTGATGCAAATGCATTACAAAACGAAAGAACTCAATAGCACCCCTAGGTCCCAAGTTATGAATTTTTGTGTGTGCCAAACCCTGTTTATACACCCTTATTCAACCATTAAGGGTGGGATTAAAAAACGTTACTAAGAAAAGTTGTACTGTTAGACGACCCTCAGAGAAAACCACGTCTCATTAGTTGCAATATTAAGGGAGTTATGGCCAAAAAAACAGATTTCGAAAAAGTCCCCCCATTTCCCCCCCCCCCCCCCTTCGTCCGATTTCCCCCATGAACGAACTCGACCGAGATTTTAGTTCCTTATATTTTATTAAATAGTCAAAACCAATAATTTTTCATCATAAAAAGAAGAACTGTGAAGAAATTTTTCAAAAGTGAGACTACTGGTACGACTACAATAGGTAGAAAATAAAACTTTCCATCAATCAATAGAGTATATGAGTAATTCATCAGTCAAAGAGAATGGGACTGCGAGTAGCCGAGGGTGTTTCCCTACATTTTCTCTTTTCTTAATTTTTTAACAGTGTTTTTGTAATTCTATGTCCGTATTAGCCAGTGTCAGTGTAATATGTTGACTTGAGGAAAAAGGAGGAACTAATGGCACAACGCCCAGGTAGGATTATTGCCATGTATCATGTATCGCATAAATCTAAGTATATGCCCAATGTCCAAAGTGTTTTGCAATAAAACAATGTTCGGCTCTCTGTAGGAATGATTCATACAGGGCTGACATTTACAGAACTGTGAACACGCGAAGCTAGAATAGGTATAATCCGAGTAGATATGCTTTTACCTGCGTACAGGTACTCTAGATTTTTCAGGGATGAGTCACTTTAGGTATATTTTGAAAACTTGAGATGATATTGCCGTACCGAGCATTGCAGTCAATCAGTTAGATGACTTTACAGATCAAGAGATGAAAATATTTTTCATTTGCTATTTTTTATTAAGTTTTACTATAGGCACGTTATCATCACTATTGTCATTCCTTCCAGCCTTAAAGGCAAAAGGGCTCATGTGATAATGGCCGAAGTCAAGGAATCGAACCCGAGAACTTCGTGTGAAGAGTCCGTATTTCCTGACCTCAAAGCCACGGAAGTGGGGAACAGTTTTGATAGCCCATATTAAAGGTTTGATCTAGTGGAAAAGACAATGATAAAGCAATGACACTCTACGAAGTCACACCGCTATTTGAGAACAAATTGTCAGGCAGTTGAGTGTCCTAACATGAGTAACGGGGGGTACTTAACTCTAACAAATTACTGGGTGTCGTGTTACACCCAGGCTCGGCAGGTAGGTGTAACCCAGCAGCCAAAGTAACAGGTCCGTCCCCTTATCATAGCATAAAAGTACATCATTCATTCAAAGTTTACTGCCGGAGATACAAGACGTTAGTGGAAAACAGGTTACTACGTATGCAATCACTTCGGCTGTTTCACAAAAAAAGTTTTTAAACTGCCCATAAAAGTAGAGAATTTTAGTTAAGGAAGTTCCCTTTTTACATTCCTATATTTTTTACATGAAGTCGCGAAAATCTTGGTGACTAATCTACACTATACTGGTGGTTATTATCTTAAAAAAGACTCCACCTACTTTTGCAAAATCTTCGCAAACCGGATTCACATCCCCCAAGGTTATATTCTAACGAACGGGTATACCTGGGTATACTGTGCCAAGTCACAAGGGCAATTGAGCCATTCGTCCGGTGTCGTTCTTGTCGCAATATGGGTGCATAGTCATACACGAAAACATCTTACATATTACATGCCACTCGCAACTGACTGCTGAAACGGGGACCGATCCTTAAGGGTCAGTGTAATAAGCGGGTAGATGATGTGGTCAACTTAACTTGAATATAGTGCGCGAATGTGTAGCACTAAATGTCAGCACTATCTCCAGTTATGTCCACTTCTAATGCAGTCACTTCCTTCACGTACTCAAGAATACCTCTCTCGCCCAGAATATAAACCCATGGACTCAACTTCTTACCCAGTAATATTTTGCTTCCAGTCCGTTATTGTCTTGACATTAACACTGTGCGCGTGCGGGACGTTATCCGATCTTAGCTGTCCAATCAAATATTAATTTAGACTGAAAGCTAGTGAGGCGGTTCATATAAGCTCAGCATGGACAAGTAGAGTTGGCAGTGATTTAGCGGTGGACCTGTTGCCAAAGACATGCTGTCAGGCCAGTCGCAGGGGACCTTCTATGGTATGATTGTGTTGAGAGTGACCTGTACGATACTCGTATCGGATCATTGTCAAAATTTCAAGGGCAATGAGATAGGAGTAAAGTGGTTTTGCAAAGAATTTGCAGTTGCTCGCTTAATGGAGTTTAGCCGTCCGCACGCAATTTCTTTCTCTTGACAGACCGTTTCTCGTTTGTGGTTCACGTTTATCTTTCATCGCAGCATTCAGTGTTTCGACATTGCTCTCGACAACTTTTTTAGTTTTATCTAAAGGGACGCCAATAAAAACAATGATTGTGATCGCCTGCTTGTGATTTAGAACAGATAGTTGCATTTCTGTCAGCTCAACTTGATGAAGTTGTTTTTCGTTGGTAACGTGCCTTCAATATTCAAATTTTTCCGTTTCACTGCGTGAAACAACACATTGTACTACTGGTGGTATTTTTAAATGGATAGATCCTAACCAACGATGCATTTTTGTGGAACTTACTCAAACTTGAGTCGTTTAGGCACTCACGAGTCACGTCCAAGACACATTAAAAAGGTTTCTACCGAAAATGCAACTCCATTCCAAGGATGATGACAGTGCCCTTTTGGCCGCATGACAAGACGATCGGTTTCCCAAGCAGGTTGCTCAAAGACCGATTACCTACTACTCTGTACTCTGTGAGACCGCAGTTACGGACCACTCTGCTGCCGCCTAAAATGAGTTTCACAGGAGCCTTCCCACCACTGCAGTTTCTAAGACACTATATCTTTATCAACAACAATTAATCAGTTGCCCATAAATAAGGAAAGATGAAATTGTGAATTTTCTTTTAACAATTTTGTGTGGTTTTTATAGTATTTCTATCTCTAAAGTTCTAGTTATCATCCCTTACTTCTTTCCTAAGGCAACACACATGACTGATAAGGTGCATGGACACGTCAAAATATTAACTTCTGAGGCTGCTCATATGTTCCTGTATTTAAGCCCCAAACTGGCTAGAGTGGCTCTTTGAAGAGTTTCTACAACGCGTGCGTCTGTAAAACGTTTGTTCCACCGTAGGTATAGGTACGGCAGACGAGATGAACCAGGGATAGAAAAGTTTTTTCAGGTTATTCACCCTGTGTGCTTATTTAGCCTCGTTACCTTGCCGCGGGGTCTCTTTAAACTACCTACCACTTTAATTATTATCGAATTGGCTCGGTAAGGCGTTGCAAAGATCATTGCTTTTTATGATGTAATAGCTACATTACAGTCCATTACTGTGGAGGCGGCGAGGTGGCTTCGTGTTAGAGTCATCATTTCAAAATTTACTTTGATTATTTCTGAAATAGCCGTCTGTACCTGTTAGGCAGCGAGACCTAACCATGGCCATCTGCAGAAGCGATTCAATCTCTGGCTCATTACCTCGTTTCTTGTCTTCTATTGTTTTGAAACAGTGTGCTGGTTAAGTGGGTGTTAGACATGGCTCAGCTCTTCAATATTTGCCAAGGATTCTTTCGGGGAAGGTCTTGAGAGAATGGTCCGCTGAGGTAATACCAATTTCCTTCAACTTTCTTTTCCTTATTGGTCTTAATAGTAGGGAGTCTCCTATTTTGACGAATGTCTCCCGTATGCTAAAACCCTTATACCGAGGGGTTAACCACTCCAGGAATCTCGTTGGGAATCTCAATTGGGAATCTCAAGCAATCATTGGAAACATTTATGGAATCTCAGGGAATCTTGGAAATTTCTGGAGTAGTTAACAAACCCTTCGCTAACCCACGAATCTCGTTGAGAATCTTAGGAAATCTTTGGAAATCTTCATGCAATCTCAAGCAATCTCTGGAGTTAGAAATAAGTCAGGAGATTGAGCGAGAACCACTGAAATATAACTCTACAGTCCACATTAATTCTGGATGAGGAAAAACATGGCGCCTCATTGCGAACGAAGGATGAGAAAAAAATTATTGCCATAAATATGAAATAAATCCTCGGGTTGCATCTCAATAACCGTCGGGCGGCAGAAGGCAGAAGGATTGCGAAAGGCGATCATTGGTTTGGTTCCGTTCCGTTGTCGGCTTGGGACTAACAAACGTTAGGCGCATGCGCCAAGCAAGCAGGTAGGTCTAGAGCCCCTGCAGACTCCGTGCCTTCTAATTATAACATTACAACACGAACGGCTAAATTATTACAAATGTTATTTTTTCCTTTTCAACGTGATATATTTTTTATGCCGTTTGTTTCGAAATTCATTTGTTGCCTTGCAAATGAATTAGGTTGGTGCCTACTGAGCTTTCCCTACTCTCAGTGGGGGGTATTAGACATCTGTCAAGTTGCGCAGATACTGTTTCGGAAATCGTAAAGTTCTATACACTGTATGATGACCGAGGGGTTAACCACTCGTTGGGAATCATTGGAAATCTTTATGAAATCTCAGGGAATCTTGGAACTTTTTTGGAGTGATCGCCCCTTCGAGGTTCATCTTTCTATGAATATCGTTGGGAATCTTTGGAAATCTTTATGGAATCTTGAATCTCAAGGAATCTGTGGAGTGGTTACCCCCTCGATGATGACCGCTGCAATTATAGACGTATCATCTAGTGGAAAATATATTATGCCCAGCTTACTACCCAGACGAAGTTGTATAGGAAAGTTTTGTGATCACGAAAAAAAAATTGACACTGGGATTTCTATTACAGACACCCAAAAAAGTGTTTGTGTGGGTGTGATTACTATTACGCCTGCCGCCTAAGTCATTCAACCGATTTCCTTCAAATTTGGCACTATACTTTCCGAAAAGTATATACGTGTTTGGCCTTCACCATTGGCCATGTTTTCTGAATTCGACTGCATTGGTATCTATTGCCGTATTGGACAATTGGCACTACCTATAGTCATACCTGTATATACCTACTTACTGCATGTACTAATAGCTATAAGCCAATATCAGGTACATATGCCTGTTAGAGCAATTTCACAATAAGAGTTTTCTTCAAAGAAAGTGCAGGTACTAAAAGCAGCGACACACCAAGAAGCAGCATCCTCCGATTCCGGTCAATCCGTAGCGAATTGTGGCGACCTCTCCAGCGGGCAACCTGAGATTGATGGTCTGCACGACCCAAGTTGGTCCATTCATTCTTCAGGCACGGTACAAAACCAGAACTGGGTGATAGCTACTGAAAAATGACGACGTACGCGACAACTACTAGTAGGTTTATAGGCCACTTTGGAATTGAGGTTGGTGGACTCTAAATTTTGAAAAGTGTCGGGGTCTCCTTGTTTTCTGTAATTTGCGCTCTACTTCATTTCCGTGCCAACCACTTTATTCATACTGATAAACAAATGCTTTGTGGTCCCCTCGCTTCCCCAGTGGTATCTGAGACTGTCCCGACAGGTACAACTTTTTTTCCGGGAACTTTGCCAAACACTCTTTTGAATTTCTGTATTCGTCTATACGACGTACTCCGAACTGATGCTCCTATAGAAGATCTGAACGAGTTGGTGGTAAGAAATAAAATTCCCCATGGGCCTTTGTTTTGCTAATTTGGAAAATTTACGATTTTTCTCTAAGTGCTAGTAAGGCTGAACAGGGACGAGATGAGTGTATTCTACCGAGGGGTTAACCACTCGTTGGGAATCAATGGAAATCTTTATGAAATCTCAGGGAATCTTGGAATTTTTCGGAGTGGTTACCCCTTCGGGGTTCATCTTTCTATGAATATCGTTGGGAATCTTTGGAAATCCTTATGGAATCTCAAGAAATCTCTGGAGTGGTTACCCCCTCGTATTCTACTGTATAACTTGCTCGTACGCTGCTATACCTATACCTGCCATTTAATGACTGTATAACTATAACTACTACTAAATCAAAGAAAACGTAATAGCTATTCCCTATACTACAGGGTCATTGAAAAATCAGGGCATAGTCGATATGGACATGATTACTGATAGTGATAAATGACGTTTTCACCGGTCAAATGAAAAAATTGTGAAATCACGATTTTTCGATAGCACAGTTCAGTGGACATGACATCTAGTGGGAGGCGAGCACGTAGAATGAGTCACTATATCTAGTAGGTGAATAAACATGCCCTTTGATCCAAAGACGAATGACCTTCCAGTCACTTTCCTTGCGTTTTCCATATTAACTCATATCTCGCCTATGTGTCGAATCATCCACGCCCAACAGTGGGAGATGCAACACAGAGATTATATACGTATGCGACCTTCACTCACTCGTTTCCGCTACTGCGGAGAGTTAATTCTAGAATGCATATTATTCCATGAAAAATATACATAACATTATTGTTGACAGTTTGTGAGAGGGTACAGGAATAAAGCGAGAAGAATAATTCGATCAAAAACTGAAGTTAAAACGAGCTATCATCTCCCACCGGCACCGTCCAGCAGGTGTATTTCCATTCTCGAACGCCATAAAGCCCACTCAACTAACAACTTCAAAAAATATTGTAAGAAGATAAGGCACGCCATGATGCAATATATGGAGAACAGTTCTTCTTACAATAATTTTTGAAGGTGTTAGTTGAGTGGGTTTTCTGGCGTTCGAGAAAGGGAATACCCCTGCTGATTTCGTGGATTTTGTACATTTTTGAATTTTGCTAATATTAAGTCAGTGTGGTACAGATGCACTTAGGTACACCTGGGCATTTATAAAGAAATTGGAGGATGAGAGAAAATACAGCAGGTGGGCTGAGAACCAGGAATCAGGGTGACCCATCCAGTGAACCATAAAAAGAGAGTGAGATTTTCAGCGCATGGGTGATGATCCGCAAAACGCAAACAGTTTCACTGCCAGTCTTACCTTTACCTCTCCAATCCGAATTAAGTACAGTGCACTAAGTAATACCTAAGCTAAGTTTTTCTCTCTTCACAAAAAGTCAATTCAAAAGATATTGGCAAGAACTCATTTTGGAAAACATTTGTAACTGCGTGAGAACGATATAGTAAAAAATTCAATCAGCAGTCACGTCGACAGATAAATTATAAAATGACAAATACGACTACTGAGTTCCAGAAACCTTGTATCGATCAACCTATAACAAAGAGGAACAAGTAAAGAGGAATTTTTGGTGTTGGTGGCACGCAGGCACAGGTACCGGAGCTGGAACAGATGTCACCGCACAATAGCAACCTGTAGGCCCATACAATAGCTCAGCGGCTGGACTATTCCCGGGTCCAGTATACGACGTACATTATATTATATATATCTGGAGAAGTACCTGCTCCAGCAAGGTCGTCCTCGATCATGGTGATCTTTAGAAAGCTGACAGGGTAGCAAAGTGTTTGAGAAGTTGTTCTTTACCGGTACATGGTTTGAATTATGTCAGTGTAAAGTATCCAGCCGCGCGCTACAAAATATCTTACAAATTCGAGTACTACTACTTATAGATCTGCGTCTGTTTAGAAGTTCTCCAAATCTTTTCTCAAACTGGACCGGCTGCAAGCCTGTTGGGACTGTTTCTCTCAAAGTACAGTACCTATGCGGTTAAGTTGCCGGAAGACCATGGCGGCACGTGATGTGGCAGGTGGGAGCGTCCAGAGATGAGTCGACAGCGAAGCCACCTGGCGGCTGTTTGATTAATCACGGTCCAAAGTGACAGCTGACCCGGGCTGCGGGGTGACCCCAAGCTTAGCCCCATAATGCTTTATCCCTGACCCAACGCCCGGCCCACAGGTCAGTCATCACAGGGGTGCAGAAACCATCCCCTCAATACTATTTTCATTCCACGCGAGGAGGTTTGCTTCCCGTAAAGGCTGAAATTCTAAGATGGAGGAGACATGGATATTGTTAACATTATTGACATTAGAAATGTCTAGGTAATCATCATGCCGATGTGGTCTCCTCAATTTTATAAATCGATATAAAGTTGACGGAGATCCAGCTAGGACGGCCTCTTGGATCTCTGACTCGTGCTGAGACCTGGGTAGACAGACCCTTTGGACCTTTGGACATCAACATGCAGAAGAGCAATCAGGCTGAAGTGAATTAAACGAGACAAATGAAAGATAAACAAAGGCCTGAAGCGGAAGAAGATTAGTGAAGCTGCAATTATCGGCAATTGATCAACGCAAGCCGGAATGCACCAACACTGAAGCCAAGACTGAGAGAACACTTGCTGCGAAATCCCACCCTGCCATCAATAGTTTCCTTACAGAGGTCGGAGTCTTCCTACAGAGGAACCCAACAATGGGCTGACAAAAAATATCGGCTGAAGGAAAACAACGTGAAATGTACAAAGAAGAGCTGTGACGTAAGTGAAACACCAGTGGACCTTTTGCTGAAGATATGAATGACACACCTATACAAAGATTCGGCATTATGTTCTTAGTTTATAAATCTCGTGCCCAGAAGCCGTAACATCCCTCGGTCATATGCTTACCTTGGAATTTGCACTGCCTGCCGCGCTAAGCCGGAATTCCACATCTTTTATACAATTTTGCTCCTTACCTGCAACACAACATACAATCAAATAAATTTCTCATATTTTACTAAACCATACGCAAGGAAACTACAGTATTAAAGGTTCACATGGGCCAATATACTGAAGACAGCTTCGTCATCAGATTTGACATTACAAAAAACCTACAGCCCCTCCTTCTCTTCAAAGGAAGGAAAATGTTATAACTTCAAAACAAACAAAAATTCAATAAAAAGAAGGTAGCAAACGGAGCGGTAGGTTGTGACCACCTGAGGTGTAAATCGCCGCAGGTTTGTTTAAGTGGACACAACGACAGGTTGGCGGAGATCTCAATCGATTGAGTGGTTAATTAATTGATCCAATTAATTCTCGGTGGTCGAGACCTCATCAGTTAAACAGACGTCAAGCAATGGGCAAGCCCATGCCCAGTTCCCGAGACTCATAATTTTTGCAGGCTCGGAATGGCTTATCAACACGTTATATTGGTTGTTACAACTGTGGCTTGAGCAAACATGCGTGAGAACTGGATCGGTCTAGCTTTTCTGAATCAAATTAGAAACCTGTTTTTTAGACATACGAATTATGGGCAAAATGAATCAGTAATTAAGTGGTCACCGTGTAAATCTCCCCCTCGACCTCCAGGACAACAAAGAAGTAAAAATGATTTTGAATATGGAATTGACAGCAAACGAAGAAAATTCGGGCAGAAACAAAGCGTTTGGCGAAGAGGAAGTAGCTTTGGGGACGAAACGCAAATAGAATGAGTAGATGGCAAAGCACGGTGGGTCTAGAAGCAGGGAGGCTGCGGCAGCTGCTGCAGGAAAGTACATCTGCTCGTCAGGTGTGGCTATGGTGTACTGAGAGTCTCGGTCTCGGAGAGGGTCCCTTGCTCTTAAGTCTTGAACATGTGCCCCGGGCCTCCTGCCTTATCTACCTGCTTAATGTCCTTTGTTATAGCCAGTGGCGTAGTATGATGAAAAGAAGAGAAAAGGGAACCTGGGAAACCTACAGCAGCACCTACTTACTTCCTTTATCCCAAATTTCCCGAAGACCACCTTTATACAATAAAAAAATTTAATTTAGGTAATCCAAAAATATTTTAAGATATTGAAGAAATGGCCAAAATGTCTATTGTTTATTTCCTAAAATCTAGTTCACCCATATGTTGTAGTTCATTTATAGATGATATTCTCAATTTGTTAGCACCGCGACAGTTACAGATGCCTAGATTGACTTTCTCGTATAGTATTCCCACAAGATAAGGTCCAACAGAATGTGCTGCTTTCGTAAGGAAACTGGTAGAATCCAACATGGCAATCTTTCCCAAACAGCCAGCTCTACCTATACTGGACGCGTAAGAAAAATAATAGATCTCTAAGGGTGCGTCCCACCATACGAGGCTAAGCGAAAAACTCCTATTTTCTCGAAAATTTAACATGGGAGAAAATCTCCAGTTTTCTCTTAACTGGCCATGGTGGGACGCACCCTAAGACGCTGTACAGCGCCATCGCCTGAGGGCACATAAAAATACGACACTGGACTGCGACACACATCATCCAGAAAACGCAACTCGCGATGAGTGTTCAGTTTCTCCTGTGATGAACCATGACGCCGTTTTCTGCTGCGAAAGTGAAAATCAAAAGGGCGGCATGTATGTTTGGGTGCAACTACGCAAACGACACAAATTGCGCAAACCGTGCTCTTTCCCACGTAACCAGCGGCGTACCTCTCCCAATGCTGATTCCTATACCCTAATCGATCAATAAGGACGCTAAAATAGTCGTTAGGCACGTAAGTAGTGACCTGTGGTGGCGGCTTCTGCCACTGAAAGCGACTGGAACGAAACGCATTAGAAATAGAACCACAATGTCGGTTTGCGTCGGTAGAAGCACACTCTCTGTTTGTGTCGGCAGATGTGTTCATGGTCAACGAGGAGGAATAATTTTGATTGTTACTTTTAACGACCTACTCAATACGTCCTGCACTCGTATGGTACCGTACCTAGGATTGCATGACACCAGAAAGCGATTGGTGTTAGTTCCCAATATCCCAATCCATCGGTTGATAAGTAAAAGTCTTCTGACACACACAAAATGTCTCTCCGAGGGGGTAACCACTCCAGAGATTCTTTGAGATTCCATAAAGATTTCCAAAGATTCCCAACGATATTCATAGAAAGATGAACCCCGAAGGGGTAACCACTCCAAAAATATTCCAAGATTCCCTGAGATTTCATAAAGATTCCCAACGAGTGGTTAACCCCTCGTGTCTCTCAGATTAAAGGAACACCTAAGCGACAGATCCTGTTAGTGCCTTATATCCATCATCTCGTGAACTGCAATCAAAGATGACTTCAAATATGTTCTCGTCTGGGATAAGCGTATAGGAGACCGATCCAATTTTAATGATCCCACTAACATTACACAACACCCGCAACTAAGTATGTATTATAGGTTTCCCATCCATGCTAGGAATAAATCTCTAAGCCTATAGGGTGATCGAGCAGCCTGGGTCATGGATTTAATTACGAAAGGCCTAATTTTCCAATGCAGCACCGCCTCTTCAGTGTCTACTCTAAATCTAATGAAGGTTGTGGTGTGTAGAGGCTTGCTGGCTTGGGGCAGGGCCCGGGTCTATTCACCACGTCCTCATAGCTTGCGGCGCCCCATTTTGGTTACTTCTTGAGAAAGCAGTCACCTCGCGGGGTTTCCCTTTACGTGATTTACGGAGTAGTTTTGAGTAGCTATGTATATGGTCCCGACTGGAGTAGGACCTTTAGGACCCGCTCTTGCTCTTTCGCACCAAACTCGTTTTTTCGGCGATCAGGACTCGTTGCAGAAAATTAGATTAGTTTCTTAAGTTGGTGGACCTATCTCGCCTCACTCAATTTATTTCCATAATTGTGTAATCAATAACAGTTGCGTTTTTACGAAGGAATGCCTGACCACAGTGGGGAACACTTTTACTAACTACCTAATACTCACTACACCTGAGCTCATAGATCTCCTTTCTCATCTCTAAATTATTTTTCAAGAGAAATCAAATTCAATGGTGCTCAGCAAGTCAAAGCAGTCGATCAGGAACAGAAAAAGTCTCGACAGGACTGTTAAGGAGAAAGACAGCTGCTGACTACAGGCCGGACGGAGGCGGAAGCAGGACGGGTGAGGGGTGTGCGGCGGGTCGTGTGCCTTGCAGGAAGCGCACGGGGGCGCGGATGCTGCAGATGCTCAAGACGTCGCCCCTCACAGCCAGACAGACGCTTTGTCTTTACTTCCGTTCAGAGCTGAATGCATTTGCCAACTGGAATTTCGCCACCTCGCGCCAAACAATGAACACCATCCTGCCCAACTGACTTCCCAATAGACTAACTGTACAACCGATTTTCTTTATTAGCAACCGGGCTATCGGATAACACCCCATTACAATATTCACCCTCCGGTATTGTTGCATCCTAAAATTTTAGCAGAATGGCTTCAGCATGGCACTTAATTTATTTCATACAGATGATATCCTTCTTATTCTGGGTGTACGCTGGTCTACGTGCTGGCCTTCCACGTCTTAGTCATGATGACTCGTGAGTGGCTTGCAACCAAGGAAAGCAGAAATAGAGCCAAAGCCGAAACAGAAAAAACTAACACCACAGCAATCGTAACTGCCACACTGGCGTTCCACAATTTTGCCCCACCTGCTCAGCACCCTGTCCCAGAAAAGAAGGTCGGATCACGCAGCAAAAAGGGGATAAAAAAAAATTAATTCCCGTCCTTATTCCATTGTATTTTCTGCAAAATGTTCCGTTACCTTACAGAGACTAAACAGGGTTCGAAATTTGAGATCCAATTTTTGGTCTATCAGAGATAATAGAAATAAAGGGTCCGACAACAGTCGCACTTAACTTTCTCGCCCAGAATGATTTTTTTTTTTTGGGGTTTTTTGAGATTTTTTTGCGGGCGTAATTTTTAAGCAATCGGAAATCGGTTGAAAATGACCCACGAGCATCTATCTGAGATCACTCATACCAAATCTCACGTCTTTCATTTTATTACTGTAGTCCCAAATGCGTTCCGACCATTCAAAAACGTGGTTTCTCATTCTCAACTCATTTTCGACACTTTTTTGACAAAAACGGCCGTAATTTTGAAGATAACAAAATTCTGTTCGACAGATGTTTAAGTTACATGGTTCTACTCAAATTTACCAAATTTCATGACAATCGGTCAATAAATGTGAATGGCGCCGAAACGATCGAACTTTGGTCCAGAACGGCCGTAATTTTCAACCAATTCAATTTTAGTTGAAAATGACCTCGAAGCATCTATTTGTCAACACACATACCAATTTTCAGTATTATAGATTGAAAAGTGTACCGTCGGCGCTTGTCTAACTAACCAAAAACACGATTTTTGAATTATTTTGGCGGTTTTTAGACAATAGCGGCCGCAATTTTTGACCAATCAAAAAATCCTTAAAAATGTGTCTCGGCAGTGATTTTAGACAGTTCCATACCAAATTTCATCAAAATCGGATGAACGGTATAGGCGCTAGAGCACTGCACGGACTGACGGACGGACGGACGGACGGACGGACGGACGGACAGACTTTTTCCAGAAACCACTTTTTTGGACTCAGGGGACCCCCAGGATCATGGGAAACCCAAAATCTCAATTTCGAAATTTTGCACGAAAACAATACTTTCTCGCCATATATGGCTAGCGAGAAAGTAAAAAATCAGTTGTTCCTAACTCTCCTGTAATATTTTTATCAAAAAAAGGGCCCAATTTTTTTATTATATTTTATTTTCCGCCTCCCACTCGAGGTCTCATAAGATATCTCCTTCAATTTTTTGAATAAACAATGCCATGACAATTATATTACCCACTGTTGAAGAAGTTGGGAGTTTTCAATATTTACTGACTTCATGGTCTTCTGGATTCACTCCCTTCTAAATACTTTTATTCTATCCTTACTCCTCCTTCCGTGATGCTTGATAGATTTAAACAGAGTTCGGGAAAAAATAAAAATATTGTATAGAAGCAAGAGACAGCGGCAGTGGCAGCGATCCTTCCAGCGCAAGCCCCGACGCTCTCCCCGCGCCATTGGCGGACACAACGCTTGCGCCGTTTATCCAGGAAGCTATTTCTATTTTTGAGCTTTCCCCGTCCATCCCTTTCTACACTTCTCTCCTGTTCTGTGGCCCTGATACAAAAACTCGCAGTGGAGCCTCAAGGCGCCCGTCAGGGCGTTCGCTGAATTCCTTACCGAGTCAACAATTCTGTTGTCTGTTGTCAATTTTTATCTAAAAACGAACGTTATGATTGCTTAGATACAGGTCAGCAGCTATAACTAAAATCTTAATTTACTTAATTCACTTTGTTCTAGGTCACGAATTTAGTTACTTTTCCTATAGAAATTGTTGCTCCCCAACTACCCATGCATGCTACGAGTAAGATAGTTTCAAGACTCCCCTCTTTCTATCTGTGAAACGTGCAAGTTATTTTACAATTTTTTTGTCCAAAAAAAAAACCCTTGAGAATCATCTAAGATTAAGGCAATTAAATGAATGATTTACGAGAGTCAGATATCGCCAATAATTCAGTCCGAAGAAAATTTAATTACATTTCTATAGTTAGCGTGCAGGGAAATAAAATAAACAGCTGTTACAAAAGAAATGAGGTGACTCGAATTTCAGGAGTGGAAACCTCAGAAATTATTTTTAATGTGTTTCCACAAATTTCATGGCTTCCTCGCACTGCTCAGCGGGGGCGTTCGGGACGTTCGGGATGTGGTCATGGACGCGTCCGCTGACTACGTCAAGCGCGAACGCCGACAAAGTCGACGCCTGGTATCAGGCCATCAAAACTTCGTAACAATCGGAAGCGATTTCTGCAGCGAACGGAAAGCACATTGGAAAAGCGCATGCGTCCCAATCTCAAAATATCGATCCATCGCAAGCACACCCGCTACCTCCTACAACTCCTGTTCTACTAGCCCCTTTTGCAATGAAATCGCTGACAAATTTTTGGATTATATGACTAGGGGAGCCTTTAGGTCCTCACCGGCTCCCCACATCATTCCTGATTATTATTTTCCCGTTCAGCAGTAACTGCAGCAGCAATTACCATTTTCAAATAGTTTGAGCGCCGAGCTTGCGACTTGCTGAAAACTTCGTCCATGTTGAACATACGAGACAACCAATCTTTTTAGATAATTCACTCACAGTTTTCACTACACACCTCTCAGCTTATCAGAATTTTTTAATTATTTATTAATTTTTAAAAATTTAACATTTATCTGCCTAAAAAAAATTAACTGTCACTTGTACGCTTTTAGAACCTGACAGGTAGTTGAAAACAACGCGTAAGTGTTTTGGTCGAAGCCAGACAAATCTGTAATCCATGTCACAAGCACACTCACCTACTCGATCCTTACTATCGAGAAGTTGCGACGACTCAGTATTCTGTTCTACACAACAGAGCTCCAATTTTCCTACTTTAGCTCTAATCAAGATATAACATTTGAAAAAATCCCAGGGGAGCTGTTCGCGCAGAATCCCTCAGCAGCTGGAATGTGAATGGCCTGGCACAGCGGTTGTTTACTTGAAATGCGGCTCGAAGGGACTTGCTTCGATCAGGTGCTCAGGTGCTCCTACGGCACCCTCCGAAGGTTCCAACGATCCACGGCGCAAACACAATAGCGATTCAAGAAAAGAAGTCATACAAAAACCGTCTATGAAAGGAAAATCTTTCGAAGGAATTGGACCAGGTGGCTCTGGGGAACGTGATTCTCAAAGACATGTTGCCTTACCTGCTGGGATAAGACCTTCGGTGTGTGTGAGTTATGCACTTCTCTAACCTTCCCCATACACACATGCCTATTTTGTAGCTCAAATTCGAATTTGAAGAAAACTTCTACTTCGAAGACCCTATGCGTGGAAATGGTGGATCTTCATGAAACTGAAAAAAATGTCATAAGATCCGTGGGTTGCACCCTTTGTTTTCAACTTGACTTAGAAAATATTTAGCTAGCTATTTGCCATGGGGAAAATCTCCAAGGAGTGCTCCCCCCCCCCCCCCCCCCCTCCCCTCTCGGAGTGGTCAGGCTCGACAAAACGGGTGCCATTAACCAACTACATTAACAGTACTTTACTTCCAATAATCAGGAGCAAAGTTTGGTATTTGACAGCGACAGTAGAAGCCTTGAAACCTGCAGTCTAGGTGCTAAAAACTATGTACTTATTGTTCCCTTGGTTGTGTGTTTAAAATAAACGGTCATCAAAGTGGGTAAAGTAATGCTCAATTCAGTGCAGTTGTCGGTTACAATCCAGTCAGGGACAAAAGATCCTGCATGAAATCAGAGCGGCCTTGAGGTAGGGAGGGTTGAAAATCCCTACAGAAATGCACAAGGGGCGAAAAAATCCTTCAACACCCCTAAGCTAAGTATAAGGTGAAAAAACTTGGTATTGATGTATATCTGCACTGTACTTGAAATGCGATGAGTTTGCTGCAGGAGGGTGGCTAAAACTCCCAAAATGGTGGGGACGTTCCGGGTTGGCTAGAAACGTCTATAGTTCTTTTTACCGTTCCAGCGTTAATATTTTTATAGCCCAAACAAGACGGACACTACAGTCGTAAAATTGAACTCAAAGTTGTCTTCTTAAAATGACAAAATCACACCTGTATGCCACGCGACAGCGCACGCTTGGCACCCACCTTCTATATCGGTGTAGCTGTGTTCAATCGAGAATCAATCAATGGCTTTATGACAGATAGCAGCTGCCCAAGAAAACCCCATGCTCTTATCATGCACATGCCGAGGTTCTAGATCCTTGTTAAACAGTATCTAGTATCTTTGTTGCCATTCCAGAGAAACATGATAGAAGGACATACATGAAAGAAGTATACAAATATAATACCTTATAGGTAGGTCATTATAGGAAATCAATGTGAAGAAACAGTTTTTTTTATGGAGCCAGGGGACGAAAGGACCTTCTTGCCACTGTTCTAGTTTTAATGTAAATACCTAAAATTTCAGAACCTAAACCTAATGGACTACAGTTTTGCAAATTTAAATTTTCCATTCCAAAAAATTCCAAAATTTTATTTCAAATGAAACGGCCGCCAAAAAGGCAGCTAGCTGCTCACAGTCCTCGCATGAATTTGTGTAACAGTGGACAGCCAGAATGGCCTTGTGACTCCAGTGCTCCCGGTTAAAGTATTGTAGCTATCCATTACCGCTGGAGGTAGAAAAAAAGTAAATTGAAAAATACCCTGTGCATAAAATCAAATTTATCACAGAATTCATATCTTAGGTTGAAATAAATGAGATGAAAACCCAAACAATAGCTAAAGACTGGACCACCCGATGTGGTTGGAGGTATGATGGAAGATAGCCCATACCACTACCACCTACGTTGACACAATGTATTCCAGATCAGTCAGGCAGTGGCGCCTGTCGAAACCATAAGCCCAACACCTGATGCCTTCTGCTCGAAATTAAATCTCAGGTTTAAGGAGTTGTCGGCTTGGATTATCCCATTGTAACCTAAGAAAAATAATGCCCTGGTGTTTGCATAGCAAGCGAGTCATTATGTACCTATGTGTCCTTGTGGCGATGCGGTTGATTTCCAGGTTGGGCAAGGCACTCAGGTTTTTACCTCGATGAACGCCTGGCACCTACAATCTTTAAAACATCCAGAACCCCAGGTTGAAAAAGTTTTCAAATTTAAAAAAATTAGTTTTTTTAAAATAAAAAAAACCTAACGTAGGTATTTCACAAAAAACTATTCTGGCTGAACCACCTGAAAAAATTATGCAGTACTACGAGAGAAGCCGGATAGGTACGAGGCCTACTCACCTTATTTACTCAGCTTTCATGATAAGTTAGCGTGCGGAAAGTTCGAACGTAAAAACTGATAACTTCTGACCCAATCCTAATCGACTATACGGCCATGCGACCGTCATTCTCATTCTACAGACTAGCGGTCAGCAACCGTATAGGCTGCTGACGATGACTTTTACGAATATAACAGGGCGGCATAAAAATTGGCGGGAAAGAGCGAGAGTTTGAGCAGGAGGTGGGAGGCGGGCACGGCAGCACGCGGTGCCGGGGGGAGGGTGCCCTGGCGCACCGCCCGCCCTGCCGTGCCAGCTGCCGGCCACAATGGCAGAGCATGGAAGGGTGCGGGCGACGCGTGCCGATGGCTCTGATGTGCTCCAATCTCAGCAACACCGGGCCGTGTGTCGCGGATTCAAAGTATCAACAACAGTCCCCGTGATGTCCACAACTCTGTTCCTCTTTCTCCACCTTCACTGTATTCCCTCCCACAGCTCATTACAGGCAGAGAAGGTACAACTCGACTTCAGACCCGAAAATATCCACTGAAAAAGTTAAGAGATAGGGTTTCTTAAAAAAAAAAAAAGTCTTGTCTTGGTCTTCATCTTGGCCCATCATGCACCAGCTAGTATAATAACTTCGGACTAATCCGGATTTCCGACAGTGATGATACTAAGATAGGGAAAGAAAACATGCTAAGAATTGGGTACCGCCAGTCCCCCAGTCAGGTACCCCTATACGTAGTATCTTACTAGGAAAATCCTCACCCCCTTATCCCTAGGCACTAGAAGTCTGAATTCCTCGATTTCAGCAAACGTTTAACCCGCAGCGCTGCTGCTCGCACCTTTGCGCACCCTCCAACAGCAAGTTGGTCTCTTTGTGCACAGCTCTGAGCTTTGTACTCCTCGCAGCAACGGCTTCTACCAAACGAGGGGACTCCTCGCCACCTGCCGACTGCCGACCCTCTCCCAACCCAGGACCCTGTGCTGTTACATTTCTTTATTCTTACATTTATAAATTTAATGATGAACGCAGCAGCTGGCCCGCTACTGAGAAGTGAGAGAGACTTCCGACTTTAGAGCAGAAGAAGAAATCACATACCTACACATAACTCAATTAAAATATTCCTACGGTCAGGTATAATATAGTAAAGTGAGTCGTAGAAAACCTAATATTCCTACAAACTAGATATAAAACAATGTAATAATGGTCGTACCTAATAGAGACAAAACGCAGAACCTATATAATAAGTAGTCGAACTTATAGACGGTACAGTTGAAAGAAAAGCAATTCTTGGGGCGTTAGGCCGAATGTGTAGCCCGCAGTTGTGGGTGGGGGCCATATTCTACGAGAAGTTGGGTAACCGCGCGTTTGCACCTGCCGGTCACTCTGCCATAAGCACCCACAGTCTCCGAAGACCTTTCAGTGCGGATCCTCGAAGGCGACGTTTCATAGCGGCCACAGTACTACCACATAAGAAACCTGTCTCCTGCAGAGGGCAATAATTCCTTACACAACGCGGTTCACTATGAATGTACCAAGGGTTTAATTTTTCCGGTAAAATGAGACCAAATATACAGATTTCAACCCTGATGTAGCAATCGCGACGCTGAAAGAATCAAAATTACTGAAAAACAACGTCTATAAGCTAGCGTCGAGTTGACTGTACACAAATTTAGGCATACATAGCCGAAGGCTGTTACAAAAAGGATCCCATAATTTTTATTCAATATCTGACTGTCAAAAAGTTAACAACACGAGACAATGAAGTCCCAAGTTGTAATGAACTAAACATTACGTAAATATTGTGCAATATTTTTTCATTATCTCTGCTAGAAGTCTTTGGACAGGCGTAGTGTGGGTCCGGTTTACTAGAACTCCGTACCTGTATTGTCCGTGTACCTGGTTTAGATTCTGGTAGGATAAAGTTCACCTGTCCAGCTTAGAGCAGGTCCAGGCGCCCCCGCCGTGCCCCAGGCCAAATCTGATAGGTACGAGTATTACCCAGATATAGTCGGTACTCCATCCTACAGTCTTACTTTTAATTGTATTTTGCTAACGATGTCTCATTCATCGTAATCTGATCTCATTATTAAGTTGGTTTAATTTTTTAGCTGGTTTGGTTACCTCAGGTCATATTAATTTCTGCTATCACAAGTGAGGCAAGTTACAGGTCGATGTGAAGGAAGTAAACATAGTAATCTTCAAAAAGATTTTTTGACAGGTCTAACGATTGGAAAATCAGCTTTGTTCCCTCTGTTTCCAAAGAACTGCATCGACGTCTAGACGAGTGTGGGTTCGTAGTATAGGAGGACGAGGAGGTGTCCTGATGCGATAGTGGTGGAGACGTAGATCAATGGTACAGTGCCCGCGCCGCCAACGGCTATTGATTCCCCATGACGAAGCCACAGAGGGAATACAGGGAGGAAGGATAGGGAAAACAATCAAATTTCCAATTTCCTTCGAACCTGACCTTATATACACCTACAGCATGATTTAGTTGTATATATAGTCTGGTTCATCAGTAACATAACCTCCGGACACCTTCGAGAATTTGGACCCAGCCAGTAGTGGGCACGAAAAGCAGTGAAAAGCTGGCCATAATTTTTCCATCCATGTGCTTTTTTGATACGGTAAAAGTCGTTAAAACTTGGTACCTGTATTCGGTATTTTTCCATCCCGTTTCGCCTGTGGCACAGAATTCGTCTCCATCTTTTCTACAGGTTGCCACTAATCCGCTGTATTGTGATGGCAGACTCGGCGTTGCTGGAACGAATTCCACAAGGCATTGTCCCTTTCAGCCGCCTACATTTTCATCCGCTTCCTTCTTCTAGGGACATGGCAAAGAAAAATACCAAATCATAATCTGCTCAAATCCCACGTTCACGGTGCATTTTAAATGAATGAAATTCCATAAGGTGACCCACCTGCCCATCTGTCAGTTTGACTGTTACCTGACCTCCCTCATTCGCAATGTTACTTCTCATAACAATTAGATGTACGGTGCCAAGTATTCAGGTACATGCTACGTACTCGAATGCATCACGAGTTCTATCATCAATTTTCCCATTGAAAAGTGGCAGAGAGGTGTTGTAAATGGACGAAATAGTCGCTGAACTCTTGGTATACGTACCTACTTACATTGTTGGTATGCACGATGCTCGAAAATTTCCTGTTCTTACATCTGTCATGCAGAACCAAGAGCAAGAGTGAATACAAGATCAAGAAGTAGCTCTTCTTGGTGCAAGAAGAACAAGAATGTAAGTGTAAGATAAGATCAAGATCAAGCACTTCTTAGAGGAAGAAATAGATACATAACAAAAATGAATGTGCTGGTCTAAGAATAAGAACTGCCCTTGCTTGGTGCATGTTTTCCAAAGATATTTTTGGTGCCGTTTTTTAAGCGAAATATGGTACAGGTAGACTTATTAGGTAAGGAGAAAAAATAAATAAGTACATACACCTACGAAGCTACAATCCATAACCCCATAAAAGGCCGAGCAGGACTGCAACTAATCAACTTAATATTCGTTTCATTAGCCTCCAACGTTTGTTTTTTGCCTAACAAATTCTTGTACTGAATGTCAGAGTCGTGACTTACCAACCTGGCTGTTTCCGAACTTTTTTTTTCATCAACCTACTTACTGCGAACAAAAACTTTGACTCTGGTAACGGACATTCTGTACATATGCTTATAGTTTGCACGTTAGATTTTAGTAGGTCAAGCTCAAATTTGAAGTCTAAGCGATACACTTCTAAAAATATGGCATTTGGCATAATATCAGCGGATCAGCCTTATGTGCCTTCAGTGCTATAAAAGGCTTGCGTGGATTGTGTACTGCCACTCCTCCTTAGTCTTCACTTTTCAGCAGCCAGTTTGTCTCAAAGAATTGACTGGCCAGCAAACCTTAATAATAATAGCTGAGGGCTGGGGGGGGGGGGCAAGCCCAGCAACTAGACCGTTTTCAAGAACTATCCATTGTGCTCAGCTGGCAGCACTACCAAATACCAGCTCCCCAGCCATCGAGTAAACAATGGGGACCTACAGTTTTAGGTGGGTTCCGAACCACCACAGACTCGATATACATTTCACTTGACATGCTGAACATATCAGAGGTGAATGCTGAGCAGAAAAAGTTTTTGGTAGGATCGGGATCGAACCGGTGTGACCCGGCTCTCACTGCTCCTCAAAAGTCGACCATTTAGTCCACTCGGCTATCAAAGCCTTCCCCAGCGAACCTTATACCCCACAAAGAATATGGAAAAGTGGTACTGGATTAGAACTGGATGCCATTATAATACCAAGAGCAGCAAATTACTATCAACAACTAGTAGTTCCACTTGTTTGCCACATTGCCTGAATTTATGGTATTGAATCCTCGACAGATACTTCTCAGCGTAAAGTATTGGACATTTACCGTGCAGTGCTCCTATATGCGAAGATATAGGTGCATGTGTGCAAGTTTACCCTTTAGTACCTATACCCATCTTGCTGTCTCCGCTGTCAACCTATCGGACATGCTGAAAGTGGCTACAGTACAGTGGCTTATAGCAGATTGGAAATAGGCGTGTGGTAGACCAGTTCTGGTCACTTCTACCACAACCTGGTTACCTGAACCCATACCAACATTTATTTGCATAATAAACATCGTCTTCAACATTTCCAGATATAGTGCATGTGCAATTAGAACTAAATTAATTTAGATTAATCCGAACAGGCTGTTACGGCATGACGAGAATCACTAAAGTGGTTCTAAGGTGCAGGTGCTTTTGGCCGAAGCCGGGATTCAAATAAGGGAGCTTTGAGCTTCGAGGTTTTATCCAGAGTTCTACCCCTATACCACGGAAGGCTTATACGTCTCCAAAATAGTAATTAAAAGGTTTCAGTATGGAAGTATAAGGTTGCGACAAAAATAATGAAGACAGCAAAAACCAGATCCTTAAAAAAATTTGTTTGCGCTTAGGGGGTTCACGGTAGGTATCACGAGTATAAGGTCCTCTTAAAAGCATGATAAATTGAAATAAGACAGCAGCAAAAAACGTAGGAGGCGGAAAACTTATTTAAGCCAAAGAAACCGATAACGCGAGGATATACAGTATACGAATCGAGTTACACAGAATGAAAAAATTATTCAGCAGGGATTAAGGTTTTATATCTGCCTACACCCAGTCGTTCTTCATTTTCATTTCTTAAGAGAATACGGAACTTGCTTGGTGCATCGTGTACCAACAAATTTTCAACCATCTATTACAATAATCGTCGAACATATGCACTGCTGAGAGTTTGACGTCGCAATGACCACCAGTCAACACATTTCTCGATTTTCACCGGCGTTGTGTCACATTTGTTCCAGTTCCCCCAGGAACACTTTCTCCTATCCCACCTGTCAGTCAAAGTTCCAGGACTCAAAATAGGTTCATTCGTAGAGACCGTGTTTGATTCGGGGTTTATTGTACCAGGTAGACTGAAACTGTCCGTCAGTCGGATCGCCACAATAATTCATTAGATCTGTCATCCGCATTCACAGCAATCGCTGAAGAGACTCAGGCTGCCGGCATACGATGCCAGTCACAAGTCACCGCCTTTGGCGTTGTTCACATCCTCCACGGTTATTTTCAGGCTTGAAAGAGCTACATCCGGTTTCGAAGAAAACAAATTCATCCTAGTTCTCTCCCCTGTGCCTACTCTTTCGTCAAAAAGATAATAACACTGTAAGGCTGGATTTAGCTAATTTCGGAATGGAATTTACCCGAAGGTAAAACAAGGTACAAGGTTGCCATGGGTTGCTAGGGAAACAAAATTCCGACTTTATTTACCTTAGCAACGCATGGCAACCTTGTTTAGCTTACCGAAAAAAATTCGGGAAGATTCCATTCCGAAATTAGCTAAATCCAGCCTAACTCTACAACCGTATATTGCACATCAGAAAAGATCCACAAGTTTCCAAAGTAAGATGTCAAGAAGAAAAGTCAGCAAGGTTCTTTGTGTAGAGTCCCTTTTGACTGAAAATTCGAGTCTTTTAAACTTTTCATGTACAGAAATTTACAACAGACATATCCTTCTCGTATGTAGGTGTAGGTGTACGGGTAGCAGTGCAGAGCGTTTAAGAAGAACCTTACTATAGGTACCTGCCGAGCAGTAGGTACACGAAAGCCAAGTCGTGACTTGTTGGATGGAATTTGATCACATATAAAATTAATTAACTCATAACATGGGCTGAATAGCCTCCTTGACTGGGCTTGTGCATACTTCCATACCACTTGGACTTTCAGTTGTTACGCATTTCATTCCAATACAACTGGTCCATTTGAAATTGTTATAGTCTAATCTAGTTTCTTTCCAGTTAATTTTTAGCTGAGAGTAAAAATATCATTAATACAAATTGTATAGTGGAGAAACATATTTCGGGAAACTTAAGCGGTTTTGACTTGAAAATGTTGGAGAACATCAGCACACATACTTTAGCGTTGTAGAAATTTCGCAGAAGTGTTCAGTATATAGCGTTAGCATAAACATGTGACGTTCACGTACAATGTATCAAAGATGAAAAAGTTTCAGTGAAAATATTTTGGGTGTATTTCAACACACATCCTTATAGAAGTTTATCTCTCTAATAGAAGTTTATCTCTCCGAGAAACTTCTGGTTTGCTCGCTTCTTCTGGTTACAGCAATCGCCTTCACCTTTGGCCAATTTCTCTGAATTCGACTATATACAGAAATGTAATTTAACCAGAGACATTATCCATTCACCTATCAGCCAATAAGACTGGCCATATGGGGCGTAAAAAACACATGAAAAATAGTAAATACCTTGTACCTAGTTTTGAGCTTATTATAAGTAAGACTGTGGTAGTGTATGTATTCCACGGTGCACATTACAGTACTGAAAGGTAAATGTTCGTAAATATGCTCATGCACGATTCAGCAGTTAATTAATTGGTTTGGTTATGTGAGAAATATCTCAGAAGTCGCAAGTAGCGAGACAAACTAAAATAAATGACGAACCTATGACATGCAGGAGTCAAATATGTATTGTAGGTTATTCAAGGTTTTTACACTCAAGAGGAGTTTCATTTAAGTGTGAATAACTATGTCAGTGTGACGCAAAATAACGCTGGCCACTCTCCCTGGAGGCCACGTCGTCTGTCCTCTAATTGAAAAGAGGGATTCAACGTAATCTTGAGACCCGACTTTGCACAGAACACTACATACTTACAGAATTTAAAGCCCTTAAAGGTTGTTAACTGGAACCATCCTTGGATGGGCAGGAGATAATTAGAAGAGGTCATAAAGTCATAAACCAGACCAACACGTTGTAAGTCATAGACTCATAGCTCACGGCTTACCCAACCCAGACACCTATATGCACGGCCCAGTCAAAATCAACCGTAACAGGTGCAATTACTTACGTGATTTTCAACACAAATCATCGTTCCTCAGTCGCCTTGCTATGGAAACTATTATTACAAAATATCGACGTCTGTTTTGCAGACGGATTTGACGTCGAAATTTGCTAGAATTTTGTGTTAATAAAGCCCTAAAATTTATTTATTGGTGAGATTTTGTAGTCGCAATCTGAGTACCTAATCTGTGGCCTTAGGCAACTTAGTAAAACATATGCTTCAAACATGAAAACTAATATGTTTTATAGTGGGTCTTCTTTTGGTTTAAGTATCATAATTTTGTTGGTAACTTATCAATATCATAAAGTAGATTTAGTATCCGCGGCGGGTATGGAATAAATGGATAGACAGACTGAACACATAATTTACAGATAGCGGACCATCGAAATCTCTCTCCTATGGGCAACATTGTTTGTATTGAAAATTTCTGCGTGCTGCGCATAACATCTCATTCTGAAATTGGTATTTATCTCGACTATCGAACTTCTCAGTTACCTAATCTACTTTGAACCTCTACTCTATAGACGTGACGCGACGACGACGCCTATTTACTCAACTCGTCTCCTGAGATTTTTCTCTCGCAAAAGGTACCAAGCACATTTGACAACTACGCTAACTCTGAATGCCTCTACCAACTCGTAGTGCATGATCATAGATGCGCACCCTCCCGCCCCGATGACCTCGACATAGTGGGTGCCTGCCTACTGCCTCGCGGCTCGCGCACGCGTTCGTTCTGCTCCAGTAGACTTCCTCCTGGATAGCATAGGTTGGCAGAGTGGCAGGCTGCGTAGAGCCCGTAGGCACGCGGACTGCGCAACAGTAGGCCCCCGATCTGTGCGAAGATCGCAGGTCTAAGTGACCCCGCCCGCGCAACCTGCGGGCCCTGCGACCTTTCATCGCCAACCAGTTCCTCGCAACCACTCTTTCATCACGGAGCTATTCTATGCAGTGAAACTTGGTAATTTTTATTAAAATACCATTTCGGGCTGAATTACCTAGCAAGTGAATTGTCTATGGATATCAAGACAAAAGATATGATTTTTTTCTGTTTCCTTTTCGTCTGGAATTAGGTAAATTCCACTGAAGATTGTCTCTAAAAAAATTCTCGAAAGTGCTTAGCCATTGCATTCCCTAATTTCAATAAGTTATCAGGATTTTAGTAAATTTCCATTCATATTAATATTCGCCACGTTTTGGTTTAAAACTGTAGGCTTACAATCCTCCGTACTCTACTTACTTCGGTTACCTCCAAAAGACCAGCGATCTGACTGACAATACCGAGTAATAAATTCTTCGAAAAGTAAATCAGGTCACATTGTAGAATCAAGATAATTAATAAAGGTATCAACGGTTTTTTGAGTGATAGAGCGGTCAGCATGCTGTATGGACCGGTACGTACAAGCCACCAACCACGCGAGCTCCTTCGTCAGTCACCGTCACGATACCTTCATCACTTACCAACAACGAAAACTAATGATATTGTAATGAATGACAGTAGGGGGTGGTCCTGTTCAACATTATACTTCAGGTCAATCAGGTCAATGCCCGGAACAGTATGTAGACCATCACATATTCACTGAGTTATTACAGATACCAAAATTTGACGAACAAAAACAAGTAACAAGTTTTCAAGTACAAGTTGAATAGGAAATGCTGTAGGATTATAGCCTCATGAAAATGAAAAATCAGCAGCGACTTTATGGCGAAGTCGCAGGGAACACGACTGCCTGATGGTACAGGGTATGGAGGCCGTGGCTTCAGCCAGAATCTGCATGTACCTTGGCCGGGGCCTCTTCTCTACCTCATAGACCTAACCGACTCAAGAAGTTAGATTTTCTCCCAACCCTAATGAGTCGATTAGAGCCCCGATAATCTATAATACCCATTCTATAGACTCGACGGCGACACTGGATCTGCATGTGCTCAACTCTCTCGGTAGCTAATCCGCGACATCTACCTCTATTGTCATTGGCGCAATGTACTGGAAGCTTGCTTTCTGAT
This sequence comes from Mesopsocus fuscifrons, assembly GCA_950004255.1. Lineage (NCBI taxonomy): Eukaryota > Metazoa > Arthropoda > Insecta > Psocodea > Mesopsocidae > Mesopsocus > Mesopsocus fuscifrons. The sequence continues at coordinate 8,996,993 of OX465376.1, forward strand.
TGGAGGGATTCGTGTCGCTTGCTACGACATATCGGCCGAGATCTGCGCCCGTTCCAGAGCAGACACAGTCAACTGTCAAGTAAGTACCTGATATTGTACCTACCTAGGCTACCTCACTTCAAGCAGCGAAGCTATTGGCAAGCACAGTTTCATTTTGACGTTGACATCCGCTATTTAAAATAAATAAATGTATAATACACTTTACACTTTTTAAATGCAAATGATACCAACAGATACAGGTTCTCTACAAGGCCACAGGACTGATATCACCCTCTCTAGCCGCGCGCGGTAATATTTCAGGAAAAATGGGAATATTGACGTTTTAGCACTTTGGAGAAAAGTTACTAATAAACTTCAAATTGCCACAGGAATCAAGCTTACAAGAAGAACAGTCATAACAGTGATTTCGAAGCCGAATTCGAGCCAACTGGTTATATTAGCATAGACTGGAAAATTACGTTTTTACGGCCGTAATATTTGTTCGAAAAACTGTCCAGACTCTAACAATACCATTTGTTTTTGAACCTACAACTACAGTGGGAATGGGGTTACTAGGTATATGACTTGTCCTCACTGACCTAGCAACAGGTTGAACTGTCAGGTCTGAGGAAAGCTGTGCAAAGTACACACAAAGCAACTGGTGCGAGGTACCCAATCAGATCAGCTTGTTGCTTTTAGGTCCTTTTATCCTTGGGTCAAGGCCGGGCCTGTGGGCATGACTGACCCACTGAAAAGAAAGAAAAAACTTTCATTACAAAGGAAAGAAAGATTATCTATTGCGTCCATTTCGACTGAACATAATCCATCCGGATCCGATTGAAAGAAGGCCAGACAAAAGTGAGAACAATTCCATTCTTGAAATTGACCTTCCTTTCGCGGGAGTAATACACAAAATGGGAGTGCATTAGGAGCACTAAAGGTGCCGGAGACGGTCATTATGCCAATATATTCGTTATAAAAAGCATAGCGGGGGCTGCTCGTGGTGTAATCGATTTACTACCTGTAGTGCGCACATTTAGGCGAACGTGCCTTAATGGCCATTCCCATTGCATTGCACTGATTCAACTATTCAACGCCCACAACGGATAATTCACAACTAAGAGAATCGGACCAAAAGGGGGTTAGGATTTCCTACTGCTTACTTCAAAATAAGGGGGTTCGAGTGTCACCAGATTGCTCCTCTATCAAAACAGAAATAAACAATCTGCTCTGTGACTTTCGCATTTTTTTCAGCAAAGTTTCACTTCAGGGTTCGAAGCACATTCCTACAGGCATCATGATGATGCGATGAGCCTCCCCACTGTTTGATCGGACCAGGTCCATCGCCTCTGCTTGTTAGGGCCTCGTTACGCCTGCATCAGATTATCCGGGTGCTTCGTGCGGTCCCGAATTGAGGGGGCGAGGCCCCTGATGAAATGCCTCTGCTCACAGGCGCACAGGTTACGTGAGTGCGGAACGCCCTCCAGCGTCCGGGCCGTTCGGCGTAACCGCGTTTGCCGGGGGGCAGAGTCCCCGGGGCTCCCTCACCTTAACCTGCTATGGAATTTCGTTCGACCAAATGACTGACTGACTGCACGGCTTGTTTTTAGATGAGATTCAGGTACCGAACGTCTAGTACAAGGCATATGCTTGACTAGGAAAGATGAACTTTTCTTGACTTGTTGGTGGCAGGAACTATTATTTACTACTCACAGTTAAGCACTGCATGCACAGCGACGACGTTTTTAACATCTGGGAAGAGATAAGTTAAGGAGAAAAAGTCTCCACTACCAAGTCAACATGTGCGGAGAGATATAAGACAGGCCTGATACGTTTCGTATAACGAAGTGCAAATTACTTAATCAAGTACAAAACATGATTTCGTTCCAGTCTAAGGAGAATTGAATGGAGAGGCAAAAGCAAGGCCTGGAGCCACCGACCCAGGAGCAGGTACTTAGTCGTGCAATTACACTATTGTGCAGGTTAATCTGACAATTAAACTCTCAGATTGAGCGCGTTAATACCAAGTCAATCAATCAAACGCACGAGCGGGACCAATTCACACACCAACTATCTAATGCCAACCAATTTTGTGAGACGAAGGTCTCAGCCAATCCAAAGGCACCATCCACCCTCAAGCTCCCAAAAGGTAAAACACCAATGCATATCAGTCATATTACTATCAAGGCCTTTGAGGGAAGACGGAGGTTTTCTGCCATGTAGAAAATCAAAAAACGATCAAACGAGCACAATAAAATAAAATAAAAATAAAATAAAATAAAATAAAATATTCCTATAAATAAAATATTCCTATAAATAAAATAAAATATTCCTATGACTCTCCGCGATTAATCAGATAGCTGTAGCTTTAGTAAACCTACAACTACAACCAAAACGTCAACAAATGGCGAGTAGTACCTATTACAAAACAGCATTAACCTGTTAAACCTTTCACTGCGACCTCGAAAAGGGAAATTTCAATCCATTGTAAAAATGAGAATAGAAATGCCATGGTCGTTATAAGGTCTAATTAACAGGCTCATTAATAGCTCGGCTTATCGGGGATCAGGTGGATAATAGAATAGTGCAGAGTGCCTTGTTGGTTCAATCACCCAGCTAAGTAACGTGGATAGTGTGGTAGGTATAGGTCTCGTAGGTACTTGTTTATTTGGTCATTTGTCGTGGTATACGTAATGGCACTAAGGTACGGAGCAAATGTTAATTACCTGCTAGAAACAGATTCCAGGTTTATTTTTTCTGTTGACCTGATAAAAGCATTCATTCTTTTTCGCAACCAGTTTCCCATACAGACCGATAGGCAGATTTTGAAGTATCATTGTTTTACACGAGGGGTTAACCACTCGTTGGGAATCTCGAATCATTGGAAATCTTTATGAAATCTCAGGGAATCTTGGAATTTTTTGGAGTAGTTACCCCCTCGGGGTTCATCTTTCTATGAATATCGTTGGGAATCTTTGGAAATCTTTATGGAATCTCAAGGAATCTCTGGAGTGGTAACCCCCTCGGTTTTACACTATTACTATTACTATTCCACAAAATTTCATGTCAGCCCGTGTTTAAATGTATAAGTAGCGAGATCTTTACTTTTCTGGGCTCTTTTCAGGCTAGGATTATATACAATCAATTTCCCCAAATAGCGGTATATTTGCCATAAAGCCACAAATCCACGATATGCCTTTTACTTTGGTGCATTACACCTGACGCTTCACAGCATAGCAATGCGCTGTGCCTGTGCTGTGCCTGTGCTGTGCCTGTGCGCTGTGCCTGTGCTGTGCCTGTGCGCTGTGCCTGTGGCGTAGACGTGACCCACGACCGCGCACATCGAGGATCCATTTCCAAGTTTTGACGCTGGCGACCCCCTACATTGTGTACATGATTGCGTAATGTTTACTTTTTTTAATGAGTACAGCGTAACAGTAAAAATTAAATGATAATACTTCAAAACATGCAGTAAGGAACATATATGTCGGGAAGTTCACGAGTAATACCTCAAAATTCAAAAGTATAGGTATAGATTAGGTAGGTAGAAGTCCTATTGTAGAAAGGCATGCGCAATCAAGGTTTTTTTATTCAAATAATTTAGTTCCACATCGCTGCATAGGAAGATTTCAAATCTTCAGTTGCAACAACACTTTATCAACCGTTTTTGGATTATTAAAAATTTACGGCAATAGTGCCAACAATAATTGACAGTCATGAAATTTGATTAGGGAGGGCTTATAGGCATATGTTTTGGAATTATTTTCAACCGATCTGTATTAGGCTATAAATAAATAAAAAAAATCATCTTCACGTGCCGATGGGCACTATTTTCCACTAAACTTCTTCCCTCGCTACGCTTCAAACTCGATTTGTTTGTATAGGTGTCTAAAATATTTGTCTACTGACGATTTTTTTAACAAAAATAACATAAAGGGAAAGTTAAGTCTTTCTCTTAACTTTTAAAAATTTAATAACTCCTCACTCTCATCAGTCATTGTATGAGACAAGTCTCATGTCCTGCAAGTGATAAATGCAAGTAAAAAAGCGTGAGATAGGTCATCATGATGATCAATTCGCAGAGTATTCTATTAAGCATAAATGCAGCCTCTTTTATTAATTTTACCAATAGCGCCCCAAGGAAGGCCATAAATAGTTGTGGCAGGTAAGTAATAAAGTATAGTCCCAGGAAATCGTGACTAAACGTCACTACTTAACGTTACACCAAATCTTTCCCTAAGCCCGCACACACCCATCGGCGTTACATCCATGCAATTACATTCTCTGTTCGCGCGCGGTATGCCGAGAAGACACAGACACCTTACCGGAGCCTCGAACCATCCATTCGCACGCAAACAGAGGTAGGTACCTAATTTCCCCAAGATAGAATCGCTGTGTCCGTACTACTGACCGCCCCCCAATATTGCTGCCTATAAATCATACCTCAACGAGACAAGGCACATCACGCAATTCCTCGTATATCGCCAAGCTCATCTCAGGGCCCCAAAACAAGGCTTAGAAAAATAACTCACAGTCAGAAAAAAGCAAAGTAAGTTCAGGAACAGGATAGCGATGAAGGTTGGTGTGTTGAAGAAAAAATCAGCTGCTATACCTGGCAAAGTGTCCTTTCCTTACTAGTCTGCCATTATAGTATTTAACTTGATCAAGGGCCTGGAAAAGTATCGGAAAATTTTCTTTAGCACACAAGGCATATTCTATCCCATGCAGGATTTTCCACAGCACTTGTTTCCTCATTTACCCAGTTCCTGTGCCAATACCAAGATAGGACAATTTTTCCGCCCTAGGAATTCGAACCTTCGTGGCTTCCACGGCTTATAAGCCGGAAGTTGGGACCGTTCCAACACAGTGCCACCCTTCTACCTGTCAGGTAGGTATGAGATCTCGGAGTTATAGCAAGTAGAGGTCCTACGATAAAATGCGGAGGGCGGTAGTCGTGCGTACGCGTAGGCCTTCCCATCAACCTGGTTTTTGTAGGCTCCTGAATCCTGATCGATTTACTTACGAAACGTTGCGCCGATAGATCTTTACTCGTACGGGAAGGTGAGCTACCTTATTTGGGGCCTACTATACCGCCTCCTACAATTAACCTTGCCCTTTTATTTGAAGTCAACCTGACTGGTGCAATTATGCGGGTGGTAATGATTTCTTTATAAACAAGAACAGTAGTAGGGGGACATCAGGTACTAGTGTAACAAGGTATATACCTACTAACAAATGAGATAGGCTGTACCTTCCAATGGTAACAAGCTGGGTAACCATTGCGAAGTAAATGCCACCCGTAAGTCTAGAGAAGCCAAGAATCTGAGACAATACCATTTTCTTTTTCCAGTTAGCAAGAGCGTGTGGGCTTAGACTTTATGTTTGTATCCCTCTATCCATAATGAAGATAACTAATCCCGCCCTAGAATCAGTTGTGTAGATCGCCAGACAATACCGATTGTATCGGCTAACGCTTTATGCTCACTGCATTCAGAATAAAACAAATAACAGGGCCATAAATATAACATTAAAACAAACTGAAGGGTTGATGCAATTCCCATTTGTTGTCATGTTGTACACAACATCTATGTATTCGTGAGGTCGAATATGAATGGGAAGTAGGGTCTCGCGATGACGTCCAAAACAAGCCAACCAATCAAGGTATGAGAGCGTTGGAAAGTTAGGGGCACGATTGCTCAAGGTGTTTTGACACCTTCACTGCCCTTACATAACAACCTATAATAAATGAGACAAAATCTAAAAATACAGATCTGGCTTAGATACAAGGGCTTACCTTGGCATGACCGGGCGTTTTACACTTCTTTTAAGATCTTCTTATAGGCTTATTTGTAAACGATGTCATACAAACTCATACCTTCCAGTATGTAACTCTAAGGCTAAGGTATGGAAAAAACGCATTTTCTGTCACTCTCATTGGGGCAAATTTACTAAAATTATGACAGCATACCGACATAAATTATTACATCTCTATAAAATCTGCACAAAATTTACTCATTTGATTTTCGGTAACTTGACTGCCTATGCCGCGATTATTCCATGACACTGGATGCTCTCCCAAATCAGTGCACAAATTTAAAAACCTTCACCGACACCCGTTGGTTCGATTCACGTCGGTTTCTTTCGAAACAAAAAGTAATAATAACAGGTATCAATCACACTGCCTTTTATTTTAAAATCGTCTCCCGGTGGGTGTAGGTACACGACGTGCAGACTGTGAAAAACTCATGCATGCAAAGATTATGTTTCCAGTACACAACCAAGTCACCTTGAACTTTTCCACACATCGTTTCCTACCGGTCAGCTACCTGTCAATGCATTCATTGCTAACTCCTCCCACCCATTGAAAAGTACTGGCCTCTTGTTTGTTATCTTCACACCTTGTCCGTGTGACATACCTTGTGACACACAATTTGTTCAATACTTATCTGCTGTCCATTAACAATGCACCAAACCAGTGTCGGATAACTATAGTGTTCGATAGGTCCACCACGAATCCTTCAAGATTTTTTTTTTTTTCTTAAATATTGCTAGCCGGACATCGCCATCCAAACTTTTCCAAACTAGTTCAGTCTTTTAAGCTGGGGAGTGACTGGAAAATTATCCTGAAGGAGCGGGTTTTCAATAAGATACGCAAAGCCAATGCAAAATCCTCTCAAATCTCAAAATCGCTCCAGCTCATGATGACTCCACGGCAAAGGTGCCTAAGTCTGCCCAGTACCCCCTTCTACGGGAGTGACAGATTTTTCTATGTTAGTACGTACTGTAGCTAAAATCGTTAGTCACATTTCATTTCACGCTTGACAGACGGGTGGCTGTCAAACGCACTCTATGCTCTCATGCCCAGATTTCCGGTGTCGCAAACGAAGTATGATTGGACTCCCGGGCGGATGGCCCACGGCGCCTGCTGGAGTTAAAGCTGGCCACGTGGCGTGCACGTGCGGAGCAGACGACGCTCGAATCTGAACCACCAATCAGAAACATGCGCTGAGATTGCTGACACTTGGTTTATTAAAACTTGTGCCCGCATTTGAAGGGCCAGCCCCAGTAAGGTCCCGTTACTATATGGGTTTTAGTTTTAGATGTCCACTACATCCGGTTATCCTTCCAAATAGAAACAGTGGCCACCCTGAGTGGTGCAAATTTTCAATAAGTAGGTATCTTCCAAAAAACAAGTGTGGAAAAATCATAGGGGAAACTTAATCCCATTCTGAAAGGGTGGGGACCTATAGGACTTCATGAGAATGAATCACCGACTGTCATCTTCCAGTCTACGCTCAAGTAGCTCAAAGTGCGAAATAGGTATCCATTGTCTTGGTTCCGCGATGCAAATTGAAACAGCACGATACATTTTCGGAGGTCACCTGTTCTTATCTTGGTCTGGAGACCGGGCGGCAGGGCCAGCTGACCCGGTGGTCCTTTCCGTCCTCCCGTCAGGGCTAATCTCAAGTGGCTTCATTTAGAAAGAGACTCGTGTTCTTATTGTTAATTGTTCGCACCTAATGGAGGCTACTGAATTAAGCTGACTTCTCAGTAGTAGCTAGGTTAAAATCAATAGGCTATTTAGCCCTCAGTTTGGTAATGATTCCAAAGCTATTTGCAACGGTTCATGGCGAGTTACTTTAGGAACGATCGACTCTAAAGAATCATAGAAGAAAGCGTTTTGTCCAACCTTGCAATGTAACCACTACCAATAGTCTAAGTTAAATAAATGAGGAAATCGGGTGATGTTTCCAGCTATCCAGCAACTCCCTGGACTTTTTCAGTTATAGATAGCTATTTTAGAAACAAAAAGGCAGTTATACAAGTGCAGTACATACATACCAGGATAGCTGTAACTTTGTATAAGGATATACAAGAACGCATTTAATAAATACGAACAAAATGACTTTTTCACTTTCCATTGGTTTCAGCCATTTTCATTCTCACCAACACGCAGTGTCAGCCTTAAGAGGCTATTCATTCGGGACACTACTCAAGTGCAACTCCTGAATTTATTTGCCTTCTTGGCATGGAAACACGAATTTCAAAATGGGCTCACACCAAAGTCTAAAGGCTCAAGAATGAACTTCCTCTTAATAAGCCAAGAGGCTACACATAACTCACTCCAGTCTTCATTCTCAGACGTTTGCAATCAGGCCAATCAATGGGAACGCAGGGCAAGTGCACGCATTTGTTTCAATTATCTTTGTCTAAGGGGCAAAAATCCTACATCGATTTCTCTAACAACTTAATTCTTAAGTGAAGGGCAGGCGGTATGACAAATGAAGTAAGGAGCGGTCGCGATAGAGAGTTCGTGGGTGTGGGTGTATGGCAGGGGTTGCCAAAGGGATTACCAACAAACTTCACTCCAAACAAAAACGAATGACTCAAAACTTGTTCAACAAGAGCACGAGAAATTCAGTGGACCTGAGAAAGAAACTGAAATAGCTGCTTACCTTTTTAGGCGTCAATTTTAAAGTGAATCTCTCCCTATTTTCTCTGAGTTAGAGTTAACTATTGTCGTGATGAAATAAAAACAGTCTTATGCCGCACCTGTCTGTATAGGTGGCTAGGTAGGTATAAGCATCTAATTCAGCAGTCACGCACCTCGAACGAAAATCCTCAAAATGAATAATATCAAATGGTGTGCGAAGCGAACGTTGTCAGCGACAATATGATACATTCCTCGAATAATTACATGAAGTTTTTGGAGAAAGGTGTCCACCCCTGAATTGCTTATGGATGTGTCCATGATCAATATGAGGACTTCCATATCACCTAAGCCGAAACTGGTTCAACTGCTCTGCCTACCTTTAGCTATTCCACACGTTGTACTAGAGCAGTAACCCAGCTGCGCCCACGGGGAGCTACGAACACTGACGGCTTCCAATTAATCATTGCTGAATTCGATTTTGATTAATTTTGTGTGCATTCTATTTCTAGTTTACAATAGAAAACTATTCGTGGTGAAATTGTGTTTGAATATCAAGGCCACTAGTAGTTTCTCTACGTTTATTTCACTAACTGTCCAACCTTGCGTGCTATATTCAATTATCCCAATCATACTTGACGGAATGTTGACACATTCTGTATGTAATCAGAAAATGTAACTATTCTTTCTATTATGAAGACTCTGAAAAATTTGTACAACCATGCACAGACAGCGTAAAGTAGCTTCGGAATAGGAACAACATATTAACCTTCACATATTTCAAAAAACGACCAAAGCCTGCGACCGCAAACAAAAACATCAGCACTATTCAGTTATGAAAGAATCCTATTCAATGGTAAGGGATGGAAACTGCCGCAACCAGCAGGTTGGAGGGTGAGAGCGAGAGTACAGCGAACGTCAAGTTGCCGTTCCCACGGGTCCGTTCGGATGAGAATGGCTTTGTCATGGACATATTGTGGAGCGTATACACTCCTGCACCCTCATTTCTGCGACGACCCCTATGTACAAGCAGTGATTATTCATTTACCCACCACTTATCCCAACATTTACGATATAAGATATCTCTCTCCCTCTGCGGGTTTCGATTTTTCTACCACTCAAAAATTCTCTCGCAATTACGTTCGTATAAAAACTAACCATGTATATGTATATTTAGAAAACTTAGACCCCCAAAAAGTGGGTTTTACAAAATGTATGCGTTTAGGCCACACGGTAATAGAGGTAATTTCCCGATTCAGTTCAGGGTTTGAACACATACCTAAGCACGTTTCAAATTGCAATGATGACAGGTCATGCTTTTACACGTGTGAGGCGACAAACAAGGGATACACATCACATAACACATAAGTCACCCTAACCGATTCCTATCCTGTCCAATCGAGGAAGTATATGCGACACTTGAAAATAAATGTGTGCCATTAATACAGAGCAAGGCAGCAGTCACAGTGCTATCTTTGATTGTTAAGCAAGCGTGCGTGAGTTAGCCTTGTTGGCAAGTGTTTGAAACACGGCAGACCTAGCGGATGGCTATTAGCGGAACTAACGACTGCGGTGAGTGGTGCCGCCCACTCGGGTACCGTCTAATCTCCAGGCAGTCTCTGACTCTCTGCACAACTGAAGACGAATGCGGCCATAAGGTGGTGGCTGGTGGAAAAGCAGATAACCCGCGCCCACGTCGGTGCACCTGACGCAGACGCCCCCGCGCAACCCCGATTGCACCATCGCTACGCCTTTGGGTACTAATTGTGAACGTACCACAACATCTGCTGCAAACCAGATCAGTAAATTCTGGAGGTTTTGTCATCTGAATGTCTCAGATGACATCACATCGCGTTCGCGAATCAGAGCATTGTGTCTGTAAGCGCTCAAAACCACTCAGTTTGGTTCACATCATTTGACGTCATCGTGGGACCTTATGCTTCGCACTCAAACGCGACAACCTGGATATTTTATAAACCTTCCGCTACATTTGCATTATTAATTTATATAATGGGCAGCTCCTCGCAATTTGTGATTCGTTGGGCGTAGGTTTGCACCGTTTGCCATGCTCTATAATTTTTAAACCACAGTGTTATTCATTTTGCTGCGACTGTATGTTTGGAATTCACCTTTGATTGGACATTCGGAAATGCATCCAATTTTATTTAATGAGTGACTGAAGAAGCAGAGAAATCCCTTCAAAAGGTCACAAGCAACTTCACGAACTGTGCAGCAGTTTGACAGATAATACGGCTACCTATCCAGTCCTCCATAGAATGGAAGAAAATTTCCACAGGACTCCTGAGCCATTTTGCTAAAAAATATATCCAAACCACAATGGGTCTGTAGGTCGCAGCAACTAGTAAAAGTACTTGACAGCAGAGATGGGGAACGTGCACCAGCTTCGCAATAGGTCGATAGCTCGTCTAAAAATCAATCGATATCTCTAAATATTTCACAATTGGATCTAAATAAACAAGCAATTGAATGTGGAAGGATTGAGGTTGTGTCAGGGGCGGCAGAGCCTCAGGCTGCCCTCAGACGTACAATACGGGCTCATTCCCCATCATAAACAATAGCACGGCAGACCGCGGCTAGCCACAGTGTACCAGCTCCACAAAAAACTCTTTGTGTCCTCAATAAACTAGATATCTACCTTGATACCTACCGATCTTGTACCTATTAAATCAAAATGTATAGCTGACTGTTTCTAATCCTTTTTACCTCGCGGTAACTGACTGAACTCGAATAAAATCATTCAGAGCTTGATTTCTTCCGGTCAAACTAAGCGATTCAGATCGTCAGAGGTCAAGTTGTTTTATAAAATACATTTTACGTTCTATGAAGGTACCGAAATGAAACGAAAGCGATGATTTCCACCTTGGCACTTTGTTCTCACATTAAATGCAAAAATAGAGGGTAGAATACAGTAACTCGATTACTAACATATTGAATAAATGATTGGTTTCACATTGGTGGGGGAGGGGTCGGAAAACAGATTGTTGGAAAAAATATTCCCACCAGCGGGTATAACAAAAGGGAGCGTGCACCCCCATGCACCCCACCAGCATCAGCAATATGCTTCTTCTCAGCGACAGCGGCAGCGAGGCACCCTATATTCCCAAGCTTTCCAAGCACCATCCTTTTCATTTGTTTAACTTGCTGCCCCCTATCGCGGTCTCGCGTGGTGGTTCATCTTTCCAAAGCTCCCTTGTTCATCTGCCTATATTGGCTTAAAGTTTTATCTTGGCAATGAACGGGCGCTTGAGGCTTGGCGTGCGCCCAGACTTGGGTATGACCGATTTTTGGTTGCAAGCGAGCGCGTGTGCCTCGCTATCTGATCTCATGTTTTTTGAATCCAATAATGGATGCATTTGCAACTGGTTTTACATAATCATTATCATCATAAACTTCTGTATAACGTGCAATGGACCCAGAAGCCACAAATTGCCACTAGTGCAATGAACAACCAACAATGTAGCAATTTACCGTCAAAAAATCTTTGAACTTATAAGGGTGCGTCCCACCATACTCGGTTAACGGTTCAACTCCAGTTAAAGTCAGTTTTTACCGTGCAATAATTTGAATTTAACTGGAGATTAACGTTAACCGAGTATGGTGGGACGCACCCTAAGAATAATTGTAAATCGTTCCTTCTGCATTAACATTCCGAATGTTTCAGAATTTTGTCTACATAGTGCCTGCATGACATAATGAGGGTTTTACAACCGGTTATCAGTTAATTTTGAGGAGAAATTATTGCAACCATGCACCCAGTCAGAACCCCCGTCTAAGAGGCTTGTCCTAACTATTCTCCGAAAGTCTCCTCTTGTGGTGGGGGTGTGGGGATGCACATCCAATTCCCAATCCCCTGCCTGACGAATCAAACCAATTATACTTGTGTACTGTCACTGTCGAAACCATTCTCGCGCTCCTTATTGTTACAGCATTCATCGTCACACGGAACCTCCTTGAGAGTACAACACTGAGTTACTTCACATCCATACGGACAATTATTAGCCGTAAAAGCAAATCAAGTGGCCGTTTAAACGGAGCTGGAGCTGAGAGAGCTATGAAAGGGCTGCGTGGGTCCTGATAGAGATCGCATTAAATCATTTATAGCTGGATGATGATGCGAAGCAATTTATAAGACCCTGAAGGGATTCTTTCCTTTTTGTTGTTTTGACGACCTTGACATGGTCACTGACAAAAAGGGAGCTCTGTCCGTAGGTACATACACGTATTACATACCTCCTTCAGCTATTGCGGGATCTCGGATCCTATTTTGCTGCTTGTCCTAAATTACAATAAAAATGTTTTTTAGGTGAATTTTACTGGAAAACTCCAGCCCCACTTCTTTATAGGAGGGACAAGGTCAACAAAACGTTAAAAAAAATAAAAGATAAAGTAATCTTTATAGAGAAACTCAGGGAACAAAGTGGTAAAGCTCGGTTGAAAAGGGACTGGTGGTTAATGAATGGGCGAAATAGGTATAATGTTGTAGTTGTCAGCTGAAATAACATTCTATTTATTATCCTTCGTACCAAATAACCCAGCAAATTAAGACTGATCACATTTGGAATTTCAAATTCAATTTATAATTTGATCAAGAGACAAGGCACCTGCTCTAGAAGGGAGACAGCCGGGCGACAGGTACCTGCTTCGGGGCACTCACAAATTAAGTTGTGATAATTACCAAACGAGATCAATTATCTCTGAAAAAAACGTTTAGACTTGATCAAGTGGAACATTAATTTGTGATAAGTGTTGGATTTGTCCGCGAGGCGCTCTCGTTGTCAATACGGACCTCCCTTCAATTTGCACAGTCATCGGTCTAAGATCTGGATCTTGATTTCATTATGTAAAAGCGCGCGTCCGCTGCGTCTTTATCTGCTCCAGTATTTCAACAGTGCATTGTCTCGAGGGTTATGTGTTCTCGTTGATTGGGTCTTTCAACGGTGATAATATAATTTCGAAAGGGCGCGCGCGTCAAGTGGACGAGTTCGGCTGATCTTTGCCAGGCGAACAATTTGACACGATAAACTGATAAAATCAGTAACAATAAAAGTAATAATTAATTTGCCACTACTTATGAGACCGAAAGGTCGTTGGTAGCCCACGGGCGTTGAACCAGCTAGGGTACGTATAGATATAGACGTAGTTACATTATTATGTAGGTTTCGAAGAATAAGTCAAGCTATCGCTTTTAACGCCGTGGGTTCAGTACAGAAATAATTCTAAAGCGCTTTATGTACGCTTTGATTATAACCCAATAAAGTAGCAGAATTTTATTCCTAAAAATGGTAAGGGATTGATTATAAGAAACCGGCTTTTGGTCCATTAATTTAGTGAAAGTGTGATAAATAGGAACTCTTGCTACCCAATATATCACAAAATAGATCACAATGATGATAGGCATAGGACCACAAAAAATATGCCAGAAGCGGGATGAAAAGTGAAAAAAATGCCTGTTGAAAGGAAAAGTGATTGAAAAGTATTGAAATGAATAGTTTTCGTGATATGGATCTCCCAGACACCTTGCCTACAAGCATCAATCAAAACCACCCGGTCGGCAGACGCTCCTTATTATCGACAATATTATTAGCATATTTTTTAGCCACAAAAAACATGGATTGAGGTCGCTCTCAATTAAGAATTCTCTGAATTATCTTAAAACTTCTAAACTGTGCCTCTTGTAACTATGTTAAAAATATATTACCTACATTTTTCTTCAAGTGGCCCTATGTGTTAGATACGATAATTATGACCTAACAACATTCTACAGGAGTACAGCAGAGCTCTAAAATACCCACTTCTTTCCTGGACTGCAATCTGGAGGGCGTACAAATACAAAATGACCAAATTTCAGTCCAGGAACTATAGATATCATTCATTGTTCGATCAGATAAGACAAAACCAAAGAAATGAGACACTGATGGAATCGGCTTGTGCAATTCAATAGATGGCCTTCGTCGAGCAATGCGCAGCAAAAAAATCTATAAACTATTTAAATTAATCATTAAATACCTGCAGGTACTGAAATGTACCACTGGTATAGGTACCTGTACACGAAGGCGGCGGGGGTGGGACTTTATACCAGCTAAGCAAGCATCGGTAAAGTGCTAGATTTAATACTGTATCATCATTTCCATTTTATTACAGTTCAATAAATTTCAAGCAGTGATTACTTATGTTTTCCAGTTTGCACAGAAGGGGCTGGGAAACTGCCAACTGTTGCGCGTTAAATATGTAACAAAGTAAATAAACCTAGCAAAAATAAAACCCACTGAAACATCGATGGCCCTACTATAGGAAGGGGGCAACTGTGGGCTACAAAATCAGCAGTCTTATTGTTTCTATCTGTGCTATGTGCCCTTTCCCGTATATCTGAACTTGGGCAGCATCTGACGCTGATATCATCTCAGCAAGGTTGCTCCGGTTCCTTTCTTCTTGCCCCTCGATTGGGATTATCACACCTTGAAGGGATTTAGAAGATCGTGACCAGAAGAAGTGACGCTTCACTCAATGGGTAATGAGATCGACCCAATTGCAAACATCTGCATTTGATTTTTAGACACGAATGACACAATCTCCATGGTATGACTTTACTGCTCACTGACAATCCGGGCTCAGACAGGTATTCGCATGTCATAGACCACAGAGGGTCATACTCCTTCATACACTTTCTGATTGTATATTTTGCAATAGAGTTCCGGCACTGGCAACCTTTTATTTCTGTAATTCATGCTCTCCCACTTCTTCGGGAATATTGGATCAACCAAGCCGCTCCCCCCCCCCCCCCCCCCCCGCCCCACCCTTAATTTGTATAGCTACTGTGCGGACGAGCACAAGGGGGATGGGATTTCAGCGAACTACCGAAAAACTCTACTATGTGTCCGCTGGATCAGCTGAATATTTTGTCCATCGGTCACAACCTTTTAAGATTCGATTACGTTTGGCACGATGCACAGTGGTCTGTCGTATGCTCCAGAGGTGACGGGGCGGATTTTGAATGGTGCGACCGCCGAAACTAGTTGACCACTGGCCATGTCTGCAATGGTTTTGAGCGGTCCTTGCCACAGGGCAGTATTTTAATCATTGAATAGGCATTCACTTTTAGTCAGGTGGATTCCGCCCACAATTTATTGCCTATAATACCTGTTGATGGGCATAGCCGTTTAAAATGTTGCTATCTAGGTTCTTTTTCCTAGCGACATCAACAGCCTATAGGATATCGCTCAGTTATGGTGGGACAGCAGCGAGAGTAGCTGTTATTTTTTTATGAAATGTAGGTAAGAGTTTAAATTGGTTTTTACCTTACTTTACCCCAACCATAAATGCACAACAGCGCCACAGAGTTAGGGTGCATGAAGGCAGTTACAAAAATATCTCCAGTGACCATGCAGATGATGAACTCTATTCCTACAATGTCATCAGACATTTTGAAGAAAATAGGGAACCAAAACAATAGATAGGGTTGAGTGTTATGAAACTCACTTAACCTCACCTGGTCACAAGATTTTACGGTAATCCTTTCAAACTTGACAACCTGCGCTGAACACCGTCACCGCCTACCTGACTTCATCTACGAACCCTTTCTTACTCTATATACAAAAGAACCTACAAAGACTCACCTGGAAATGCTGAAACACTGACCGGCTTGATCGGCAGGCTACTTCCCTTCCCGCCTTATTCCCGGTCTACCACCGTTATCACTATATTATATTTAAAAAAAATCACCAGCATATCACTGCTATATTTAAAAAATCACAATTTTACCTTTAATCAACTTTGGTTCAGTAATAAATGCCAAAAATGTACCCGCACAACCTCCACTTACGCGATCTGGTAAACACTGAAAAACTATAAACAAAGCAGACAACGTTATCTGAACGAACTTCCCGCCAAAACTGTTAAAAAGTTTTATGTTTTTGTTTCTTTCATTTTTTACGTATCTGTACGTATTTTTACTCCCCCATATTATTCGAAATTCGAACTATAAGTATAGGAAAATCGATTTTGAGTTGTATGTGTGTATGTACGGAGAGCCAGGGGCCAAACCGTACGGCCGATTTTGTTCAAATTTGGTACACAGGTGTAAAAAAATTATGCGCAGACTAATTTTTTTCCGATTTTTCATTGGTGAAAATTGGGGGCACAGCCCCCCAAAACCTAAAAAAAATCAGGTTTTTAATTTTTTTCTCAAAATTGGCGCCTACGCTTTTATTCATTTTCTCCGGGGTAATAGTGCATAATAATGGGTAAAAATACCCCATTAGCGGCATATCTGGTAAAACTCGAATTTAAGAGATACGACATACGACCCCCAAGCCCCAAGGGGTCAGGTTTTTGAAGTTCACAAAATATATGTGGGTATTCAAAATTCTCGGGACACATCCTCAAGCGTGTTATGTGGTCAAAAAAATTCTCAAATCATTTTCGAAAAATGTTGCAATGTAAGTAGGTTATAGAATGGGAAAGTTTGTGCGACAATTTTCATACCTTTGTGTGTTCTCTTATAGTAGGTACCATGCGACTTCCAAATATTATTTTTTTCATCAAGCCCTCCAACTTCTTCAAGACGCCAATATTCATTTCAGCCAGAAAATAAAAAGGGGATTGAACCGCATCGCTTTTGGTGAGAACTTAAGTACCTACATGTTTCCTATTTATTTATCCACACCTGGCTGTACGGCCATTGGTACAAGTAGGTACCAATGTCATTCCACCTGTTTCAAACCATAAAGACTGCTTTATACATTGAACATAAAACTTCGTGACGTGAATCATTCAGAAGCAAATAAAACGAGCATTCGACACCTACGTCGCGTCGGTCTACCTACATACGTTATGCAGGTAGACAAAATAGCCGTAAAAGTCTATGATACTCTCGACGGTACTTCCATTAAATGTTCCTCCATATAGCAAAAAACCAGTATAGTGTAATTTCTGTTTTACGTTAGTTCAAATACAAGGTTAACTACTTATTTAAGGTGAAATGGCAACTTGCGACGATGTGACAACACATGTTTTTTTTTTTTTCTATACCATTTAAGTAGGTACTTCAAATTACTTACTTTTATTCTGTAGAAGGAACAATGCAAGGGGGTAACCACTCCAGAGATTCCTTGTGATTCCCTGAGATTCCATAAAGATTACCAAAGAATCCCAACGATATTCATAGAAAGATGAACCCCGAACCACTCAAAAAAAAAATCTCCCTGAGATTTCATAAAGATTTCTAATGATTCCCAACGAGATTCCCAACGAGTGGTTAATCCCTCGGAATAATGGATCAACAGCTTCCTTCAGGTTATTGATTGGTTTCTACAAAAACAGAACCAAAATATTTCTTTACTTCTCATTCCCCGGTCATCGTATACCTAACTATTCATGATAATTTTATTATTTCACCTTCTTAATTTAAAGCCCATCACCTTTTGAAGGAGATGAAGGAGAAGCAGAAGGAGATGAAGGAGAAGCAGAAGGAGATGAAGGAGAAGCAGAAGGAGATGAAGGAGAAGCAGAAGGAGATGAAGGAGAAGCAGAAGGAGATGAAGGAGAAGCAGAAGGAGATGAAGGAGAAGCAGAAGGAGATGAAGGAGAAGCAGAAGGAGATGAAGGAGAAGCAGAAGGAGATGAAGGAGAAGCAGAAGGAGATGAAGGAGAAGCAGAAGGAGATGAAGGAGAAGCAGAAGGAGATGAAGGAGAATCAGAAGGAGATGAAGGAGAAGCAGAAGGAGATGAAGGAGAATCAGAAGGAGATGAAGGAGAAGCAGAAGGAGATGAAGGAGAATCAGAAGGAGATGAAGGAGAAGCAGAAGGAGATGAAGGAGAATCAGAAGGAGATGAAGGAGAAGCAGAAGGAGATGAAGGAGAAGCAGAAGGAGATGAAGGAGAAGCAGAAGGAGATGAAGGAGAAGCAGAAGGAGATGAAGGAGAAGCAGAAGGAGATGAAGGAGAAGCAGAAGGAGATGAAGGAGAAGCAGAAGGAGATGAAGGAGAATCAGAAGGAGATGAAGGAGAAGCAGAAGGAGATGAAAGAGAATCAGAAGGAGATGAAGGGGAAGCAGAAGGAGATGAAGGAGAAGCAGAAGGAGATGAAGGAGAAGCAGAAGGAGATGAAGGAGAATCAGAAGGAGATGAAGGAGAAGCAGAAGGAGATGAAGGAGAAGCAGAAGGAGATGAAGGAGAATCAGAAGGAGATGAAGGAGAAGCAGAAGGAGATGAAGGAGAATCAGAAGGAGATGAAGGAGAAGCAGAAGGAGATGAAGGAGAATCAGAAGGAGATGAAGGAGAAGCAGAAGGAGATGAAGGAGAAGCAGAAGGAGATGCTAAGAACGTAAAGAAGTGGAATCTGTTGTAGCAGCGTCATCGTGTACATCCTACGCACGTTACAAAACGTAAATGCCTTGATCCACATAGTTCAGATACAGGTACACTGACAGGGACGTACTGTTTGGCGCGTATACGTGGGCATTTTCTGTTCGGGATGGGCGCCGGTGGCAGGCTCCGTACCTTATGATTAGCAGGCATACGCCCCTACCTGGCGCTACTCCGATCTCCGAACCTACAACCTGCAGCCACCTGGAGCGACAGACACGCATGCGCAAATCTCCAGACGCACCGCCATAAATCAGTGCCCAATTGAGACGTTCGGAAATACAGTGGTTAACACACAAACATTGGTTTTCCAAACTTCACTTTTTATATGAATAGTTTTTTGGTCTGAAAAGGTGTCAAAACTTGATGCCAAGCGAAAACACTATGAAATTATGCTACCAGACAAGTTCCAAATTATGTCGGCAAAGTGGTAAAAAGCCTTTTCTCTGATTCTGTGGTAGGTATAAATGGCCACTTCGCACTTGGCTCATACTCTGACATATTGAATGAATTTCACACAGTGTTCTATCATATTGTAGTTAATCACTTCGGGAATAAAGGCACTCAACTCTGTGAATGTAAAAACTCCCCTATACATCTACAAGTACCTACTTATCAATTGCATTGGAACCCAAAGGAAGGGGCTGTAAGCAGTGACAGGTTTTAAAATTATAAAACAAGGAACCCAAAACCGAACAACCCGCAGTTAAGTGGAAAATGAAAAATTAATTTAGGAAGTGAGAGACAGGCGAATCTGTGACGAACAAGGAAGAGGATGTGCTCTTCCATCTGGACCGAATAGGATAGGAAGGGTGGGAGGGGGGGGGGGGGGGGGGGCTGTAATGGTCTTGCGGGCGTCAGCTTCCTCCCGTCAGGTGTGCGGTTGCCACTCTGACTCATCCCAGCTGTCAAAGTTGCCAGCACTAGCACCCCGTGTCTATTTTTCGATTATCTAACGCACGAATGTTCCATTTCTTGCGGAAGTTTGGTATGGAATGAAACACTAAGCTGTCCCTTGACACTGGCATCGATATGTGCTTATAAGATGCGGATAGTGCTAATATGTAGCTCGTAAGAGGGTATGTATAGGTATACCTTCCAATATCCCGATATTCCACTATAAAGTACAGTAGGTACCAAATAGAAAGGTATCGATATCTACTCGCACTCGTATACCTACTCACGCTATCCGCCGCAGGTCTATCAAAGTCCGCTACTTTACAGATCAGCGGTGGTTCGTTATATACTAAGCAACTAAGTACATAGGTTCAAGAAGCATTCAATCATTCTACCCTATAACAATTCGAATACATAATTAGATAAATTGCAATTTTTGAGTTGATAACAAAGGAGCATGTGCCTTGGGCATAAGAATAAAAGCGGTGATTATGGGTAGGTAGGTACCTGCATGGTGTGAAGGCGTAGGTGGGGCCTGAGGACTACTCGTACTCGTACTCGTACTCGTACTCGTACTTCGCTTAGAGAGTTGACACGCAAACCTATGTGGCTTTATTGCCAGTTGCCACTCTTTCAGTAGGCACCATACAGGATGGATGGTTCGGGTCGTTCTCAGAAGAGGGGCCAATCAAGTATTCCTCCTCTCCCTCCCGCTTATTTTTGTTTTCGTCAATTGGCATAGTGTCAAATTTGGACTTATTAATCATATATACAGTATAAAAACTTTTATGAAACCATCCTCACGTTTTTTGCGAAAAGGTGCTAAAACCACCCCCGGTGGGCAAATGTGAAACTAACGCCGGCATTAAGAAGGAAATTCAATCATAAATGACCAGGTGTAGAGGGAGGTACTTCGTTCCCCTATCTCCTACATAAAAAAGCTTGAGATTCGACCATCTGCGCTAACGGTACCTTTGGCATGCCTCCAGGCTAAGGTCCAAAAGCTGCTTCACCTTTAGGCACCAATAATTAAGTTTCTTAATCATCATTAAACCTCTTCTGACACTGGGCACCCATTCAACACCTCCACTGCCAATTAAACCCTTAATTAAATTTTGGATTTAATTTCTCAATCTCCGCCTCCTTTGGTGGCAGAGCCCCCGACATTCGGCTGTTGTGGCTTCCCTGCCAATTGATAACCTGAACAAACTAGGTATTGATCCCACACACAAATAAATTGTTGTCCATTTTGTTCGTAGCCCTGCAACTATCGGTGACGCAGTGCTTGCGCACAGTAGGGACCCATATTCTTGGTATTTTCTTCTTGCATGAGGGCGGTTTAGAAAAATCAGGTAATCAACAAGTCAGTCAGCAACTGGGCTCTATGTAAGCAGGTACATAGTATACGCAGGTTAGCTTTTTCTGGCTTAATCATATAGCAATACTTACCCTGAGGAACAGATCGTTAAGAATATAGAGAGTAGCAACCAGCGTTGCAATCTGGAAATTTGTCCCGGGGTGATAGGGCTGGAGGAATTCGGAATTGGAGCAAGCCGATTCGCCAGCGAAGGTCATCGGCTGCTGAAGATTGGTATCGGCCTCAATTAGAGGGGTACCGGCCTCCCACGACCTGGGCAGCCGCCGCGCGCCGCCGCCGCACCACAGTGCCTGCGGCCTGTTGGAGGGCGGGTCCCCTTGTCACTTCCCTCTCTGCCTAAGTCTTGCTACCTACTGCTCCTATACTGTCTACCAACCAGATCACTCGGAACACCATAAAATTTACGTAATTACGTAGCATTAATACCATACCAATAAACTATTCATCGGAATAGCGTTAAAAAATTTAAGACTTATCACACGCTTGACGTGGTTGGCATTATAAATACTCGTCTATCAGGCTGCTTTTGAGTGGGTCAATTCCATTGTTAAAGCTGCTAAATTAGTTCAGCAGGAGCAGGAGGGGCCTCTAGGTATAAGAAGTAGGTATACGGGTAACCTACTATTCGTTTCAGATTTTGAAGAAATGAGTTTTGAGATACGAGGACTCAGTATATGCCTATTGCGTATGCCATTAAATTCGGATTTTAACGCGAAAAGTTGTAACTTAACTGGCGTTTAACCGCTAACCCAGTGCAAAACCTTATAGGTAGGTATTTGTTTTCATTTCGCCCTTATATTCACTTATTATAGGAACTATATTAGATTGGTAACCTCTTATGAAACATTTCGCGTGTAATTCAGCTTTCCCCATACCTGATCATGTTGTTACCGACAGGATTCCCATTTATGCAACAATAACACTCGATAGCCCGACAAGTACATGCATTATTGCCATCGAGTGCCGCCAATTTCGATTTCATTGACAACCCGTCGTAAAGTAACCAAGCGCTGGTATTCAAAGCAAATTATACTTGCTAAATAGAGTCGTGAAGTCTTTTCCGACGTTTTCTGTTTGTGTTTCTCAAAGTAATTGTATCAATACGCCATGTCTTCATTTGCCATGATTTTGCTCGAGGGGCCCGCACGATCATCTATCTGCTGATGCCTGATGCCTATATTTACTTGCGTCTCCAGATTATGCCAGTAAGGCTCACGGAGTACAGTGTATGAGGCAACCTGCCAGTCAAATATAGATTACAACGTCCTGTCCTGACCGTCATTTTTTATCGAAGACCTCTCACTATGACGTAAGTACCACAAGAAAGATCTTAGGTATAGGTATCACAAAAGCCAAAAAATATATTGACGGAGAATCGTAAGAGATTTTATTCTTATACCCTACATATTTTTACTGTTGAAGTATACCTAGGTAGTATAGGTACAGGTATTTGTAGATGCCTCATGTCTAAGGCTGAATTTCACCACCTCACGATAGTGCCTTTTAACGTTCGAATAGCTATCGATTCGAAAAAGCAGACATCCTCTCGTTAGGTTTTGTTGTGTCAATAGAATTCGCCTGCTTTGTTTACGTCAAATTTATGTCAACTATTTTCATCTAAAAGTGGAAATAAACGTGATAAAACCCCTATTTTTTCGGAGAAGGAAGTTAAAATGTTGATCAGACTACATTAGACTACACCAAATGAGTCGCAGGTATGAAAATTATCGTTTTCGCTAACGCACGGAAAATCCACTCGAAAGCTAACGAAACGGTAACGGTGCATGGTGAAAGCCGTTAACATTTTTTACCGATACGATAGTTTTCACGTTAAAGTGGTGAAATCCAGCCTAAGTATATAATTAATCGGAGCCTTTCGGCCCTTCCAGCAAAACCGTGTTCTTGTACTTCTTAGGTATACGAGATGGTTCTCGTTATTCGGTCGCAGTTGCAGAAGGTAATATCACTAAGGGTGCGTCCCACCATGACCAGTTAAAATTAAACTGGAGATTTACGATGTTAAATTTAACTTAAAAGTTAATGTTAACTTAAGTAAGTAAAGTTAATTTAACTTAAAAGTTAAATTTAACATGGTAAACATAGGACAAAATCTCCAGTTTAATTTTAACTGGGTATGGTGGGACGCACCCTAATAGTAATATTGTAATATGCATTTAAGGAGGTGGAATTCAGAGCAAACATCAGATACTACGGTGCCAATATCTCAAGACCTCTTCGAGGCTTCTTAACCGCCCGAGTTTGCTGAACTGAAACCACTGGACCGAGACATTTTAATTAACTTATATACCTTGCTGGGACCGGAGAAAAATAAATAATTTCGGAGGAAGTACGCCGGTAAATCATGCTCGAGACTAGCTAGGCTTATCCCTTCATTCTAATGTTTCCGTTAATAGTAATGAAAGCAAGCATAAAACTACCTGTACCTCTTCGTGTACCTGTATTTACAGACCATATAGATATTTTATATGGACCTTGCTCCACGAGGAAATATTTTGATTAGCGCTTTAATTGCAGCAAGTTATGGATCTAGATTAAACCTTAGAGGTACACACTTTAGTTTCTGCCTAAACACCCTCCAGGTGCGAACCTGACTCACGCACACTACTTCATCCGCATTTCTTACTCTATTTCTTTACATCGTAAACTGAAGTGCGCACCTGTGTACATAGGCACGTTCCAGGTATGGCTAGAGGCATTTATGTATACAGTAATTTTTATGATTTACACCGGATAAGTGACCACAACGATAGTACACTCAAGAGTATATTGGCTCAGCACCATATTCAGTTTTACTGAAACTTTTACTCTCAGGTCTTTGCTGCCGGTTTTGTCCTTTCCAACCATTCCAATGAGAAAAAAGTTTCCCACAGGTACAGGTTAAAAACTACTTTTACTTTGAAATTCATTTCATATGGGTCTAGTATCAAAATGAGCAATCTCCATTTTTCACTTTTTTACGTGTAGCTCAAGAGCAATAATTGACTATAATTGGCCCCAAAGGCTGTTGTCATTAGTGTGAGCCAATAAATAAATAACTAAGTAAGTACTATCCGGTACCTACTATCCGGTACCTACTATCCAGTACCTACTATCCGTCTAAATGGAACTGTCTGCCCTAAATCAAACTCACCTCGTTAACTTTGACTCTAGCTATGTTAATATGTAGGTTCGGTTCTTAATAGGTAATTAATTTGGTTGTTTAAAATAATTATTAAAGCATAATTATTTTAGGTAGGATATGTATACCTAGGTATTGTCACTGTCCTATTTAATCTTCACTTGAAGGGTGTCTAAAATTCCTGTAATGACACTCCATCTTTTAGGTATACGCTTTCCACTTTCCTCAAAATAATTTTTTCGCAAGATCACGATTTTTTCCAATACACTCTGTGTATGGGAAATTTAAAGAGATTGGTTACGAAGACGTCGAAGACGATCCTTAGTAATTAAAAGTAGGGACAAGTACGTAACTAATAAGTATTTATGTAGGATAAGCGTGTCATAATAGCCTTCCTACATCATTCACACCTTTTGCTGTTAAACACAGATAGTGATCAGAGAGGTGATAACGATCCGCGCTCTTCAGTTAATGCGGTAAAAAGTGAAAAAGCTGTATCACTGTTCGGTAGGTTGTGAAGGTTGTTTCTCCCTTGTTTGAGTGACACGTGAAATATGATCCTAAGAGACAGAGGTCCCTTTCAGGTCTTGCCGCAAAATCATCATGTAATTGGTCCCCATCAGTTCGATATCGTCCATCATTTCTTCCAACTTTTTTTGTGAATCGTTTTTCATTCTGTGGGTTTTGCTTCTTCCGAAGGGTTGGTTCATCGAAGTCAATTTTCCATTATATTTCAGGATCTACCTTTACTGTTTGGTCCAGCCTTAAAACTGGACCCTCTTATGTTATGCCGGATTTTGTGACTCCCACTAAAGTCAGTTTACCAGCAGGAACTTCATAACTGAAAATGGGTAGTAGGTTGGTACGAGGTGTTTAAGTTCATGTGTGGGCGACCACCCGTCAGCCTCCAATGCCAATAATAACCCTAATTTACCAGCAACCCCCCAAAGGAACGTTTAAATTATTGTTTATTATTGCGATATACCGCGCCTTGTTTTAAAAAATTCTAAGGTAACGCCTCACACCTGAAGGACCTGTAATAGGCAGGGAGGTATCATCCCTCACACCTGCACCCTCTTCATCCCCCGTGTAGCCGCATCCGCATTACCAGGTGATAGATGGTCATCTCAGCCCCAGCCTGATGATTGAACCCATCTGCTGCTTATTCATTTCTACCACGCCTACTCATAAACATATTTTTGTCGAAAACAATATGTCGATTTTATTTGACACCTTCATTATACAATTATTTCGGCGGCAGGAATTTGAAGGGTTTCAAGGGTGGCAGTGCATTCCAAGGAAGCTCCGGCAATTTTTTCGAAATGTTACGAGGACATTTTTTATAATTCTGGCAAAGTTTCTCTGAATGTTTATTTAAATATCTAGGTAGGTACTTAGTTTCCCCAAATAATGTACCACCGATTTAACACATTTGAAAGTTTGACCCAAAGCTTCACCCCAATTTTAACTTCATACTCAAGTCATCCCGTCCAAAATAACAATAATAAATACCTAACTGTCCCATAACAACATAAAGAAGTCATAAAAATATTCCATACTCATTATTCAGAAACTCCTACAGTACAGCCGGGCGTGGAGTGAGATTCCGGATGACAGCCAATTTCTGGCGCTACAACTTACAACGAGGCGCATATTACAATATGCCACATGTAGGTAATCAAGTGTGCCTAATTTGTTGTGGTTGCATGGTCAGGACCTCTGCAACATAGTATCAGCTTCTCATAGCATTATGGTGGTTTTACATTGACTATATAGGTAATGGTTATACTCTGTTCAATATGAATTTAATACTGTTTGACTGGTGGTCCAAATACCGCAAGATCGAAGTTGCGCCCCAGGCAAATCTGTCCAATCCATTAAAAGCTCGCTATATTGTGGTCGGTAGGTACATACAGGACCCTACAGACAGGTACCAACCAATCATTCAGGAATGTCTTAGCCATTTTTCATAGAGTTGCCAATATTCAAGTTAAAATGTAGCAGTCCATTCTTTTTTTTTATTTTTTTTTTTTTTAACGCGCGACGTTCAGAGAATGAGTTGGTTTCATTAGATGTTTTTTTTTGGCCGCAGCCGAAGACGAAGTGGCCGAAGCCGAATATGAGTGGGCCGAAGCCAGTTTAGTAGTGGGCCGAAGCCAATACATCCATGTCGGACGCGGAAAATTTTTCCGTTCCCCCGGGATTCGAACCCGGACCTCTCAGGACACAAAGCGGACCCCTTAGCAGTCCATCTTAATCGAACTTTAGTTTCGACATTCTCCAAATCACATTTTTTTTTAAGCCAAGTAAGTACATAGAATCGGGAGATTGAAACCCATCAAAAAATAGTCATAATATTAATGGCTTGCACTTCCTCCTTGAAAATCTGAACCAAGGCCCCAGCACCGTTATAGTCGCCCAGCGCCAGAAAGTGTAACTTTTCAGTGGGAAGTGATACAGGTTTTAACTTTGTCAGCACCCTTGTCGTCATTTCCTTATCCATATCCATCCACGAGCCATCATCTAATTATGCCACCTCATTCCGTCTGGATAGGCCAGGCCACATCACCTACAAAGACACACATTGTACAGGCGTGGTCGCAGGTCGTTGCCTCACCGTCCGGTAAGAGTGGTCGTACCATTGTGTTAGGGGCCAAGACAGGCGGTGGAACCACCGCGCCTAAAGGCCAGCCTGGCACCTGACTCGGGCTCACGTGCAGAATGTTAACATGTGCCCTCTGACCCCGGGCAGCGGTAGCGGCCACGCTCGCGCCCCGCACACCCGTAATCACTTTCTGCTCCTCGGGAGTCGACCAGTGCCTTCTGAATAATTGCAACCTCCTCCTCAAGCCCCATCGCTATTTATGGCCTTTTCCCTCGGAAGCCTTACAGCAGTCGCCTTTCATTCATAGAGTTATGAAAATGATTGCAGCCGTCCCTAACAGAAGCTGGTGATGAGGTCGTCCCCCTTAAACAGAGTTATTTTCTGGCAGAGCACGTCATGGGTATCAAATAATTTCCATTCTACTCAGGGATAACGAGTACCTACTCCAAATCGTATAATAGGTGCCAGGTAGTATAGGGCAGACTGGTAACAATACAAACGTGCGAACGTATGTATTGGCCCATGCATCTACTTGGTGCATCAGCCTTCTTTATTCAGTTAAATCACGTCCTAAAAAAGACATCAGCGCAGCGCTCATATCTTTGTGAGATAAGGTCTCTAGCTGGAGATTTCTTGAGGACAACTCTGGACAACGGATCGTCGACCTCTTCTTGCCTCTTTGTGCCGTATCTATAGTTACCTCCATGGAGCTCATGGAAATCATCTTCACGATTTCGTGACCCATTCCTCCTTCAAAAGTCCCTGCTTCCTCTTTCCTCCTCCTTTTACAAAGTAACCAACGGAAAAATTCTTTGGGGCTCCTGTTCGAAGTTGCAGGTTGGACGGAAGTCACCAATGCCTCCAAGGAAGGTTCCCATAAACGACTAAGATGGGACACTAAAAACTGAACCTCTGACCTTTGATCGGTGCTGTCAAAGAAAATGTTGTGTTGTGTTACTTTTACTCAACACTATATGCTAAACGGACGTAACTTGAAAAAATCTTACAATTTCAGGCTGGACGAGTCGTGCAAATAGGAAGATGGTAGATTTTCAGAGAATCGATCTTGGTACTTGTACCTAATCTGTCAACCGCAAGTGATTTGTGAATGCACGGTGACGGTGAATGAGCATATTATTGAACAAGTTGTTTTTCTGTTCTCGGTGTAAGAAAGAGCGTGTTCCCGGCAGGTGTAACGAGGTCCCACGATTGTCAACGAGTAGTACAAAGGATGTGATTATCATAAAGAGCCGCGGTTCTGTCTAGACGCAGCAAGATGAATTAGCTCGGCAATGCTGGGGGATCGCCCTTATTTAAATATGGGAGAACGCATGCGCAAAAGGAGCAGGAAGGCGGGTGAAGGACAAAGTGTGATTCACAGGTCCGTGTACCTACGGAGAGGAGGTTCCATAATATGCCTAAGTCACCGCGCCTATTGCCAACCCGGCGACAAAGGTCAGCTAGTCGAGGGATAATCTGTATGAGAGAAACCAGTGACAATTTTTAATTTATCGCCAGGGAAAATGCTACGATCACGGAAAACTACAGCTCGAGTAAATTTATCACTAAAATAATGCTAAATAAAGGAGTGTGTATAGTATTTTCAGTAGTGTAGGTTGGTCTCCCACATAATAAGAATAATACCTGGTTGCAGGGTGAAAATAATAATGCTTGCGCCACGTACCCCCCACCCCCACACAGGCATATTGTTAGGTGTGCGATGTGCAAAGTTAATTTTCACTTTCTCCCTGCAGGCAGGGAGATACGCAGTACGAAAAAGCAAATGTTTACTATAGCAGAAGCATGAATGGCCCCCCGGTTACAGATTAAGATTAACAGCCAGAACATTCATTCGCTACCAACAGATAATTCGCTAGTAAGTAGGTACCAAGCTCGAACTTTAAACCCCTGAGGTTTTCACCGTGGCAGTCCAGTTTCTGGTCCTGTATACCAAACCAAGGAAGACAGCAGAAGAGGTTTCAACCGAATTTCAAGAAGACTAAGTTAAACGGGCCCACGCGGAAATCCTCATTAATGATATGGTCTGGTCTTGCCTCATGGAGCGAAAAATTCCTATCTGCAGACTACTTTCAGGTCCTTTCAAATCCTCCGACAACATTCTTAACTGACGGGAGATAAGCCTTCAGCGAGGCCCGTCTACCAACGTTATAGGAAGCCTGTCGAAGGCACTTGTCTTCAGGAGAGCCTGGAACGGACAACTGGACAGCCAGGACCGCACGCCGGGCCACGTCGTCTTGCCTTGCCGACGACGGCTCTGCAGGCCATCAGTCATTGCTGGTACGGTGCCGCCACGGTGCGGCTTGCGCCGACCACACCTGGTGGCGGCAGCTGCCACAATATTGGTGCATGTGCGCCCGCTGGTTGGAAAGTACCGAGCAACAGCGGGGGCGGCTCAAATTCTTCTTTAAGCAGGTGACGAAGAAAAAGGCCCTAGGCAAACAACTGGAAGCGGGAGGAAAATTTCAATTTTGGGTTTGACTATACTGACGAGTAGGGTGCTGATGCCAGGTAGCACCCTAAAACTTTGTGAGTTAGTATACTGATTTGTAAAATTAAGTCTGTATGTGTTTATGTGGGTGAAAGATTGTAAAAAAGTTAAATGTGCAAAGAAACAAGCAAGTAATTGTTAGCAGGTATTCAAATACAATTAAATAGAGATTGTCAAAAGGACTCAAGCCTATCAGTTGAAACCCGTCAGTAGCAACATTTAATTAAACAAAGTGGTGTAACTATTACATGCGGACAGGAGCCTCCAGCGGGCACACACTACTCACAAATTACACCATCTACCGTACCAGATGCCACAGGTAGGTATATAGGAATGTCAGCTCAGCCCCAGGCACGTGCTTTGATTTACACACGGACACAAGGACTTGCTACCAAATATGTCGCTAGGTTTCAGGCAATCCCATATGGCCCTCAAATTCCAGGCAGCCATCTTTATTTCATATGACGGAACAAGGTGACGATTGGGTCCGGTTCTCCAAATACACGAGAACCGGAGTCCCGATCAACGATTCCACCTGCGACATCTGAAAGTATTATCCATAGTGATAGCTGGTGTAATGGGACAAAAGGTTTTGATTCTTGCCGCACCAGATGGTTATCATTTTGTTCACTGCTAGCTGAAGCAAACGGGTCTCTCCAGCATATACAGAAACTATCGAGACCAACTTGGCGTTCATGGCTTGCCAAGTAGGAAGTTCAGAAAAACGTGAGCTTCAGAGAAAGACTTAAGATTTCCTACTGTGTGAAAATAAAGAAAAGTTAAGATCTGTTGAGGAGCTACCTGGCACTCAGGCTTACTGCGAGCTGGAAATGATCACAAACTCGAAATCATTTGCTAATTCCAAAGAAGGAGCGGAAAAATACCTGCTGTTCGAAGGTGACATACACACTAACAACTTCTGAAAGAGTAGAGCTCAAAATTGGTATATGAAGCGAACGGGCTCAAGCTGGCTTTCAGGCATTATTACGAGACACTATCTTGGTTTGGGCAACTCAGAAAAAAGAAGATTTCCAAAAATTGATTCAGGAATTTATTTTTATGAGTAGGAGAGTTAGAACTTGAATGTACTCTTAAGTACCTATTGTAAATTGTTGTTCTGAGGCATACGTAGCTATCCTGCGCCTATTAGCTTCGAACAGGTATTTCTGTACATACCCAACGCCATAACTATACGTTATTCAGATACAGGTACACTTATACATACCTTATGCTATACCTATTCCAAGCACCAATATAAACGAATGCCTCTGTCGATTTGTACCCAGTTAGGAACAATGAAACGCATTGAAATGAGAGGGCGGTTCTAGGAGAACAATAGACTCCGCACACTTTGGTAATCATACATTTAGAAACGAAGAAAAAAACAAACGTCGCAGAGCCAGCGACAAAGATACGTAGGCATAAATTGGCCTTACGCATAAACGAGTGTTGTGCGCCACACCTCTGGGCGCCACTTGTAATGTCCTTATTCCAGCCCTTCGCGAGGCTGGGAACCAAAGCTCCTGCAACTGCCTATCTATGCTGAATTTTAATGACTGGAAAACTGCATCACTTATTCAGCGACGCCTAACTACATACGTGTGAATATGAAGAATGAAAATCAAAGACATGCTATTTAAGATCAGAAGTGATTTTGTGATATTCATTTTCCTCTAAGCGTTCTTCAATCCTAAATGATTCTGTCGGACAATTATTTTTTGCCTCATAGGGATAGGTACTATCTGCCAGCTCACTATAATGTCGAGAAATCTACCCATCATTAATAATACAGAACGGTAAAAAATTCAGAGCCAATAAATACCTACATCAAGTTGATTGCTATATAAAAGAATAAGTCCTGGCTGGAAATAAAGGATTGATGTCGGATATAATATTAATTATTTTATCGATGATTAGAAATGCTTGTCATCTAAGAGGCTCCGGGAGGCCAGCCCTCGGCGGGGGAGGCCACCATGGGCCGTATACCGCACCTGCCGCTGCCGCACGCTGCCATATACTTCCTCTTCCGTAAAGGTTTATATAGTGGGACACATCCAGGAAAATCAACATGAAATTTTGTCCTGGATCTGAGTCAAAAGAGTTTGGTTCGAAGCACATTTTTCATCTATATAGGTGCACACTTCTTCCAAAAAATGAAAGCCAGAGCCATACAAGAGGGTTAAGATTTTGTTGCACCTTATACTCGTATGTACCAAGTTCCACATTTTAAAATTTTTAAACTCATTTTAGTTCTGACTCCGTTCAAACCTCAAGTCTGAAAGAGTAGCATTTAACAAAATTAATTAAAACTAACGGTACTTTCCTAATCCCATCGTTCAATGGAACATAAACACAGGCCAGAGCGCATCCCTAACTAGGTATCAGCAGGTACCTTAATGGGGCTATAGTTTGGAGGTAGGTATCTACCTATGATACGTTATAACAAGGTGCGAATTCGGGGCGTCAGTGCTATACATTATCACCCCAATTAAGGATGTTATACCTTCTAACATTAATCATACCTATCCGTACCTGCATGTGGCTAACTATATAACACTGGAAATATAGCGCGCTTGGTATCTTGTTACATGGCAATTATCATTCTTACAGTTCTTATAAAAGCGCGCTTCATTATTGCACAACTACTGACAGTGCGACTTATTAGTTTTACACGTGATTCATAATCAACTTTCCCGACATCTGACTGAGCAGACAACAGATGTTTGCTTTTCCGAACCAAAGTGTGCTTAGAAGGGCTCATGCGAGAACTGGTGGTTCAAAAATAAAAAGTAGAATGCAAAAAGCACACTGCCGGGCAGTTTTCAGTCCTGAGTCAAGCTTTTCTGGAGCTAGTATAGGACTGAACAGTGTCCGAGATTTTGCTTTTAAATAGGTCACATGTGAGCGGTATCGCTGTCCAGCCGCCTGGAGTGTTCACTAGATACCTAGGTAGAACAGGAGCACCTGACTCCCGAGCCCCGACTAGGAGCTAGGAAGTGTTGTTAAGTAAATCAACGCCTACCTCATTTAGACCTCCTTTATCCGGGCCTTAAATCAAATGAAATGAAAACGGGCATATTGGCATGACCCCCCACAGGGTTGTTGATACGGAAATGTCTTGAGAAAGGCACTGTCATCGGAAAGGCTGCGTGGAAGAGAGCAACCCTTTTGTTTTAATCGAACCTTCCCATCCAAGGTACAAGATCCCCAGTCTAAGAAGACCCTATATTTAGTTCCTCAGTATTAATGAACCATAAATATTTTATAATTATTCCTTAATTATAACTCTGTTGATTTTTATTAATGATAAGAGGTGTGGATGTATTGAAACTAAAAATTATGAATGACTGTCAAGTTGTTGTTGGCGGGGCGTAAGATGACCCTGATGCTTCTACTGATACTATGGGTGGACACTTCGTTGTGGTGTATCTGTGGGACTTTATCAGCATATCGGGGGCCAAATATTTGTAGCAGTGTGAGGCGCAGGCGCAGGGGGTCGGTCGACTTTGACATCCCGACCCACTAGGCCTATGTCAACTGACGCACTCACTGTCAAAGGCTATGTCAACTATAGGGGCACTGCCCTGCGAGGTATCTACCCATAAACATACAGCCACGCCCACCTCTATGGAAAACATCCTCAGGTCCCGAGTATTTCTCTAGGAGAACTAGGATTGGGTTTTGGTAGGTGATGTTCCAAAGACAAGGCAGGTACAAAATTAAAGTCTGAATATTCTACCTAAAGAAGTTGTTTCTAATTGAGCTCTTACTGGCCAGTGCCAAATTCTAAATCCCAGATAAGGCATAACTCTAGAATATAAATTATGTACCTATACATTGCTTCAAAATCAACACAAAATTTGTACCAGCAAAAAAGGTATATGAATGTTTTGAAACTAGTTTCTTGCTGCACAGGAAAGTTCTACCGAAACAATCTGAACCTGATTTTTTGAAGTGTTAAGAAGCGGTGACTGTAACCTTTTGAACCTACGCACGGCCTGATCTCGTGACTGATGACTCTCACAATGCGACATCTGCCAAAACGCGTCAGGTTCCTGTCAGAGATAGATTTGGGGCATAGCACAGGGGCGTCCATATGTAATGGCCCATCCCAGCACACATCCACATTCACAACGGAGACCCAAGGGAGGCAAGGAGGAAGACTATAAGCCCACGCACCCACGCCCGCACTTCCTGACCATGGCCATGGTCCGAGGGCTATAGGGAACTTCTAGTTAACTGACACCAATAAAGTTAAGTATTTTATTCCATCACTTAATAAGACGGTACCGTTCGACGCCAACAAAAAATTATCTCGACGCAAGGGCAACCTTATTCCGGCTAGGTCCCATCATATTTCGAAGCGTTAAGGGGGGAGGAACCAAAAGGAATTTTTGTAACCACGATTGAAAAAAACCAAGTACTTTTACACAAAGAATGTATTATAGACTCAAAAGGCAAAACTGACACGAATTTCATGGTTTTTAACAGATACCCAAAGGTACCACAATTTTTTTGGCACAGCTATTTACCTAAAAAATATCTAATTTCTTTTTCATAAAAAGAAAGAGAGATGGTTGTGAAGTTCTAAAAAAGAAACCACTGGTAATTATTGTAATTGTAGGTCTCCACTTGAATAATCGCAGGTTCATATTTAGGGTAGGAAGAACAGAAAGAATGAAAATAGAAAATTTGAGATCTCAAAAAACGCCTTCGTTACGTAGGTAGTGAAGTAAATTGTCGCAGTATTTACCTTTTAATGTACCTGCAGATAATGAAATCAGAAATTTTGCATCGTATTTTTGATAATTTCGTCACCACGACAGCTATCACTCTAAAAAATAATCTATATTACTGCCCTCCTAGTCTACTTTGTGTCAAGAAATAGCATGCAAAACATGAATCTTATACAAAGTTCTTACCTAGATAGTTCACTGAATGTATTCCGATGTATCATAAGTAGTGTGGTGTGGTACCAGGTCAGTTCCTCAGTTCCACATTCTCTCAAATAAGTGAAATCTTAAGTTACTTTGTAATTGCTTCTTTAAATTGCACTGAGTTTAACTGCACAACTTTAATTTCAGCACAATTTCTATAGGCTCCAATTTGCTAAAACATTTCTGACATAAACTACTGTACTTAAAAAAGACACAGCAATGTTAAGGGATGGTATACATACTTAGAAAAGTGCAATGGATAAAATTTTTAAAACAATGTAAGAAACAACTTTTCAGTGTGGCGAGTAAATTTATTTTTCCTAAGTATAAAAAATACATGCAATGGTAATACTTGCTACCAGAACGCTAGTTAATTGTCTAATCATTATTTTCCAGGCGTTATGTACTACCCACTAACAGGTTTAACATAAAAAGCCAGCAGGTAGGTAAGTATGTACTTCCAATCACATTCAAATTTTTTTCTTGTACTTATGGTACTGTCCAAGATTACAGAAGCAAGTGCCTGATTAAAATTGTCAATGAAAATGGAGTCCACGACGGGTGGTAGGTAGGTAAGCTACCTTCTACACAAAGATTCAACCAACCAAAAACAACAGTTTTTCAACTTCAGTCTATCTGTATAAAAAATTGTTGTTTCGAAGCAATGTCCATACGAAACACTGATTATTATATTTACTACAAGTCAGTGTGTTGTACTACTCACTGTATGTGCAACGCCTACCTAGGTATGCAGTTCGCACAGCAAAGCATGTAATCATAAGCGAAAGTTTTCTAGTTACATATATTTTTTACTTCACTAGTATAAACTGATATTGACTATGGTCTGATTAAAGGGAGGTAAGTGTAGGTCGGGCTGCGAAAGTTTCGTGGTGAAACAAGAAATTGGGCCTGACTGTCAAGTTGTGAGGGTATCTAAAGGGGTCACCGTTTCAGGTGATAAAACCTTTTTACTGCACGTGATGACAGATCGTAATAATTGCAAAGGTATGTATAGGGCATAGGCACAACCTACCTCTCGTGTAGCAGCACCGATGATGGCCGATGACAATGATGTTGATCAACAGACTATGCCGACATTGTTGATGATGACTGCTTACTCGGGTGACTCTGATTCGCTCTCACTTTCGTTCTGACTTCCACTTTCATTTTCGTCTAACTCACAGATGGGGTTAATCTGAAAATCAATGAAAAGATTATAGAAAATACTATCATGATTACACTTGCATCTTGTAGTATCTAACTATTCTAGCTCTAATAAGTATTTAAAGTGCTAGCAGCTCTTGTGCTGTTGCGTAATTTAGGCGGTGTAGAAATTGGTGATTTGAAGAACAGAAGGAAACATAAAAAACACTGAAGCAATTTAAATTTTAGTAACGACGAATGTAGGCACATGCAATTAAAGTGACTAGGACTTGAGATAGCTGTTACAATTAGAAAAGAGAATTTTTGAAATTAAATTGGAAAGTGCCACGAAGAAACAGAAATTGAAGAAGGACATTTTCACTGACTGTGAGAATGTTCAGGCCCGCGCCCTCTAGTGTGTCAGCAGTATGGTTACTCATAAGATGGGAACTCGACGGTGAGCTTTCTTCGTTATCCCATCTCTGAGCATATCGGTACATACTACCATACCATTGGACAAGCCTGAGAATTCTTGCAGTGAGAGCCTTTCGCTATCTCCACTAAGTCCGCTTTTAATCCAGCGGCACAAAAATTCATCTTTTTTTTCGCTACCTAGAGACGTCGTTATGTTCGCGGAAAGGGCCCCGCTTTGTGTTTTCTTTGGTAGCTATTTTGGGAACTATATTTGGGGGGGGGGGGGGGGAGCAAGGCGTGCTTTTAACTTTTTAACCATACCAAAATTGCCCATTTGACTAAAGGATGGAAGATTTAGGTATTTTAGTTCTTCACTGTCATATGGGATACGGGCCTCCCAAAAAGGCACAACGTTAGAGAATAATAGAACCCACAGAAACCGCTGGAAACGATTTTGGTTAGTAACCGTAACCATTTACGGGCTAGGTTATGTTTCGAATCTTGATATTTTGACTAAGATACCCAAATGTGTTCAATAATAAAGGGAACATGCATGGTGCACACTTACTAGTGGAGAACGTAACAATATACGTAAGGTGACCATTTTTTCGGGGAGCCCAAACTACCCCGAAGCCTACCTTTCCAATCCAAGTTTGGTCGGACAATAAAATAAGCTCAGTCATTAAAAACCCAGGGAAGAAGAGTACAGCGGCATGTTTTAGATTGGGTACTGACAAATTACAGAACTAGAGGTTACATTCTGCCACAAAATACAAAAGCTGCGTTAATGGAAACGTGTTCGGCAGCTTATTTATTACAGGTAGAACAGGTACCTGGGGTACAGGTACCGAGGGGCCTACCAATGTTTCCGTTTCAAATATTAAGAGTGAGAATTCAGAATAATTATTTATCCTTGGAAAGCGTTCAGGAAAATCATTTGAATTTACCTCAATAGAGCAAGATTACAATAACTCCATTTTCAAAAACTAGTATATAAAGGTTGCTGAAAGAATCAGCAGGAGTATCACGTTAGTATAAGAAAGAAGAAAAGATAGCATGTTGCCTGCCTAATGGTCACCTTAGATATACTCACAATCTATGGTTGCCAGAGGCGCCCGGGCCGGGTGGCCCAGGGGGGGCCCGTGCTAGACCTGCGACTCGTGTGAGTCCCCGCCCCCCACCTTGATTGTTATCCCTGAATGGTCTTCGTCTTCTTCCGTCATCGTTGACAGGCGCCTGCGCTCTTCATCGGACACTGCGTCTTTCTTGCTTCCCCGACGTTTGGCCTTTCCACTAAGCAAATCACACGAGTTGGTGTTGGGAAGGAAAAATGTCTAAAGCAGGCTGTGAGTCATATAAATGTGCAATAAGGTTCACAAGATGACTTCAAATAACTATGACCCACAAGAGGAATTGGCCTCAATGGCTCAATAATTCATCTCGATATCCTAATTCACATTCAGATGAGACAGACACTTGTATTTTACAGATCTTCCCCAAACTTGGAAGGTGGTTGCAAGGCACTTGTTTTGCAATACCTTCAGATGAGCTGTCTAAAACTACTCTCAACCAGACTGCTCTAGATTTCTGAGGTAAGGGTTGGGAGATAAATTAGAATACAATGGACAATATTCCGAAGTAAATTCATATCTCTAACTAACTCGGTTCTTGACTAAAGATGCGACCTCATTGTAACCACACCACATGCCCAACCTCTTTAAGCAGGTATTTTCAGGGTGAGTTCTACATAATATAACGGACACTGCAGAACCCACAAGGTAAATAAGGCAAATACCTGTTGGCCCACGTCGGGTTAGTGATCGGGCTGCAATGGTGACGCACTTTTCGGGGTATATCATCCATAGCACAGAAGGGTATTCCAAAGTTATATATCACAAAATTCTATCGCTACCTTCACACTCAAAACTTCTTAAGAAAGCAAGACAAAACTCGTCCAAAAGTTAACAAACTGGATTTATCAAAGACCTACAGCTTTACAGCGTATGTACCTGGATTTGCCTTTCTTCTTCGGGCTTGTGACGTTATTCTCATTCACAGTTTTCCATATGCCCGTTTTGTTGACTTCCTCTGAGATGTTAATGGACGTAAGCGGTATCTTCATGATGTTTCCATTGGCAAGAGGAATCTGCAGATTCCCTTCCTGACCGAATTCAACTGCCTGCTCTGGATTCTGTGTAAAAAATAAAAAATAAACTTAACATCTGACTAGAGAGATTAATAAACAACAGGCAAAATTCAAGAACAGCCCCGCTTAATCTTCATAAAGAGGTTGGCCTGCCCTTAAACTTCGGGGGCCACTTTCTGTTACCTCTACTCTAGTTTGGTGGCAGAGGTATAACTTGCCTGTAGTTCAACTCGTACAGTTTGTTTTGACCCTCCAAAAGTAATGAATAAAATTCCAGAAGAGCGTCACGAGTATGATTTGAGACGATGATTCGCCAGTTAGGTCAGTGCCTAGGTGGCTACTTACCCCGCTATCGCTGAGCTTCCACTCATCTTCAGCACTCCTCTTGTTGACTTCAGGCATGACGTCATCCAGGATTTTGAGTTCCCGCCGAGTAAAGAAGAAGTCCAGGGACTTGCGGATCCCAATCATGACAACTAACTGGAAAACGAAAACAGCTATTTACATTAATGGTACAAAACTCGTTCTCAGGCCACTCCTAGGCAAAGGTAGGTGGGTGTAGAGAAACACCGACTTCCCTCACTTGTTCGCATTCTCTAGATATTATTCACAAACTAATTTTTCAAAAAAAAAAAAAAAAAAAAAAAAAAAAAAATCACTTACCTACACAAAAGTGCAAGGAGTTTTTTGAAAAATTATTGACACTACATAAATATCTCATTTAAGGAAAAATAACTTACCATAATAGGGAAGAGAATAGAAGTGGTGCTGAAGGACTTGATGGCCCAGAGTGCCCCCAGACAGATGAGCTGGATGATGGTGAAGAGGTGGACTCGTCGCAACGGAACTTGCCGCAGAAACATGTAGTCCGGTTGGTATTTGACGGGCATGAACATGATGAGTATCCTGTCAAAGAACTGGAGGCCTTTGAGGGACGCGACGCCCATGTAGAGGAAGACACCAAAGAGGACAGGCATCGGAATGTGGCTGAGGACGGGTGTCAGAAGGACAGACATTCCGATCATAAGGAAAATTAAGATGTGCGTCACTCGCTGCTCCCTGAAACACAATATACAAAAGTTTTAGTAACCGTTAGTGACTTCAAGCAGCTTTGTTCCGCTCCTTATAAGTAGAACAGATGGCATCAGAATGGTTTTTGATATTATTGCTGGAAGAATGCTAGATATTTCTTGCTTTGGAGTGGCTTTTCTAGAGTATATAGGACGAAAACGAGAAACTGCCAACAGAATCATATTATTGACGTTACAAAGATGGTTCTCCCAACCTGACTCCCAAGAACTGAGGTTTCTCCCCGGGGGCAGCGCACTCGGACTCCAGCTTAAGAGAGTTGACATGGTTGATGGACAGTACAGTGGCGGCCACGAACCAAGGCAGACCCATGATGGAGCAGATGAGAATTAGCACGGCGAGCACGAACAGGTCCAAGTGGTACCCACATCCTTTCTGCAACAGGTAATTAATTAAATAAACTTAGGAAATATTCCTTATTTATTCCCCATGACACATCCGTCCACACTAGAGTCAGCTCCTAATCCCAACTCTATTCATATATATTTACATTGCGAGTGCCATCACTGCGCTGGGCCAATGGCCCCTGAACAAAGTGTAAATTACCTGTCGAACGAGGATATATTGCTGACACGTCAATAAACAGATAATAGGGGACTGGAGGAAGTCCTCCTATAGGTACTCTCTTCGCCTAAAAGCGCTACTAACCTTCAGTTTGTTTTCTTTTCTATTAACAATAACCGCAGTGATTTGCTGATCCATGAAGATGAGTATAGTTCCAAGAACGGCTGGTAAAGACGCTGCGAACCACGACCACATGGGGTTTCGACCCACAGGGTCAACGACCCACGCTCGGCCCTCCAGAGTGGGTTTAAAGTCACTGGGCACCATCAGTTTTGGGGTGGGGATCCCCACGCAGAAGTCAGCAAGAGTCATTGACAGGATAGCAATGATGACAGCGAAGTCACTTATGAATTGCCGAACCTAAAGGAAAAATTCAGTCATAATGGGGCATTGCTTTCACTTCGTTCTAATAAATGGCAGGATTGGAAGTGACCCCCAACCGTTTTCGTCACAGCATGTTTTTTATTGTTTATGGTCAAACGTCTAATAAACCGGTCTTCATTTAAATCAGTCAAGGACCGCCAGATTGCTTCAAAGTATCCTAAAGACGAAATGTTTGATGTTTCTACAGACTGCACTCCTCATATTATTATTTTCCGGGTTCAAGACTCCAGCATCGCAAAGCATAGGGGCGTTTTGGCTACGATCATACTTAGGGATTTTTCAATCCCAAATGCAACGTTTACATACCTTGGAAGGGAAGAACAAGGCATTTTTGAAGTCCTTCAACTGTACTGAGATTAGGAACGTGCCCAAGAATAGAAGTATTGACATGAGGAATACATTAGGCACGTACTCCCTAGCACAGCCACCCACCAACGTTCCGTTTTGCTTCTGAAAATAAGAGAGAATATCCCATTAGGTGTGAAAGTTAGAAGCAGAAGCCTAGAGTTTTAATCGTGCCAGGGAAGGCAAGAAAGCATAAAGGCTTCATTGCATTTGTGACCATTAAGAACGGTCGTATTTTTAATTACCTACAGGAAAAATAATTGTTCTGTGTGGCATCGTATTTTCAGTGATAGACTTCGCCTGCAGATCCATGATTATGTAACGTTACAGTTGGTGTACACTAGATTGTTATGACTGGTGTACACTAGATTGTTATGACTGGTGTACACCAACTTTTGCATCACATAATCGTGAAAACTGCAGGGGTACTCTTAACCTCTCCTCCAGCCCAGAGGACGAAATCAAAGATAGAAAAGAGACAATAAAAATAATACTCACAATGCAGTCTGTAGCACTGAGCACAGTCCAGTTTAAGTGTCCAGAGTCAAAGACAGCGAGAGGAGGATTGCAGACGCAAGGTACCAGGCTAGCCCCATGCCGGTCAATGGGGAATTTATCCCCTATCTTAATCACATTCTCAACAGCCTTAGCGATAAATATGAAAGCTATGAGGGTAGCAAAATTCTCTTCTGTAAATCTTGTGATGTAACAGACTAATGCACTCGCATCAACCGCGACAAGTGTTATCAAGATTACAAATATCCAAATGCCGATCCAGAGTCGGAATGACAGATAGTCCCAGTTCTGCCCCCTGCAAAATTAAAATCTTATTAGCTACCAAAGTAATTCATACATATACACGCCTACCTGTTGTAGGTGTTGAAAGTATTGTCAACGGACGAAAAGGAGACCAAAATAGCGGATGGCAGCGGAGGGGTGGGTGCCCCCTCTACGTGGCACCAATACCTATGAGGCTGAGCTGCGACCCACACTACAGGCTATCTATTTATAGCCGATTCTTAGCTTAACCTAATGTGGCTCGCAGCTCAGCCTCATAGGTACTGGTGCCACATAGAGGGGGTACCCACCCCTCCGCTGCCATCCGCCATTTTGGTCTCCTTTTCGTCCGGCGACAATATACGTTTCATCCAATACGAACTGTAATATGTCAAATAAACGAAAGAAAGATTACTCACTGACAAAAATCGTAGACAATTGTTTCAAATACTAAAACAGGTCCCGTAGAACCCAGGATGGTGAGTGGCTGGCCGGAGAAGAAACCATAGCCAATACCGCATACGAAACCGGAAACCAGGGATTCCATGGCCGCCATATTGTTTCCAGTGGCTGTGCCGAGCAACCCCCCGAACGTGATGATGGGCGACAAGCAAGCAAAGTACAGGAAAATCCATGACGCTACGCACTGCATCGCTAGAGCGTCCTTGAAGTCCGACCAGTACCTAAATTCAGTCATTCATCAGTTAGGTACAGTTTTGTTTCTAAGGAGATCTAAATTTGCTCTGCGATAATCTAACATTGAAAACAAACAAAAAAGTATGGAAAAACAATGGTTACCATGGTGCTTTTCTCTTGACATCGTTAATGAGGCCACCGAACCAGCGGCCCGTCCTCGAGAGCCCTGACTCCTCCCTCAGCCTTCTTTCCTCGTCTTCTTCATCCTCCTCGTGAAGATTTTTTTCAGGAGGCCGCTTTCTTGTGTCCTTAATAAAATACGAGAAGTTAAACAACGAGAAGTTAAATTGTTGACTATGAGGAAGGAATCAAGAATAGATCTCAGCAGCAGTTGTCACATCCTTTCCTCCACATTACATGCTCATCTTTTATCTTCAACATGTGAGGAAGTTTCCCTAGTAGAACTTACACAGCTCATTTCCATTTGTAAGAGCAGAGATTACCTAGGTGCGCATGTCTGAAAACTTCACCGGCAAGCGGGGAACTACTTCGGCGTGATTTGACTTTAACCAAATCAGTAAGACTGTGTCGACCTATCTCCGGTAAAGGAGCCTATTTGTGCTGACCTGAGAAGGGACTGCGGCTGGAGGCTCGATGCGTATCGTGGGGTCCCACTCGCCAGGAGGCAGCACCGTCACCGCGTCCAGGAACTCGTCGATGGCGGCTAGCAGGTGATTCCTATTCCTCGCCTTATATGCCACGTCGTGAAATACTTCGTCTGACATCAGGGTCGCCATGGCTCTCCCTATCTCATGGAATCCAATGGTTTCACCCTGAAACAAGTAGTAAGCAGCAAGGTCGATGCAGGTACGTGTATCTGCTGTTGCACCTTACCAAGGGAAGATATACACACTTACAGTTGGGCCCAGTAAAATGAAGAGGAACCTCGTCGGCACAGGTACTTCAGTCAGGTCACCCAGGAAGG
This sequence comes from Mesopsocus fuscifrons, assembly GCA_950004255.1. Classification (NCBI taxonomy): domain Eukaryota; kingdom Metazoa; phylum Arthropoda; class Insecta; order Psocodea; family Mesopsocidae; genus Mesopsocus; species Mesopsocus fuscifrons. The sequence continues at coordinate 9,039,734 of OX465376.1, forward strand.
TTCCCTGGTTAAGACGGATAAAGGCGGACACCGGCTTGTCGAGGAAGTCAACTTGCCCAACTAGGATGTTCGATGCTTCCGCACCATGTGGAATTTTGCGCATGAAGTTGGTGTTTCCCTGAAAAGTAAGAAGTTTTACAACGTCACATAGCCACCTGACTAGGACATTGACAAATCAATGCTCCAAGTCGAAAGTTCAGTTTCATGCACTCAGGACACTGAGCATCTGTTACATTACATTAAAAAATTTCCAACGTATTATAAATTTTTAGTTAGTGTTATAGAAAACCTTAATTATATGGGCAGATCAACGGTTGCTTATTAGGGCCTCCTGTGTATCATAATCGAATTTAAAGCTAAATTAATGTCCTCTTAATAGCACATTTGCACACTTACCTTGGGATGGTCGCCATTAGCGTCACCGAGACCAATCGCGCTGTGATTTCTTGTAATTGAAACAGAGCTTGGACTTCTATCCATACCAGCTGGGACATTGGAGGCACCTAAAATCATAAAATAGTTACCACCAACTGGAATATGGCTAAACTAAAATGAAAGACAAGGGTGCACTATTTTCACACGAAACACCTTTCAAAGAAAAACAACCGAGCCAGTGTGTAAAGGTCGATACAGAAACCACATGGAAGAGAAGACGCAGGCACTGAGGAGCACAAAAAAACGACAAAAGCACGTTGCATTCCCATTCTTTCCAATGACAAAGGGGGATAAAGAAGCGACGAGCAAGTTGCGAATCTTTTGTTGTCTGACTTGACTTTCCTGTTGCATGCTGTTCAAGTCTACGGTCATAACACCTCGCTGGACCTATGGTGTTAATACTCAATTCCCCATCGGACATACATATTTAAAAATTAAGGGAAGCAGGTATTCCTATAATTCTAATCAGTACCTTGATTCCACTTGATTCAAGACTTCCTTAGGTTGTACGGTACTTATAAGTAGGTGGGTATAATTCTTATCACTAGAAGTGAGACTTCATATAACAGGCACATCAAGGAATGATATAAAAATGAAAAAAGAAAAACATGAAGCACGATTAACAGGCAGCAAGCAGTAAGCGAAGCAAGTTACCCATTCCAGGAATAGACAGAAATCGGCCACAATTCGGGTCCGAACCGCCTTTGCTTAGATTGGCGGCAGAAGCGCCGCTATTGGGCGACGGGTCCTCCACTGCGGACAAAGTTAGCCAATAGAAAAATGTAGATGTTATGAATGAATTCAAGCAGAAGTATCTGAAGAAGGCGTATGGTTAAAATTGAGAAGATGATGTCAGAATGAAAAACCCACAAAAAAATTGTGAAATTTTACGTCACAGACAAAAAGTTACTTACCTACCTACTACACAAGTCAAACTTATTTTCCTACCGATCTATTTACCTACTTAGTACAATTCCTGAAAGGGTAGCAACCTAAACCTAAACCTCTGCTGTCTGTAGCTAATTTTAACTGGAAAACTAGGTACGACCCACAATATAGCATCCCTGAGCATTACGACCAGTAGAGAGCGTTCTAGGTATCTGCTGTACCTCCTATTTTTAACTTTAGAGTTACGTTCTGCACGAGATGAGAAAACAAAATTATTCACTTCTTTATTTTCTGCCAACCTTTTCCCGACTGAATTAATGAACTAAAATGAACCTATAAAAATGAACCTAGTTTTTTCACATAACAGTTAAAATCTAGAATGAGACAGTAGAAAGAGAACGGGGACAACGCATTTCAGCCTTAAGAAAATTTAGAACGATGTTGAGAAGAAACAGATGTGCACGGGGCATGCAACCAAATTTCCAAACAGAACGGGAGGTGAAATACAAGAAAACTGAGGGTGAATAGGTACAATAGAACCATTGAGAATATTACGAAAAATCTGAAGAAAATTTATCACAGCAAACCTTGATCTAACTGGCACATCGCGAACCAGGTTGTAAAACCTACAACCTGAGCGATAGCGTTTGCAGGAGGATGCGAGTGCCGAAGTTCAGCTAAAGAAAATAACAGTCGATTAGCGTTATAATCAGACCTGGGGAAAGGCCAACGGTTCAAAATAACTTTTAAGCCTAAAAACTGAAACATCTGATCTAGTCAATGTTCGACAGGTCTAACTCAATTGGCTTGGGTTTGAGTCCGATAAGAAGCAATCTTTTCCTCTTAAGGCATGGGTGGGACAGGTCTACTTCATGTGATGTGAGGCTTCTGCTTAAACTCGAGGAGTACTTATGTCGTAGGTACGTAGGGTAATGCTCCAACGGACGCTGGAGGTAGCATCTCCACCTCAGAGAAAAAACTACTGGTTAAATATGCAAAAGGTAGACTACTTTTAAACTGAAAACACATAAAATTGAAGACACCATAAACGGGATTTACATTTTACGACCACTGCGGAGTTTAAATTTACGAAATGGTCTAGGTAGATAGGCAGCAATACGTTTGATGGACATTTAGTTTAAAGGAGGAGAGCAAAATAACTTTAGCTTATTAGCTTCGATCAGCAGCCAACGCTTGCTGATGTAACGAATTTTGTGTATTCGAAGTGAACCGTAATAAGGTGGGGTAGGAAGCTTACTTCAATCTTCTAGCAATGAAGGGTAGCGTTCTATATTAGCGTCATAATAATACACCTTATCAAAGGCTGCGGATAATGAGATGAAGGAACGTCATCAAGCGTCATCAATTCCTACAAAACACATTTAATTATGTAATATACAGTAGCAAAAGCTTTATAATACTAGATTTCTCGTAAGCTACTGCTCTTCCGGTACCTGATGGAATGGCCAAATAAGGACCATCACGTGCCTGGTGAGAATCACACAGGATAGTTTGTGTTGATGGGCAGCTTGAGCTGCGAATCACAACTTGTGTCTGCACCGGAGGTGGAGTTCTACCTATGAAATTAGAGCATCTTTATCTTTTAAGAAAACTGAACTGGAATGTAAAATAGTCTGCAGTTTTTTCCAGACAGGGCTACTGAAACAATTAACTTAAGAAGAGGGCAAGTATCATGAACAAATCCATTTTTCTGCGTTCAAATTGAGATCTGAGATAACAGCTCATTACACGTATCCAGTCTCCATGCACTATTTGGCATCCACTTCTTGGAAAGCTCACCCCTATCCAACTACGATCCAAAAGAGTAAGGAGGGAATGCTAAATCTATCTATTCCAGTCACAGAGAAAGGGGCACTTTCTAGGTAACAAACCATGAACAGCGGGTACACACGACTTCTGCGATGTTCTATGTCCTATACACCTACAGAACTACCCAAATCATGGAAATTTGGTCGGGCAGAGGTAATTACTGGTTTTGACATTTTCTGATTCCACAATCTGTTCCATCGGCTATACCAAGGTGATTTTTTTGCCCACTCGTGGAACTCCCCACTCCACACTCCCACACTGGAAAGGATAGTAGAATCAAGCAGGTAGGTAGTACTCACTTTTGGAAGAAGAATGGTTGCGGCCGATTTCAGCTAATGAGCGAATAATGGGAAGGCGGGACATGTTGGTTGTACTGCTGTCCTTACGCCGCTCATGCTGATGTCTGTGCCTCCGAAGCAGCGCTTCTCGCACCTGATGATACATAGACGCGGTTAAATAATAATAAAAAAAACTTGGGAGATTGGACAAAACTAATTTTTAGAGTAAAATGATGGTAAATACATGTCAGAAAAGGTTTCCTCAAAAGCTAGTTGCAAGCGGCAAAATATGTTTAATTCCAATTGCCAACTATTGCCAAGTGGTTTTCAAGATCTCCCAAGTTTCCCATTAAAAAATTAAGTTATGCCATGTTAACGTCAGCAAAACGGTTGAATCACGAGAATCACGTAATGATTAATGGGAAACTGCGGAATCTGCGTTGGCGTTCCCTGGAATGTTACAAAGTATCGGCAAAATTCGGTGTATATCTCTCAAGGAAAAAATTCCCCACTCGCAATGTTGTGGGTGGCAGAAACGTATCACCTTAAATAAATTGAATATGATTTTTAAATTAACCCTACCTAGTGCAGGTACGAGAGTATTTTTTATCCTGCCCACCACATACCTTGTCTTTCAGTTCCTCGGTGAGCGAGCCAGCGCTCATCATGTTTTCGAGGAATAGGTCAGCGATCTGCTCGAGGGAGGACGCCTCCATGTCCAGCATCACCGTGCCATTCAGCAGGAGGCTGCGCAGCTCGAACAAGGAATGCAGAGACAGTGTCGCTACGTGCGGCTTTGACCACCGGTTACCTCCTTCTTCCACATCTTCCTCGAACTTTATCCACCTGTAACACGTTCATCCAATTTCTCCAAATACAAAGACGAGTGTACTGGAGCGGTAGATTTCTGTCAAGGCTGACCCAACTACCGACAAGTTCCGAATTACCAATGAGTACACGGAACGTAACCAATGATGAGGCCTTATTACGTGAAATATAAAAACCAGGTAAGTTTACAAGTTTAGAACTAATCGTCGATTTTGTGTACCTTGTCATAAGCCCTTTGCAGTTATGTATGATGTTCAGTTTAGTAGAGATGTCAGAAGAACGAAGGTAGGTTAGGTATAGGTAAGCAAATGTAATAAAAAGTAAGGGAGCCTCCTACCTGGCAGTCTCCTTCCACTCCAGTTCGTTTCCGTCCGTGGTAACCAGTTCCTCCATTTCACTGAAGAGTGGGTGAGGCTCGTGAGCTCCCCCATCGTCTGCATCTTCTCCGAGGATGAACTGCACGCGCTGGGCGGGGGGCGTAACTGAAACCGACGGCAGACAAACGGTTAGAGCAGCCAACATACGCGACGGAGGGTTAGCGGCAAGTTGCCATTAATATCCTCCATTCTGTCAAATAAAAAATACAAGAGGGAACTTTCAACCATGTATTTTTTAAAATTTGGTTTTTCGTAAGTTGTTTTACTTAGTCTCTCTTTTCTAAGAGGTTCAGGCTTCAGCTATAAATTCAAGCACAAGGATTTTTATTAACAGCAGAGTTTTCCTCTGCTTGGTATGGTTAGAAAAAGTTAAAACAAAACACTCTTCCTCCTCATGGACGAGGCATAAAAACATCAAATCTTTGACATCTCTCTTTAGGTACCAAGAGAGCACTTTTATAGGTACATCCTATCACCCAAATCCAGTCACAAGCGTGGACATCAACGACCTTACCTGGCTTTCCAATAACCTACATTTCAAAGCTGTTAGACATGCAAAAGGATCATTTAAAAATAAAGTAAAAAGGTTAAGGGAGCGAACAGGAAGTAACGGGGTCCATTTCCTTAGTAACCCGTCAATGCCGTAATACCATGGCAGCAGGTAAACTAAAAATCAATATGCAAGGTAGGTATGATATTTACATGCCACAATCATTTAAGTATAAGAATAAATAATACAAGTTAGTCCAAAATTAGGGGGTAGATATTTTTATTTATTAGAGGAGGAACGTGACTGTGGCTATTGCAGACGAAATCGTCTCTACCTATACAGACTCACACAGTGATATCTCACCAGGTACCTGCTTAGAGACACAGAGTCACAGGCTGTAAGGAGACACATAGATAATGCCTCCACCCTTGCTTTAGGTACAAAATATACACCGATTGCTTGACCCTGATCGCGAATAAACATGTTTTCGTATTCAGTATCTAGGGGTCAAAGTTGATTTTGTTTACCCACGTAGCAGGGTGAGAACCCACCTATCATCATCATCGATTCTTATCCTTTCTTAGAAAGACATGTTTTACAAAAACCCTTCCATTACCTCAATAAACTGATAACATACGGCCAAAAACAACAGAGCATTAAAAAGTATATCGAGGGTTCGACTGAGTAAATACCAAGGTGCTGGGAGCTCCTGTCAGCACCATGCAAATTTATTTAGATCGATAGAATAGGGTCGAGGAAAAGTCCATCCGCTGATCAAAGGCTCCGTCATTTCCGGCAAAAATGAGTGCAGAGAGAGGACAGGAGGATTCAATTTCCACTACAGAGACAAGAACCAATAGGTAACTCATCAACCCGATTGAAAAGTTCGAATTGGATCTTACGAATACCGTCCCACCGCGCCCCGCCGCGCCGTCCAAATCATTTATACCCCACCACTCCTAGACTATGGGTAGTTCAAATAACTGAAAAAAAATACTACTACGGAAAAGGTTAAAATAAGCAAAGAGAAAAAATGTGCCTAGTATACTCAAGGCCTGCAATCTTGTCTGAATGTAAAGCAGGGTAACGTCACTCCGATTTGACGTCATCGGAGACCCTACTTTATACTCAAACGAGGCAACGACCTCTAAAACTGTTACAACTTCTGATAATCTACAGCAGGTATAGATGTATAATCAACAAAGAAGAGTAAAAGAATAGTTAACACAGATTTTGGAAATATCTTACATATTTCACCATCGTCGCTAATGCTGGCTAAGCGACCTCTACGCCCCATCACCATGGGCCCTGAAAGTACAGATAGTTCCTTCTAATTTTTTAAATTTGGTTCGGAGCTCGAAATAACAAAATAATTGCAGATCATTCATGATATCTTAGGTTTGTTCAGTTGACCTTGTCCCTCGAACAAATGTGTGAGAAATTATAAAATGCCTCCCTTTCATATAAAAATCACTCACTTAGGCTGCGTCCTACCATACTCGCCTAACAGCTAAACCTCAGTTAAACTCGGTTTTTACCGTACGATAACTAGAATTTAACTGGAGTTAAACGTTAACCGAGTATGGTGGGACGCACCCTAAGGAATTAATCTAAAGTGTCTATATTTATTTTTCCTTATGGACTTCTGGATTTTAGTTTTTTTTTTAAATAGTCAAATTTAATGTCAACATCCCCAACCTGTGGATTTGAAACACCTAACGACGAAAAGACTACGCGTATATCTGCCATTGGAAGGATCTGCCTCAGACATATCCACCCGACTACAGACGTGCGCAGCCGGCAAAACACGTCAACTATTTCAGTTTGAAAACTTGGGCACGTACATCTAGAAAACGTTTACGAATGACCACGGGCACAGAAGGGGAACGAACCCCCATATTTCTCTTAAGTATTAATCTTAATTATCCGGACGTGTGACGATGATCTCATGATCTTATTTGTAAGTAGGTATCTGAGAAGGGGGAAGGAATGGAGAAATCGGAGAGGTGTGACCTGGGTACAGCAGAGGGGCTATAGGGAGGGGGACGGGCAGGGGCTGTGGGAGAGGGAGGGGGTTGTCGGGAGGTGTTGGAGTAGCAGAGGCTAAGCCAAACACGTTCCTAACTTCACATTTTCCACCTTCGTTTCTAATTTAACTTGTAATTATTTGTGGTTAGCTGGAAAACTCAGCAATTTCAGAACGCGTCCTGCTGTAATGCTGGAGTTACGTAGGAATTTACCAGGGCTTCACAAACATTTTCAAGATTTGGACGTTGTGTTTTGGACTTGAACTTTGGATATAGAACACCCTGTAAGTGGGGTATTTTCCCCCCCCAAAATTTCACTGTTGTAGAATTGCGAAAGAGTAGCGAAGCTAAACTGTACCAACTGTACCTACCTGCCCAGCAAATACATCCTAATACAATAAAAATAAATGATTCACTAACTAAAAAAAACACTCCACGAAAAAACTAGCTAGAGCAAGTGAAAATGTTCAACAGAGTCGAAATTAGAAAACTCTCGAAACATAAAGTCTGAATAAAAGTGATTCAATCCAGTTGAATAGGTAAAGAGTTCCACAGTGGGAAAGTTGAGAAAAGCGGGAAAATTGCCTCTTGTCCAGAATTAACAGAAACAGTCGCTGCCGCTGTTTGAAAACAATCACACCTAAAGTGGTTTCAAATCGACCACGTTTACTAAATGTCCTTCATTATTTTCCTCTTTTACCTTTGACTTCAGCAACATTAAAAAGTTAAAGGCAACTTAGCCCAGTTTTAAACGGAACAGATACCGAACTTCACTGGCCTTAACGGCTACATGGATAATCCATTACCGAAGCTTTCAAAATTCTGGAAAATTTTTCTTCTTTTGGTAAACGCTTCATAATCAGAATAATAAAACACTAACAGACCTGAATATTTAAGGCGGAGTGACTAATAACGTTGCATCCAACGGGCCACACTATTTCTCTCTCAAATTAAAAATTAATAATATTCTTTGTACCCTTAGGTCCACCAAATGCCAACTGGTTCAAAAACTAGAATTTTTTGTGTAAGTAGCCTTTGAGCAACCCAGCAATGACAGTCATTCCAGAACTTCAGAAAACTTCGGAGTGAAAAGTGAGACGTTTGAAAACAGCTTATCTGACACTGGCTGAGGCAGAATGGGCCCCTTCACATTCAAGTACTTCTTAGAGGCTCACTTTCTTACTTGTTCAAATATCGATTGTGACTGACGCACAGACGTTAGGTATATACACCCTCACCTAATTAGCAACAGGAGGGAAACGATGGGGAAAAAATCTGGCAGCAATTCTGCACCTTCACCTACCTAAACCCGGTTACAATGATGGCAATCTTAACAAACAGTACGAGTATGTACTTATACATGCGAGTCATAGGAGAAGCAACCACCTACAATTGTGGGATTTTTTTTGTGACGAAACAAAGTCAGTTGGAAAGAGAAAATAAGTTTTTTTCCTACGGATAAATTCAAAAGTGGCGAAGAAAGAGAAAGTAGGTTTGTTATTTAAGGTTACAAGGTCACAATATGTAATTTCCAGGCTTCGCTAGCACTGTCTTCAAAGAACAAATAAAACACATTACTTTATTGGTAAACTCTTCCTATAGGATTGGCCCTTCTTTCACACGTTCTAAAACCTATCTCCTTTACAATGAAGTGAAGTCTGAAAGTGATAAAGCTCTTACTTGGTCTGTCCTCGCCGGCATCTTCGCTGCCCCTCCGCGTATGATGTTTGTGCCGCCTATGTGAGTGCTTTCTGTCCGGCAGATGTACTCCGACGAATACTGTGTTGGCTCTGTGACCTGCGGCAAATATGGATAGTTCAAACCGAGGCTGAATAAAAAGAAACCGTCGGAAAATGCTTTAGACTGCAACATAATAATTTCATGTATTTAGATTTAGTAAAATTCGTCTGAGAAGACAGCTCTCAGTGTCTCCGTAGGTACCTTACAGTACCCCTTACAACTGAACCGGGGAAGGGTGGGGTGGTATACCTACAGTGAATACACGCAAAAAAATGAGGGGGGGTAGGTACTGGTACAGGTGCACTACCTAAGGGCACATCTTCAATTTTTTACGCTGATAATAAACTGACCCGCCGTGGGTAGGATATTGAAAATGTGTCGCAAATCCGCAACCCACAGGTGGGTATAATAAATAATAAAGAATTTGGATGAAATACTGATGAGAAAAGAGATGGTCATAAATTATTTATGGCGAGGAAGAGCCGGATGCCGTGACAGATATAAGCTGCTTCTCTGTCAAAAACTATCACGGCAACTATCGATTGCATCTTTCATCCTCCTCAAACCTATAAAACCACCACACGCGATAATTCCATTATTCGAGTCTGTGACAAATCAAGGGAAAGCACAGTCATTCAATTAGGAAAAGCAGAAGCAGCCTCACACTCAGCAAGACAATAAAAGAATGTATAGGTACAAATATAGGTATAGTGAACGAAAAGTCCAGGGTAATCCCGAGGGAAGGGAGTTTATTACTACTGTTATTTTTAGGTTTTTTTTTCTAGCATCACCGTTGTCATCAGTTTGTTCGCACATTAAAACCTCTTGTAATCGCGCTACAGAAAGACAGAACAGAGTTTAAAATTTCCCTAAGAGTGGAAAGATAGTATGATGGAAAAACAAAAGGTGAACCGTTCCCGACCTCCCGACAACCACATTTGTTTTTGTTTCTCAGCTCAACTTACCTCTTTAGTCGGAAAAACAGAACTGTGAAAACTTCACTGTAAGGAAAAAACTTAAGAAAGTTCTAGGGAGAAACCGTATTTATCTGCCTACCTACACGCTTTACTAATTGGAAAGTAAATCTAATTTTTCTCTAAGGTTTTTTTTGTTTTGCAACGTTGTTTTGAAATCTCGGGCATCGCGTTGATTTCATCCATCATAAGCGTACTTAAAGGCTATACTCTAGGCTGCTCTCCAGCCCAGCTGACGGTCCATTTCCGAAGCAAGTTAGCAAGGGGCAACAGCAATCGAAAGTTTTTCATTCTACTTTTATTTTATATTGAATACATGTCCAGCGTTGCAAAGCCACGAAGTACTTATCTGATAGGTAACGTGCGTGCGAGAGGAGAATTCAATTACTTTAAAGTACTCGTATTTAATTTACGCAACCGTCTATTGTGGTTGCCAATTTCACTTAAGAGGACGCTATACCTGACGATGCATTTTTTGCCGCCCATAAGATTAACAATGCGAGCGGCGATTCATTTTCAAGGTTTACCCTTGGTTGGAAAGACACAAAATTTTGCCTATACCTAGCCCTAACAATGTTCTAGGTCGTGTTCGAAGCAGATTTCCCATTTTTTTACTGGTTTTCGAGATACAGCACTTTTATTGAGGTATGCGATGCTAGCATTTGCAAAACAGTTGCAATGAAAGAAACCAGTGAGAAATTGGGAAATCTGCTTCGAACACTCCCTAGAACATTGTTAGGGCTATAGGTACAGGCAAAATTTAGTGTCTTTCCAACCAAGGGTAAACCTTGAAAATGAATCGCCACTCGCAATGTTAATCTTATGGGCGGCAAAAAATGCACCGTCAGGTATAGCGGACCCTTAATGCAAAAACATAGGTAAGTAGGTCTCAACAACACCATAATTCCAGACTCACCCTCAAAGTCTGCATCAGTGTAGCTCGGTTGGTGTATCTTAAGCGCCCCAGGGTCTCGTGGAGCCTCATCGTCCCCCTGCGATGTTTCCATCACCCAAGGTCTATAAAAACAAAAACAAAAATGGTTTTAACGCAGGTATTTTAAACTTGCTATAGACATATAGACATTCAACTTCCAAATCAGCGACAAATACCTAAGCCATTAGCATATCGAGCAGGTCTATGACGTTTCATAATAGGCACAAAACTGTCATCTCATAATCACCGGTTAACAAAGTACCTAACGTAGTATCCCACGTCACGGAAACAGCAATTTCAGAAATGCGCAAAAAAGATTTAAACGCTCCCAGCTATAGAACTTGATTGTTACATCAACTCTGGAAAGTATTTAATCTTCAAACTGCATTCCTACACACTGGATCCAATGAGGAATTGCTGAGTTAGTAAATTACAGACTGGACACTTTTTGGGCTTCCCGGCGACTCAGTGCTGATCGGTTTGGCCCACATCCTATGCGTGTAACCAATCGATAGCCAACTTCGTTGCCCCATTACCAGATCAGTTACTCTGAAGTAGTCTGAAGTAGGCTTCTAAAGAAACGGAGCGTCATTTGTTAGATAAAGGCGTGGTACTTTTGAACTTTTAAAAAAATTGAGCGATTAGCGTGTTGTTTGCTTTTTCTTATAGCAATTAATCAACCGATCGAGTGAAGAAAATTGCTGACTTGGGCTTCCAGCATTTAAACACACACCTGAATGCATAAAGTGCGCAAATGCTGTCTTCATTACGGTTTAATTTATTGTAATAGCCAATCCACGTCTGATTAGACTTGCAAATAACAAGAAACTATGGCAACCACGGACCACGGCAAGCCACCTGCTACTTGGCAGCAAGGGTGGGAAAAATTCAATTTCAGATGAAGTATAGCAATAATATGTACCTTCCTATGTGCGTTTTGGACCTGAAATATGTAACCCACATAAAGAAAGGCATCGGGCACACTGTTCGAGTATGTATTTCCAGCAGCGAGCTTTCCGCCGTACTTAACAAATTGTTACTGTAGGTCGACGTTTACATCCACTTTAAACGATCGACCAAGGTTAATGGTGGTTATGTCACATGCCATGGAGCATATTCTCAGCAATTGAACCAGAACACACATTTCGCACAATGGGTACACATTAGGCAGTTGCCATGAGGTACACGCACAACATTACCATCAAGGCTTTGCGAGCAAAATTGTCATCAACGGTTGATAAAGACTAGGCTGAATTTCACCACTTTCCGATAGTGTCTATAACGAGAGGATTTAACGAACGGATTTACGTTATCGTATGTTTAGCTTACGACAAGTGCGATCGCAGAGAAACGAGTGCAAGCGCAAGGCATTTGTCGTAAGCTAAACATACGATAACGTAAATCCGTTCGTTAAATCCTCTCGTTAAAAGACACTATCGGAAAGTGGTGAAATTCAGCCTAAGTCAGACCAAATATAGGGATGTTCAGTGACCAGGGGCGCCAATATCGGTAGGTTAGTTACAATAGCACCGAGATATAGCAAACTACTTTTTCGCCGAAGAAGGTTGAAAATCTGTCACTCTCTTTCGATCACAGACAAATTAAAAGGGCGGGTGGTTTGGGATGGGAAACTTATGTAATGAGGCCGAGAGTAGAAGCAGAAAAATATAGGGCTCTGCATGATAACAGTGATAAGAATCCGCAGGGTCTATAGAGTCTATGTTCTTTCTACCTGCCACTCTGCCTGTACCATATTTTTCTCACAATGACAATGTAAGGGGACATAAAGGACAGATAAAGATCTGACTTCCGAAATTTACTGTAGGCTAGCCGCCAACTACCTTTGGAGATTTTGCTGTTTGTCTCGAATGCGACGCAACAACTACGCAACCAGCTGGCAAAGCGCCTACTTTTCGAAAAAGCTCGCACAGTTACCTCCAAACAAAACCCTCCTAACTAACGCATTCAGAACTAACCTACCCTACACCCACGCACAACGCATAATGTTTTTATATTTGGACGAGTGGGAAAACACAACGATTTCTAGGCACAGAACACATTATCAGATCAGATCAGCGCCATCAGTGTCAACAGAGTATAGATACCTACCGATAAAGTTATAAATCACAGCTTGAGTGCGGATGTTATAAAACACAGCTTGAGTGGTTGTGCCTTCTAATGTTTTCTAAATTTCCTTTTGAGGAAATCCATATCTACTTTTTTGATTTTGATAAAAGCAGGTTACATTCCCACTTTTTCCCATTAAGAAATTAATTATGCCACGTCAGCGTTTGAAAAATTGTTATTGAATTGGAAAAAAACCACAGAAAAATTAGGGAATCTGCGTTGGCATTGCCTGGTTAGAACACTACTAAGGCTAAGGCTACGTTTCTTTACCCAAGGGAGAAAATTAAAAATAATTCGCCACTCGCAATGTTAGCCTTCTTCATCAGCTCAAGCGGAGCCTTGGCCTGATACAAAATTTGATAAGGGCGACAACGATGAAATGATATCAGTGAAGTAGGTATAGTATGCAGGTACATTATACCTGAGGGCCAGATTGCTCCAGGCCGGAGCATGGCGCGGCGCGAGGGTCAGCGACCTCTATCGCTCCGCGGCTGCTCCTCCGTTTATATTTCTGCTCCATTCATCCGAGCAGATGCTTTTGGAGTACCAAGCTTGTGTCTGTGCTCAGAGCTATTGTCACGTCGCAATTCGAATATAAACATTATGTCAGCTGCCAAAAAAGAGCGTGTTTTCATTCTCCCAGTGAGAAGAAATATTCCACTTTCTCAAGCTGCGACTTTTGACCGTCCCTCAGGTAAACTATATATAAGCGTCAGTGCAGATCCTCAAGATGAAACGGATGTCACGATCTCGACTTAAAAGAACCTTTGCACTCCAGCCTTCACAATATACATAGATAAACCACTGAGGGTAGGTTCTATTCTTTGATTGTTAAGAGTCACTAAGTCTAACCCGTTAGTAACGGTAACCACTAACTAATAACCACTCCTATCCTCTAACTGCGAGCTTACTGACGCTTGAACTTTGATGCAGATAAAAAAGGCATATCCCGAGATTGAACTGTTGTGATTTGTGTCCTCCAGAAGACTAAGTTATTTCTACAAGACTTCGTTAGCCCCAAGGAACCCACATCCTATTGAAATGGGGCGTCCACTTCACATGAGCCTAGGCGAGAAAATCCAGGTATGAACAAACCTGTGGCCTACCCTATGCGATATTATATTGCCAGGATGGTGCCACATGCCCGTGTAGTGGGTTTGCAACAAAGGACCCGGTCGGCCTTGAAGCAGCGGTGCCAGACAGGTGGCCAACGGGTTTTCGTTAGGTCTGGTATGCCAGGCGCTCGCAGGGGTAGATAGAGAGAGAGATAGTGACTAGCGAGGGGTGGGGGAAATACTAGTAGCTAAGCACCATATCGGAATCGAATGGTACCAAGTACCAAAGGACTCTGCACTGCAGATAGTAGATACTCCTAACCTCACGAGGAGTGAATCGGGAGAGGTGGGGGTTGAAGTTCAGAATAAACATATGTACGTACTTATCAGAGGAGTAGACGTACACATACAAATTTCCTACCATGTACTAAGTACCATGCATGGTACAAAATCAAGGTGGATGGAATCAGGATTAGGGCGCTATTTATAAGAGGCGCATTACGATGAAAGATGACTTTGTATAGGTATAATCAATCACTTCCTGTTGGAACACTTGGAACGACTGATAACCACTTGGATACAAGGAATCGGTTGTGGCAGTCGCGTTGGGTCAAACGAAAGTCAAGTACGTGTATACCCAAACACTTGAATGTCACTTCCCAGGAGTCTGGATTTTGGCGAGGCGCTGAACTGCTGAAGTAACCTTTAGCATGGGGAGAAGGGGAGTCACCGTCTCCCCCAGAGGGTGCTCCAAAATAGACCTCGCATCTCCTTCCGCATCGCTGCCTCTCGGACCAATTTCACAATGACAATGACACGAGTGACACGGTTATTGGCAGCTGAGCATTAGTGGCTGCCACCCCTCAATTTTATGCTGATCAAGAACTCTTACGCAGCTTTTATCCATAGGCATCCGAAAGTTTGGAAATTGCAAAATTTCAAACTCGGCCCCAGTGAAATGTCGAAAAAGTTGGTAACTACACACCTACCTATGTTCTGTCGTCAATCGTTGCCTCTTACGCAAACAACAAGAATTTCTTTTTCTTATCAGCGACAAGTGCCAACACACAAAATGGAAAATAAGTTCAGTGTAATGAGTAGGCTGTCCTTGATAACGATAATACAGAGATGATAATTTCTGTTTGCATCGTCAAAGCCTTCGCTTTTCAAACACCAAGAAGCCAAGAAGTGGAAGGACCTTTACCTTTACCAAAATGAGTTTGCTCACGGGTTCACGCGTGAACCTATGGTGGATATATTACCAAGGATGGTGCAATCAAGTTCGAATTTCGTCTTCAGGGTGGTCTATTTACGCTGATTGACGTAAGAACAGTTACCTACTGGGTAGCGCCGGGGAGGGGAGGAGGGGAGGGGGGGGGGAATAAGTATCCACTGTGCTCAGCTTGCAGAACTACCAAACACCAGCTCCCAAGCAAAAGCTACCTAAGTTAGCCAGGGCCCTTCCTCTCAAAAAATGAATGCTCCTTGTAGAAAAACCTGAGGGACTTAGCTAAGAACCAACCTATACTAACCTACCTACCTACTCCAGCAGCAGAAAACCAAACAGAACTTGTTGATTAAAAATGAATAACTTTACACCTTCAACAAACCTGTTATCCGCCTTCGCAAAGAGCCATTTCTAATACAGCAGGTAATCCAAAATCCAAAAAGCAGCAAAATCACCCCACTTTCACATGGTTTCACAGAAGTTTGGGCTTGTTTTGATATTTGGGGGCGGTGACGGTGTTTGGGGGACTCGCTGCGCGCCACGAGTGCGTCCCGCTCTCACAGAGGCTCAAACACAACTGCGACTGGTGCGACTACTGCGAGAACCCAAGTTGAAGCTCCATGATATTGATCGGCGGGGAGGTCGCCCCCCTTTCTCTTGGCTTGGTGACTGCGTGTGTTAGCTGATAAATCAAAACTTCTTTTATTGGCGCCTAATGCACCTAATCATTGCCACTGTTACACACTTTTCCGGTGGCAGGTGAAAGCAACTTTTCCACTTTTGGAAAGGGTTCGTGCGTGCCATCTTTAAAAGGGAAAGATGCCGAGGGACCTCTCCGAGCAAGCAAGATTGGAGATACAGCACCTAGCACCCAAGGAAACTTAACACATAATATACTGAGAAGGGGAGAAATGTCAGCAATGTAGCTTCAATAGCCAATTGGCCGTCTTGGTGTTTGTGAGAGGCATTTCCCTCTGCACTGTTCATTCAGCCGTTGTGAAATGTCTGTCGAGGCTTTCAGTGATTCGGACCTAAAATATATCGAGACCCAAATCAAGTAACTGGACCAGGCTGGGGAGATGTCGGTTGAGCACGGCTCAAAATAATTCGTGAATCTTTTTAGCTGCCGGTCTTGTCCCCACTCACTCAGGATTCGTTCGTCCAAGCGGCCTGCACAACGGCAAAATGTCCAACACAGACGCTTAGCATTTACTGACAGCGGGGGTTGTTGGGTGTGATGCAACGAACGTTTCGCTGTTACCGCATAAGGCCTCCCTTTGGGTCACTATTAGGGTCCCATTGTTTACATAACCACATTGAACTGGTCAGGCAGCTCTGAAGGGTCACAGCAGCAACAGTAAAGGGTAATCAAGGGCTTTATGCGCTGTATGAATTTGAATGGGGCTAGTAGGTAACCAGCTCAACAAAGATGTAAATTTTGTCTCCACAGAGAATATTCTGAAAGTGATCCAAATTTTTCTCACTTCAAGGGTTGCAGGGCAAGTATAGTATAGCCACTCTGACCTGCCTGGCCCGAGGCCATTCTGTGTACAGGGAACAATGCAGAATGCCCTCGGGCCAGGCAGGTCAGAGTGGCTATACTATATTAACGAAGAGATACGAGTTTCCTCAGTTGCATAGGCACTTGCATTGGCGTCATTAACGCAACGCATGTAGGTGCATCGGGTGCACTGTCATTTTCCTCAGATGTTGTATTACAATCTTGGGTATAGAATTGAAGCGTAAGCCAAGGTAAGAATCTAGTAATTTCCCCTGAACCTATATTTAAATAATTACGTAACTAACTGTTCCTGATGTTTCTAAACATGGAGGTGAGCACACTAATGGACTGCGAGCGCCAGGGTATGGGTATGGTAGTGTATGAACAGAATGAATGAAGGAGGAGGGACAGCACTTGTTTGAACGATCGAACGAGCAAATTACTATAACACCACCATCAGACGAATCAGCCTATACTTGGCTGAAGATTTTTCAGTAAAACCAGGTCTGTTGAATGATGTAGGTATTATGTTGAGCTGACGGCATAATAACATGGAGTTCCGGTAGCCAAAAATAATTCATCTTCGATAGAGTGTATCGATGAATCTTCAAACTTCAGAAAACGGCAAACGCCTATGCACGTGGACGTATTTGGAGACACTTTTCAAGACACGAAGGACCAGGCGACCTTGGAGAGAGCAAAAAATTGTTAACTGTCCATCCGTTGCCGGTGCATGAGTCACCCATCTACTGGATTATTATTGGCTTGTGTCCCGACTAATCGGAGTGTACGAGTATTCTGTATTCAAGTCTCCACTCTCGGCATTCTCCAGTAACTCTGTCATGAGAGACACGCATATTGATATGAGCACTTCTCGATCGAGACTGGATCTCGCCTTCGCCTCTATACTTTCCTCTCGCTCACTAGACACTTGAATAGTGCTTCTGGTATACAAAATGCTCAATGGTTTACTTGATTCATGTAGATTTCAAACCTCACCAATACGATTTTTTCCGAGGGGTTAACCACTCGTTGGGAATCTCGTTGGGAATCATTGGAAATCTTTATGACATCTCAGGGAATCTTGGAATTTTTTGGAGTGGTTACCCCTTCGGGGTTCATCTTTCTATCGTTGGGAATCTTTGTAAATCTTTATGGAATCTCAGGAGTGGTTACCCCTTCGATTTTTTCAATCTGCTGCTCATTCCTGCTGAACCTCCAGAACGCAGAACAGTTCGTTTGGCGCCAAAATGTAACTTCGATTGAGGGTCAGCGTCCCATACGACCTTCGAAAGAACATTTGCATTTTCTTCGTATAATGTAAATATAGCATCGTAAACAGCGACTTCAACCGCCTGCTATTTAAAAACGACCGGGAGCCATTGATTTGTGTTACCAATTACCACACCTTACACAGTAAAAAGGAAAATTAAAAAGCTACTGTGGATCGATTCAACTTGATTTCAGGTTTGGCTTAATAAGGTACCTACTTAGAGGGGCAGCATGATCCACGATCCACGGCACTACCAAATACCTCTCCATTATAGCCATCAGGCGGAAACACGAATCACACAATGGGGACATAATACGAAGTTTTATATAGGTTTGTGGAAACCGAACCGGGTATACCATACCTCAGTGTAAGAGTATACTTTTAGTGTACACTAACACTTCAGTTGGTAATTTGAAAATTTCAGAAAAGCTAGCTATCAGAAAAACTCTGATCAAAATTGAAGCTTTGGAAGTTCGCCAGATGAATCGACAAAGTGGCGCTATAGGGTCCTAGGAACAACCATACCATCCCTCCGTCTGAATTTATGCTGATCACACGAATGTAAATGTTCAGTACCCGTACAGAATTCTTTCAGGTTACAAGCAGCATCTAAAATTCGGAGGAAGTAGAGGGTGCTAAGAATTGAGTGTTGAGTGTTTCCTCAGCTGCCGTGGCAATGGCAGCATTATCTGCGCCAATGTAGGCTCCTACAGAGATAACGCAGTTGCGAGGAAAACGAGTGACAGGAGCAACAGGGCATCGCCTCAGTTGAGAAGTTCACAAACAGACCAGCAGTCAGGTAGATAACCTAGGTTTATCAAGCCTGCCGAGGTGCATGGCAACGGCCAGGTATACAAATCCATAAGTCATACTTAGTTGTCACTTTCTACTGTCCATATACCACAGGGAATGTATAAAATCCAGTAATATTTTCTCGGAACACAAAAAAGCTAACAAAAACTTAACCGACCAATATCATACGATCTTATTCTATCATTTGGAAAGCGCACAGAAATGCGCAAGAAAAATAAAATGGAAGCTGTGCAGCAGTGCCGCTAGTCAATGGTAAGATGCCTGCAAAGAAGCATTAACTTCTGATAGTGATATAGATAACCTATCGGTATAGCTGACTTACAGCAGCGGGCTAGAACTCTATAGGTACCTACTGCCGGGCGTGGTTCTAACCAAATAACTCGATGAAGGAGAGACATCGGTACATTATGGCGCTTTACGGCTAATAGGAACCCTACGATAACAATACAACACGAAGTATTCTCAACAGTCTCAATTTTCAGACGTAAAATAGACAACAGCACATGAACCAGCGCGAAAAGGTCATAATGGTCGTTCTGAGCCCGACTGCAGACTGAAGGCTTTATCTACCTCAATATGCACTCTGTATATACCAAACGTGCCATTAGTTAAGTGGCTCTCTTTGTCCTCTGTCACGTAACTCCAACGCAATGTGACCCTTAACTGCCCCAGGGAATTAGGTACGTTCTGCGGCTGGGCGGAACCCCCTTTTCAAAGGTAAAAACAAAATTAGATGGAATGGAAGTAACTATATATCCCCAAAACAAATCCCTTACAAGGCTGGTGTGGAAACACGCATTTTTTCTTCAGTTCGCTTTTTCTACGTATCCAAGTAAGTGGATGGGCAGCTTTAAGAAAAGTCGATGGTTGACGCGTGTGGGGCGATGCCCTTCACGCCAGAACGCCTGCATGGGCGTTGGGAGGTACGGAACCTCAAGCAGACCAAGAAGAGACCATCAAGGGGCCTTCGACCCAGAGCGGTCATCGCACAGTGCCAAGGCTCAAGGCTCCTGCATCTTACCTGAATCCCAAATGCGGACATGGAAATGGAAAGGAACCCCCATATAGTTTTAAGCTTTAGGTGGAGCGGTAAATGCGTTGGGAACGGTAGGTCCCGGGTCAATATAAAGTCCAAAAACAACGAGGCATTATGACGATGATATTTCCGCTGTCCATTGAGACTGCAAAGAATGACTGAGGCCAGTGAGATGAGATAGAATGTCGCTGACATGCAGCGGGAGCCAAATGGAAATCTCGAGCTTTGGCAACAGGCAACACCAACATCACTCACAACACAGCAGCTTCAAACCGGACCGGTCAGCAACCACTTGACTAATTTTTTACCATCGAGTACAATAAATCTTGAATGAAACGAAAAAATGGAGTTTCACCCCTGACTTGCATGATATGTAGGTAATATACAGTAAACAGACCAGTCAAGAACTTTTTTGAAGAAGTGAATTCTACTTCGCTTATGAAACTGCAGATGTTTTAGAAGAACCAGGTGCACTTTAAAAACCTTCGTTATTTTCAGCAGAGCTGGAAAAATTGGGGCGAGCGAACTTTTATTATTACGAACAAAAAGGACCACCACTATCACCAGAAATAATAATTGATGGTAATTGGTGACAAATGCTTGTAAGGAATATTTATTCATGAGTGCGCATGTGGTTAAATTGTTGTCGGCAAACTTTGACTTTATCAATTAAAGGGCAGTCTGTCATGCAACTCGTTATGCCTCGTTACTATCTTCCCACAGAAATACACAAGTGGCAGTCAGCCCGCCAGAAGAAAACTGCAGTAGCAGTTATTACAGCTTGAGGAGGAAAATATGGTCACCCACACCTACCCTTCTCATCTCCCCCTCCCGAGGGAAGGGGGGGGGGGATTCCCTCCCCCTTGCCACCCTTGTCTACTCCCACACGCTTTACCCTGCCATGAAGGAACTGAGAATAGAATCCACCATCCACCAACAACTCAGGTCCAGTCTAGACCAGAGACCTTTCATGGTCTGGTGAACCTGGTGGTTTTAGTCTCGGTCTTAATTGGTGACGCCGGCGTTGGCACTCGTGCATACTGGAGTTCAACACCCCCACCTCTCTCTGGATCGCCAATACAGTTCAGGCACAGACCGTTATTACGGAACATGGCACCAAGGGATTACAAGCACCGCGAGGTGCCTGAATCTAAAGATAACCAGCGGTCAACAGCGGAAGAAGGTTTGCAAAGGAACAGCACCCCCCTACAGATTTGAATTTGTTCCTAACGTTCTGATGTTACTGCACAGAACTGTAGAGAGGTGTCAAGACGTAAAATGAAGCCACGGCGAGTCTCCTGCTGACACACCCACGCTCATCTAATTTTGAATCACAAAGTCGTAGACGCTGTAAAACAATGGAAGAAGGCGAATAAAAAGTCCCAACTGACCGGCAATAACCTCATCACCCAGCGGAGGAGGACACATTCCAAGAATATCCCAAACACACAACAGCCAAGGAGAAAAAACTCACTTCCTGAATGTAGACATGAACCTTGTGAATCTCGATCGAAAATTGGTTGGTGGCGGAAGATCATCCACGTCCATATCCTCCATGGTCGCACTTTGTTTTGAAAATACCAGAGAACTTTAGAAAATACACAAGCGGTCAACACCAAAGTTGCATCGTTACTGAAATCTCGCTCATAACTTGCCAGTCCATGTAACTTACTCAGCTGCTTCTTGGCAGAGATGCCCCGTGTTTATAAGAAGCCAAAACCCAGATCTATCTTGGCCCAACTTCTTTTCAATGAGCAGAGTTTGTTATGATTCCGTGCTGTCAGTGGACCAGCGCACTTTCGGACTAGCCCATCAATTTTGAGAATGTTGTGCTGCCAAAAATAAAATAAAAACAGTACGGACACTTGTTCCGCTTGACATTGTTTGTAACAACCAATGTGAAGTTTGTCATGTGCCGTCTGCTCCAGTGGGGAAACGCTGCAAAAAACTAAATCTGGTTGAATCAATGGGATCATCTGGACATAAATGTCCACATTCACAGAGTGAAAGGACTCAAAGGGGAATTTCCCAACAATGTCAGGCAAGATTGAAAATTCAATCCATTCCCCTCGATTCCCATTTCAGGAAAACTGGCTCGTGTTGGGCCTTTAGGTCTGTATCACATTGCCTCTTCATCCCATCTACCATCTATCTATTGGAACATAACTTTTAGTACAACAATCAACTTTTCCATTCAGTATCGATAGAGATGCACTACCCAAATCGGCGCTTTTCAAAAAAAAAAATATAAAAGCTCCAGCTCCAAAAAATAAACATGCTCTAACAAAAACTCCGTTCACTGTAAAAAGTATTTCAAATATAAACAGCTGGTTAATTATCCCAATAAGGCAGTGGCTGTAATGGTAGGTTGTTGCTAACTATGCAGTAATGATGCAGCTGGCCGTGGGATCGATGAGAAACAGACTAAACAGCAGTTGAATGACTGACCAACAGTATATCTGTCCGCTGTCCCATGCACTGCATATGCAGTGCATTAACCTTGAAAAATCAAGAGAACTATGAGATGAGTCCTCTCTGAAGGAGGTCAGCCGTACCGTACCACATTTTTCTGAGATTTTATCCCACTGATAAGCTTGCTTCTCTATTTTTTTTTTTTTTTTTTTTTTTTTTTTTTAACGTTTTGTTGACCTTGTTCCACCCAAAATAGGTGGAACTAAAGTATAAAACGCCTGATTTCAACCGGGAGAGAGTTATATAGACGAACACCTAAAATCGGAGGACTGTTCAAACGAAGGGAGGTAGCAAATTTGCCTACATGTATATTTGAACACGACCGAGTTTTATAAGAGTGAAAGTTTGAATTAAGAGGAAAGTGTTCTGGGTGTTCGCGAACAAATAATAATACCTGATAAATGAAAACACAAGGAGCAGGGAGAATAGAGAATTTCTGAAAAAGTGACCTGCATGAAGTACGCGGTGGCTAGTTTTGGAAGATACAAAATGAGAGCAACTCTACGACTAACAATCACAAGTTTACCGCCTTACGGAAAACTGCACAAAATCTTTACTTAGGAACAACGATAAATAAATCTTAGCTTTAAACTTTAAAGGATTGTTAGGAATAGGGCCAAGGCAAAAATGGATCAAAGGCTCAAAGCTTCGAAACCCCTCGTGACTGACCAAGGACGGGGTAAGTGGGTAATTTGAATCAATTTTACCTACAAATGTTTAATTTCTACTTCTGAAGGAAAGGACCCATGCAACTACCAATTCACCCATGATAGGACACCAAAAGCTGTAGGATAGTTACAGCATTTTTTCAGAATGATGTCCTACCTTCATACCTAGCTTCTTCAAATTTGGAGCTGTAAGTACAACCTATCCAGTCAGCCTGCCCGTGAAATCAATCACATGCATGCTTCTCGCCAAGTAAAATCCATTTAGGGAATACTAGATTGCCATCGACAAATCGCCTAGTTCTACATGTTAATATGTACGTGGGACTTCTTTATCAGTAGGTAACCCAGTGACCCACTTGTGTGACTACTATATGGCTCTCCCGTGCATGGAGGCTAAACTCAAACACCGATATGGAAATACCTTTGTATTTTTAACCGACCCCTATCCCATACTCAAGATAAACGTTGCTATTTCAAAAAATCATTCCGAGTAGGAGGTTTATGGCCAGTATTTTACCTATAGTACCCGCTCGTACGTACCTATAGGCATAGGCTTCGTAACCTACCACCTGCTTCTCACTTCCAAAAATTTGCAGCCATGCCATAGCCATGGTCGCAGGTTAAGTTAAGCATAACTTTCTACATCCATACAAGTGGGTAAGCAGAAAGTCAACAGATTTCAAACACCTCCACCTACCTAAAATGTAGGTATTTCATACAAAAATGGGAAATCAAAATCTCCACGACCTATTTTCGAAATCCTAAGGACATGAGTTAGGTAGATACTCACAGAAATTTGCTGCTGAGGATTCGTTCAATATCCGTAAACCGCACATTTTTATTCTGATAGGCTGGTAATATTTTCCGCTTGATGCTATCCATTTTCAGACACTTCAAAAAAAATCCACTAACAAACAACGAATTGTTTACTCTCCTAGAATAACCGTTCGTCAACTAACACCAACCGGTGACGAGCGACAGTTCCGTTGCACGTACGATAAAATAGTCTGTGCCGAGGCCGATGTCTCCATTTTCGCGCTTCAAACCATTCTTTACCAATCAAAACTAAACTAATCTGTCCATGAGAGGTGCACAACAAAGTGATGAAGAGCTAGGACTGTAATGGCGGGCAACTGCTTGCCACCTGGCTTGTGGTGCGACTCTAACTCGAGACTGGACTAGCTGCCAACTGGAGGGTGGCATCGCATTGTGCCGTTTTAGGGTGGTAGCGACATCTTTTAGAAGATTGTGGCAACTAGCATAGGGGTGGTAGCGCGCACTAGATAGGGAGGCATGTACTGCGGGAACGGCACCTACAACATAGGAGGGACTTGTCTTTTGACCATTAGTGAGCAAACCTTTTCCCTATCATTTAACACGTTCACTGAAGAAGCAACATATTTTTTTTTTAGCATAGAAATAACAATCGGGGAACCGGTCAAAAAATACAACCACCTCGAGGCTAACTGAAAGAAGATTGGAATAAAATTGTTCGCACTCAAGAAATGTAGAGGGGACGTAGCTATCATAAATTAGACAACATATCAGCAAAAAGTCAGAAACACTTCAGAAATCACAGACTGACACTTCTACTCAGTCAGTGAGAAGGAAGTTTCGAACAGTTCCGCTGCACTAAGCGCGGTCGGTATTTTTAGCCGCGATAAGCACAGGAGGATGCCGAGAGACACCGAGTTGCCGATGCCGAGTACTGACCAAGTTGACGCCGCGCTGGCGACATGGCAGTTGCCGCATGGCTTCGTGGCCCTGAGGTGACGTCACAACCCGCTGGAGAGAGGTGGGAAACTCCAGCTCCAGACCCGGCAGCCGGCACATGACACCAACATGTTCCAGCTATTTTTAATCACCGCCTGTTCCATATTTCATTTCGCGGCTTTAATCTGATTGCAAACTTGCAGAGTGGTCTAGTTTTTATAAAGCTTCGTAGCTTCAAGAATCATTTCCTTACACTCTAGGGTGGGCACCTATCATCATCGCCGAACCCTTTTCAATAACTACTCTAACTACTTAACCACTAACCTACTCCACTGAGAAAGATTTAATTTGTAGATACTGCTAGCGGTGCAAGCCTATAAAAGAGTGACTCATAACTATTTGTTTACCTGTACCTACACTAAAAGTGAGATACCGCGAGTACCTATCCTATACCTATAGGAATCTCGCCAGTTCCACACACTGAATATCACACCTTTCCGCGGCCCTACGAGGCACGGCCAGGTAGATGGGGTACTTTATACTTTAGCATTTTTAGGAGTGACAAGGATAAGGCCAATACAACTTATTACAGAAAAAAAAGTTGGAGAAATGCCAGCAAAACCCCTTTGGTGCCCCTGTTTCAGTCTTTAGAGATTCCTACATAATTTTAAAAAAACTACGTCACTCATGTTGGCTATTTGCACGTACCTGTACCAGCTCAGCACCAGCGGCTCACAAAAATCGGGCTCGACAGGCTGACAACTCCCCAGTTATTTCTCCATTACCAAGATATGTCCAATGAGAAGCAGGATCTCGCCATTCACTAGGAAATTCAGTATACTTCTGGAATCAGACACAGACCGTTATACAAAGAAATAAAATGGAATCTTCCTCTCTCATGTCCACGGCCATCTAACTTTACATGTACCTACAGAATATGAATTCAATTAGGGTGAAGACTGTATGGGCACATTCACACTTCAAGGCCCCATAAGGGATACAGCCAAAGCCAATGCGATGTAGCTTATTGTACCAGAACAGCAATAATTGCTCTGTAGAGAAAAACATACCATACAACGTATAGGTACTTCGTAAAAATTTCACCTACCATTGAAAAGATGGTGCAAAAATAGTTCACCATTCTCGTTTATAGGAATCCGTGCAATGAATGGATAGTCCGCTATTTGCGTCCCACAGCATCACAGTTATATTCCTTCCTTCCCCTTTCTGTATTCCAGAAATGGATCCGCAGCCTGTTATTTGTGTCCTCATTAAGTCATCAGAATTTTCCGGAGTGGACCCCACTGTGGACTCTGTTTTCAATCCTCCAATCAACTCAAAAAGAAAATCAAATGAAAAACAACTGGTGAGGGCAGTCTTGTCCAGATAGAGACGCAATGTCCAGAAGTTGAAAAAAGTAAGGTAACCTACTTAGCTGAAAGAGTAGGACTAACCCCCTAGAAATAAACAGAAAATTGGTACATAAACGTTTTGTGACTGGCTTTTGACCTGTTGCTTTCTGGATTGGTACCTAAATAGATAAATTCACATAGGTACAATAAGTATGAAGTACGTATTGGTGAACACCTACTGACCTTAATAAGATGTTCAGCGAAGCTATTCCGACTTTAGGACAAAGATGGGACATCATTCCTACACCATTTATTAACCCTATTTTGAACTTAACTATTTGGAGACGGCAACGGTAAATCAGTTCCAGACGGTGCTAACGGTTAACTTCGTTTAATACAATAAGGAGCAACCTGTTCAGCTAAGGAATTGAAAATACAAACAGCTCGGTGTTGTTACCCAGTGAAACGAATGAGCGAAACCCACGGGATGTTCATGTACTTAGTATCAACAAACCTCCAAATCAACACTACTTTATGCGAACTCAAAACGAGCAGTACCCGTTGTGAAATTCTGCACATGGTTCTAATGAGTCAAACGCATACCGACTGGCCAAAGGCGTCCATACACAACTGTTGATTCTTCTTTTTAGAGTTCTTTCTCTAATTTCAGGGGAATGCGTTGAATCATCCAGCGATGTGTACCTCCAGCAGATGCATTTCGCAGTAGATTTTAGAAAAGTTGGAGAATCATTATTAGAGCGAGAAATGATGAATTTGGATACGGTGGCTAAGCGGCAAGATATTATAATCATGAACCTTGAAGCCAGCTGGTGCATTGTGGACTTGACTGGAGCCTGGAGCACCTCCTGTGTGAATGCATCGGTAACTATTCTATGCTATAGTCCAGCGAGACAATAATTCTCAGTTTGGGAAGATACGGCCGCAGAGGTAAAGCAAACGACAAGCGAAATATCTCAAAAGTTTCCTGGTTCAGCGGCAGCGAAAAATCTCCAGTTCATATCTTCTTAAAAAAAGAAATTCAACGGAACCCAGTGAGTAAAAGAAAAGTCAGGAGTCGGTCGACCCAACTTCGATGTCACCGCGACAACGGTCTAATTAAAATCGAATACCCGAGGTGGTGCAGCTGATTGGAAGACTGAGCTGTAAGACTGGCAAACTAGTCAATCAGTCAGTCTCTCGTTGTGTCAGCAGTCATCAGATCAAATTAAGACCTCCCGCTTTCTTGATCAAATACGCTCCCGGCTATTCTTCCTGCCAATGTCTTTCTTCCCCCGATCATTCCAAAGGAAAGTGTTGGATATTTTTTTTTTTTGTTCTAGTGCATAATAAATCTAAATAGATTGCTCGCAATTAACAAAAAGGTCCTTTCTGACGTAAAAATTGTCTAAAAAAATCATTCGTCTGCTCCAACTATATGGGATGTCCGAGGATCCCAATCACTCAATCCCGACATAGTCGGCTAGTTTCTGATGTTATAAACGACACTACTCTTCAGATTAAAAATATCCATCAATCTCCAGGGAAAGATGTCAACTAAACTTGTGTATTTTAAAAAAATCCTTCATCAAAATTAAATTAAGTTTAATATATAAATGCCGAAAAGCCAAACCTGCTAGTAATCAATGACGCGAGCGATTTTCTTCAGCTGGTTGAGTAAGACGTCACCTCGGCGGACGATAGTCTGATAGAGATGCGCCCGTTGTTGTGCTGCCGCCGGGCACCCCTCAGCGTGCGCATCGCAGATCACTCGCATCGCCACGCGGTCAATCTTGACAGCCAGGCGACCCGCGGCTGCAAATCTCGCTACCTCTTTCTCGATGAAGTCCACGGAAACTCCAAATTCCAGGGCCATCACGTCCAGGCTGAGACTGCGATACGCCTGCAGCAACTGGGCGTATGCACGCAAACGCATCTCACGAACGTAGTAACGATAGTGCGGATGCAGTAAAGGGTTGTGACGAAGGTCTGTTTCCATACGAGCCAGATGCTGGAAAAGGTCGCCGTACTGACACTGGTAGAAGGACTCGTAGAATAGTTTGAAGGGGCGCTCTTGTGGAGCATTCAGTGCTTGAGCCATCACTCCTTTACGCATCTCCGTATCAAGTTGCGTGCGATCAAGGGCGATGGTGCAAGCAACGACTGTGTACCGCACCAGGCTGGAGAAGTCTAACAGCTCGTAAGATTCAAAAGTAGGTACAGCTTCAATAAATAGTTTCGCTGCATTTTCAAAGTCTCGCACGCCCAAGCAGTAAAGAGCTTCGTATGCCTTGAGCTTATTCCTTGCACTCCAGTCCCCTGCACCTTTTTCTATCAGCTCTTTAGCCTGCTCAATGGCGCTCTTCATAGCTTTAATGTCGCAACCATGGAAATAAGCAATGCGAAAGAGAGCGAAAGCCGCATCAGTGCGTTTAGTTTTGTCCAATGTTTGATCCCCAAGCTTCTCACTTGCAAGCGCCTCTGCATTTTTCCTATCCCCGATGGAAGAAAGGTAGTCCAGCTTGGCTCTCCAAACAACAGAGCCTAAGTTCTCTTCGGGGTCAACGGATTCAGCACTCATTGCTTCCAGTTCTTTCAGTTTCTTAGCATTCGCGTCGCGCATATTTTGCAGCAGATGGTTGTCAACCGGCCATTTGAACTCTTCACATAATGATTCATAATAGGGCGCCATGTTGTTCTGAACGACTTGCTCCTTGATCTGACTAATGAGTTCACGGTTGTTTTCAAACTCAGGCAGCGTCAGGCGAAAGCGGAGGGTGCACAGTTGCAAATAGCTTGGCGTTTCCTCCTCGTGATCACCCATGATCAGTCCTTTCAATACGTTCCTAAAAAAAACATTTTTTCAATTAATTGGAAGTCATTTTAACTAGGTATCTTACAGGTGTCCACGCTGTCCTTATTGTATCAACTAGCTAACAGGCTAATTTTCCATAGCCTGGACATGAACATGTGCCCCAACGTTGCCATTCGCTCAAACGCTGGCGTACACGTTTCACTAGTGATGGGTACAGAAGGTACAAGTGATGGGGATTGGCGGAGACTGCCATGTAACGTGAGTACAATATATCCATCCACTAAGAAGAAGTGTCTGCACAACTGACAATAGGTAACTCAATACACTCGGACAGTGGCCAAACATTCGCCCATGGTAAGTAAGTGTAGAATTGCTCAAATTCTCCAGCGTACGGCCAAACACTGGCGTTGCGCTATTTTTCTCCGACCATTATTTCTTACTTAGCTTTTACAATGTACCTATCCCACTACCTACCTCCGAACAAAATGGACTAATTCAGAGGCAACGTTTTCACTCGTATCTATCGAGGAAGTTCAAAATTTAGAGGGCATGGAGCATATAAACGACAGAAATACTTTAAAACTGGAAAATATTTACCTTTAGAAGAAAAATTGTTGAAAGATTAAGAACTTCAATCAAAAGTTGATTATACACAAGTCACGCTGCCACCATTTTTTTAAGCAGAAAACAAAATGGCGAAGAGGAGATGACAATGTTTAGGCGCCAAATTTAAATTGTCAATCTATGGTTATTGTTGCGGGATCGTAACGTAAATAAAAATTAAAACTCTTTTATCTCTAGCAAGAAGAATAGGTAGGTACCAAAGAAATTATTGTCACATAATTTTCTCTAGGTAACGGCTTACCTCCCTACTATTTAGGTAATGGATGTGTTAGGTAGGTATATTTCCAACTTCCTCAGCAACTTCGTCGAACCCGAAACAGCTCTTCTGCTCACTTACACCATAAATAGGGAAATGCTTGATGCCCGTACTGCTAGTCTTTGGTATCTTGTTTCAGACTCCTATATTTCGGTAGGTACTAATCCACATCAGCAGCAATAGGTAATCTAGTAATCTATGGTAAACACGCTACATATAGGCAAACACCAAATAAGTAGGTAGGTAGTAAAGAAAAAGTTTTATTTTCAAACAGTATCTACTTACTAAGGAACTAAGGTATCGCTGGCCAGAGATCAGAAACTTTTATAAGTAGGTACCTAGGTCTACCTAGTTAGTTAGTTCTCATGTTCGAAATAGATACCTACGACGCCTTTTATACAAAATGTAGCAAAATGAGGGGTTTACTTCGAACATTTTTTGAATATCAGCTAGACAGAATAGATATGGGGTATCTACTTAAAAAACTGTGACACTGAGACCTTGTCCTACTATTTATAACAATCATGTAACATGGATAGGCAAGTCTGGGTTCAATGCCAAAAGAGGATATTTTTACGTCAGGGGAAAACAATCCCTAGCAACTGCACTGCATACAGATTCGTGGTTTCTGTTCCCGTTATTACACTTTTTAACACAACTTCCCTAATTACTCATCCACAGTAAAACATATTAGTGGGTTGTCCCCCATTCAGTGAAATCACGTATCCAAAACAATTTCTCAGCGTTTGGCAGATGTTAAAAAACTAGACATATCCATCCGTTGCCTTGGAAAATACCACACTGGCGACAAAAGTTAATCTTACTCTAGTAATGAAAACATTCATAGGTGGACACACAACTAAAGTGGAGAAGAAAGTGAAAAAACTATCTCTATCTCCCCGTAAAGAATGGTACCTACCTAACACTTGTCCACTATTTTACAGATTAGCCAAGTACAGTGTTAACAGGTGTTATTGGTTCTCCGACTAGGCGTCTTCGGCATCCTCAAAAATTTCGGGGTCCATTTCAACGTCTTCATCATGGGTTCCATTAAGTTGCACTGAAAATAGATCATATTTTGTGATCTACACCTGAGCAGGCACCTGTACCGCATGTTACAAAAGTAATGAAGTATTTCTTATCTGCAGCCTCACATAGTGTGTAGATTGTGTGCTATGACTCCCAGGCGATTAACGGTTTGAGAACAGAAGGTATTTAAAAACAATTCCCCAGCATATATGTAGGTAAGTATAAATTTAAAGTACTTAAGAAAATTTGATGAACTTAAAAGTTTGCGCCTTCATAGGGTTGTGGGAAAACGGGACAGGACAGGCCAAGAAGAACGCGACGAAAGAAATTTGGTATAAAGTCTTTTTACAGAACCTTCAGAATTCTAAATCATAAACACTTGGTCTAGGTACTCACAGTTTCTAAGCCGGGAATGCGCGCCATACATTTCGTATTCTTCATATCCATCATCAATGTCCTCTGCAACTGTGAAGATAATTTGTAAAAATTAATAAAAATTCCTTCCATTATGGAAATGGATCAGGACGTCAGATGGCAAGAAACTATTTCGGTATGAATCATTTGGCGGGAGACAATTTTTTGGTCCTTCTCTCAGTTTCAATTCGGAAAAGCTGTCCAAGGCAGACGACAAAAAAGTGGCCTATCATCCTGCATTCAATTTAGTACGCGTTCTGGTCTCATTACAACTTTAGAGGCAAATTCCGCATATTTTCAATACGGGTAGGTAGGACGGAGAACTTATATCTGAACGCATTAAAATCTATCTTACCAAAAGCTGGTGATTCATCAACAGGATCAGAGTTCAGGGCCTGACAAGAATTCATAACGAAGAACATGGTGTCGATGCAGCTCTTATCTTCAGGGACAAAGAAGAGTTCCGTTGCTGAACGACACTCCTCCAACATCTCATCTTCGTCACCTGATTCCTCTCCCTCTCCCTGTTCCGTTAGGCCCGGAATCGGGACGTCTGTGTGTAAGTAAAGACACTCATGTGGAAATCTGGTGAGCTCTCGTGATACTGCGTGGAGGATGACATCTTCGTACTTTAGGGTAATATCTTTACCTCGGCTTGCATCGACAGAGAGCCATATCACAGCGCTACAAAAGTCATCATTCATTAGTTAAATAATAATATGCTGCATGAAATGAATATAAAAAAGAAAAAAGCAGAGACGTGAGGGCCCAAACAGTAAACCTTATCCAAATGGTTGGGCAGACATATTTGTTTCCTCGGTTGCTGCTGTGATGACATTAGTAGCAGGGCTCACCCCAACCTCCAGCATTTTCCAAAGGACATTATACCTGAATAATTTAGGAGTGAAATCTGAATGTTACCAGTACACCTGTAGAACCACATTCTAAACACAGTCGAACGCAAGTCAAACGAGGTTGTGGTTACGGTAGTTTTACCTAGGAACGAGTGCTACTAACCTGTCTGTAATATACAATATCCCCGAGCCAATGTTGTTGGTTCCCACATAGAGGGTTGTATGGGGCTGTTCATGTCGAACTCCCTCACTTGGCTTCCTGGTATCAGCTAAAACTGCCATGGTGCAGCGAATAATTAAATTTATTCAAAGCACCGGGAAGCTAGCAACAGCAACAAACGTGACGCGTGACGCAAACTCTGCAAAATCGACCATAGAATCGACGTACAAGAAGTGAAGTATGCCCCAAATGAGAATTATAAGGATACATTTTATTTTAAATAAGTGCAGTTAAAAATGTTTAAAATAAATAATAAAATAATAATTATATTTTAGAAATTGAAACAAGTAATTTAAAACCCTTTGTTTTAGTTATTTTATTTCGACGCGTAATGAGAAACCGCCAAAAATTATTATTTCAAATCAGATCTTTGTATTTCACTATTTTTATGGCTCTGAAACTCATTTAAAAATATATTCAAAAAAAATTCAGATAAAAAATAATTATTTTCTAATAAGTTATTTTTTTAATCATTATTTTTATAAAAAAATCGCAAGTACTTTTCTCATTCATGTATTTTGAAACGCTTGCTTTCTTCTCTTTCAGTCGAGTTTGTGCTAGGCACGTGATTCATGCGCGTTTCGCTCGGACTGTGGATCATTTTGGTTTTTGATGTAAACAAATGTATAAAGTGATGACCGAAGGCTTTCCATTTGCGATATTTCTGCCTAGAATTCCTATCATCATCCACATAATATTGTTTTGAAATACATTGGAAATTGATGTAAGTATTAAGTATTTCCTTTTCCTTTTTATCTTGGGTGTTTTTTCTTCGACAAAACGAAATTTTAGGGTGTTCGGTACCTATTGATTATTATTTTTGACGCTTTATTGGGTTTCAACAAAGCTGGAGCTACCGTGAGTTTGGTCTCGTAATTTTTCTCTATTTAGGGAGGCTGACGTCAACTCCCAATGTGGAAATGATCTAGTTTTTGGTGTAATAGGTCAAAGCTATGACAAAGCTGGTGTAATAACAATGCTCGCTTATTGTCCTTGCCATCACGCTCTGGAAAGGTGTGTGTTTTCATCACCTGTTTACCTGTAGGTACACAACCTTTCTTTTTAACTTGTTAATCTACCCACTACCGAAGAACAGGATTAATTTCCACTCTATTCCGCAGCACTTGTAGGTAGGTATTTAAAACTAAGATCTTGGGGATGACGTAAGCAGGTTTTGTGCTTAGGGGTTGGTTTGTCCCCCCCCCCCCCCCCCCCTATTATTACCCTAATCCAGGCGGCAAGCCCCTTAAACAAAGCATGGCTGACCTTCAGTTAAATTTAAGTGGGCATCGTCTAACCTACCCTAAGCTGACCAGTCTGAGGTTTTTAAGTCAACTTCATCCATCATCTCGTTTCACTGGAATCCAAAGCCCTTGGTAAAAATCAACTCTGCCCGTTTTCTGCTTCAGATACCTTGAGTATGTCTTCATCAGACGTTACCTAAACATACCTCAGGCACGCGGATTTTTAAGTCAGAATAAAGAGATGTTGCCGCGAAAATAGCCATGCCTACTACTCTTGCGGCAGCTGGTGAAGGGAGCCAAGAAGGCTTTGGCCAATACGTCGACGACAGTAGCGTCAAGCCTCTTCCTGAGACCCCGTCAAAGAAGGCAGTTTTGAAGACCTTCGAGGAGGTGAACAGTCTCCTCACGATCGGAAAGAAGAGCGAGGTGAAGCAGATCGTGCGGGACACTGCTTGGCCTCTGGACAGCCCGATCCGCTCCAAACTTTGGCCGGCACTGTGCCTTCAGCATGCCAAAGACGCTCCCGAGCCTGGTTACTAC
The DNA here is from genome assembly GCA_950004255.1 of Mesopsocus fuscifrons. Classification (NCBI taxonomy): domain Eukaryota; kingdom Metazoa; phylum Arthropoda; class Insecta; order Psocodea; family Mesopsocidae; genus Mesopsocus; species Mesopsocus fuscifrons. Next base: position 9,073,766 of record OX465376.1, read on the forward strand.
TGGGATATGGTCAAACAGCTTTACGGCTCTACAGGTAAGATCAAAATCAAGGAGGATCAAAATTTTGTATTGATAGAACATTCAGAGCAAAAATTTATTCGCATAGTACCTAACCACATCACAATCCCATCCTAGTTTTTGTACCTTTGGGGTTCCAGCAATGCATCTATTCATGTATTGAATTAAAAGGTGATCAAACATGAAATAATGAAAGAATGGCGTTGACGAAACCTTTTGGAGACATTACATGATATCATCTGACCTAGCCTAAGTGAAGCGTAACATGACTGATTGGCTTCAGTGGCGATGGTAATGATGGGAAAGGTATGTTTGTGTGTAACTTGAAGGTATCAGGCAATAAACATGTCACTTCTGAGTCTTCACAGCATTTTAGGTAAAGAAATGTTGTGGTTTTGGCTCCTTGCTCTATGAATTTGATGCCCACATCGGTTTTATCTGCCCTTTTTTGGATTGGAAATTTTTTGCATCCTCAAGCCCTTGGCTATGATGACTCACAACAGTGCAATGACTGCAGTGACCGGAAGTTGAAGTGTACCAAATAAAAGTAGCATGTAAACCTGTTGCATCACTATTATATTGCTTCGTCTCACCATTACCGCACTTCTGCAGCGACCCATGAAGCTGAATCATTGTTTTTACTCTTTCTACTAAAGTTTCTGAGTCAGTCAAAAGGGTATTCAGTACTCATAACAGGCGCTAGCCACACGTTCCAGGGGCTCGACACATCTCTAGCATAGCAGATTGGGATTGCCCTTGCTGTCCCATTTCCGGACGCCTTTGCGTATATCGATCGCAAGCATCAGCTAAGTGCGTTACAATTCAAAACAAGCAAGCGTGGTTGACAAAACATCAGTGTCATAAATATCGCTTGGCTGTAAAATCCCGACATATCGTATTACAATAGCTTCTGCTATCAAAAAATGTCCTTCCAGAAGTTTCCGACAAAATCAATCCCTATGTCAGTTGGTATAAATTTAAAGAAATAGTTTCGTTCTCGTGGAAAGTATCATGAAGTGAATGTACACTGAGTGATAAATTGCTAGCTTAGAGAGGCTTTCCCGTATCCCTCTCTGTTACAGTAGCAACATTGACCTGACCTAGTTGTCACAGAGTCATTCCCCTCAAGCGCGTATCTTCCTAAAGACCTTGCCGTTGATGCTGTTGTTTGCAGAGTTTCCTAGTTCGAATCCTGTCTTGTTCACAGCTGGTGGTGGGGAATCCTAGACTGTAAAGTCGCTGTGTCTTGGTTACTGTTCTTTTAAGTAAACAGCATTGAGAATGTGTACGGTACAGGTCCAGGTACTCGTACACATTTGTCGGGGTTGATCCCCGCAGCCAGAAATGTTTATTCCTTAATCCGTTCTGGTGTACGTAAAATTTAGGGTAGTGTAGGTAACCGATGTTATGTAGATCGGGTACACTCGGTTCTTCTCATCCCTTCGACCTTAATCCGACATTGACCCCAAAGCTTGGTTCGCTAGCAGGCTTGTCATGTCATTACCTACACTACCTACAGTGTACTTGCATGTAGTGTATGGGGGTGATCCATTGTATCCCCATGGCTCAGAAAAGTTATTCAGAGTTGAGCAAGAGGCAGACATTTGTTCTTAATCCGTCACTGACCCCATGACATTGCCTTGAAGGTACCTACTTGGATGGGGGAGCTTGAAATGAAACACCTTTCTCCCCCTCCTTCCAAGCATTTCATTGCGGTGCAAGGGGTGATCCTCCCGTTCCCCTTAAGAGGACGCTATACCTGACGATGCATTTTTTGCCGCCCATAAGATTAACATTGCGAGCGGCGATTCATTTTCAAGGTTTACCCTTGGTTGGAAAGACACAAAATTTTGCCTGTACCTAGCCCTAACAATGTTCTAGGGAGTGTTCGAAGCAGATTTCCCAATTTTTCACTGGTTTCTTTTATTGCAACTGTTTTGCAAATGCTAGCATCGCATACCTCAAGAAAAGTGCTGTATCTCGAAAACCAGTAAAAAAAATGGGAAATCTACTTCGAACGCTCCCTAGAACATTGTGTCTGTCCAACCAAGGGTAAACCTTGAAAATGAATCGCCGCTCGCAATGTTAATCTTATGGGCGGGAAAAAATGCACCGTCAGGTATAGCGGACCCTTAATCCGGCACCGACACCCTATCCTTGGCTTAAACGGTCTACGTGCCGGTAGACATCTCATCAGTAATCCCATGTGACCATGAGTAAACCTTTTGTTCTGTCTCATTGTTAGCCATGTCTCGCTGTAGTCGTAAAAATGAAGTGATGTCCATCTCCACGTAGTAATCCTCTGTTATAATCCGTATGCCCTTTGCCACTTTTAGTACACTTACGTACAGTTAGGCTAATCCTTTTAATTTTTTATACAATAGATAACTCTGACAGACATTGACTAATTTCAATAGCACTTTTAGTCGTCTTGAGTGGCGTCCATCAGTCTTATCGGGATAATATTTCCTTGCCATGCGAATCTGTCTATCTGCTCATTCTCTTCAGTATTCTCATTTCCCCCTCCAGTGAATATGTTTATAAATGAAATAAAGTCGAGACTGCCTATCCTTAACTGCCCCCCCCCCCCCTACCTAAAAAGATAAGCAAACCCGAAAAATTACGACGATAATTCCATCCTTATCAAATTATTGAACTAGGATTTTGGGCCTCTTTGAGGGATAAGGGTAGATAAGGATAGTAGATACATAACCTTTCTTAACATGCTCGCTATGAAAATGCTACTAAAATTCGTCAGCCATTATTATTCATTCATTCAAGGAGGAAAATGAGTCAAGATCGCATTTCTCTGTTCGAAGTCTGGTGATTCTGGTACTGCTAATTTTTTTCTTAATCTATATTTTGTCAGTTCATCATGGATATTTGGGTTTCGGCCAACTTTAAAACTTCACAGATTAGGATCCTTGGACCTTAGTTCGACTTGAATGTACTGTTGACCCCAAAAATGATTTCAAACTGTTGATAGCCACTTTGAAATCGAAACTGCGGTATTGTATTACCGGTATTACATAGCCATGAATCAATTTGCAGGTTAACACCCACTAAGTAGCAAACATACATACCTACTAACAGGAAGAGCACAACAACCGGTAAGTGATGATAAGTGTTGATTATCACTTGGAAACCAATTATCACCTGAGGAGACAACAAGGTGATATGGTGATTCATCGGCATTATCATCTCCGCGATCTACCAATATTATGATCACCACCGTCCGATCGCATGTCTGTGTATTGTCTCAGGCGGATATTAATCACATGTAGGCACATTCCAACTAGAGTCATGGCTTCGCTACGATTTTACAATTATTTATTGTTTAAAATTAAAAGCACCTAAAATTGAATTAACTTTTATTTCATTTTTATCGAACCGGCACCATCCTGTCGGATTGCCCCTGCAGCCAAGGTGGAACTTTTGTGACCTACGAGGTTGTCCATAAGCTAAACATTAGTAGGCCATTCGGGTTTCTAGTGGAACGTCTATTCTGCTCTTCCATTCCTCGAACATAAGACAGCATACGTATAGTTGCTTAAGGGTGCGTCCCACCATGCCCAGTTAAAATTAAACTGGAGATTTACCATGTTTAACTTTAACTTTTACTACAGTACTACAGTTTTTAACTGGGCATGGTGGGACGCACCCTTAATCACCCAAATAGAGATTGTTTCATGTATCATATATCGAACTGAAGCCCTGCATGATATTTCCTTCGGCAGCAGTAAGAATGACCATGTAAATTTGTAATGGTTGCATTCTAGTTTACATTGAAGTTCCGGGAGTTGGCGTGACTGACTGTTCTGTGACTCATGCTGACATGCTCTCCTTGTCTATAGCTGCTATTTACTTGTTCATGCGACTATGATTTTTTTCTGAAGAAATACGATCGACTAATGGGTAAAGATGAAGATACTCAAATCCAGGCGGTCCGTTACTTAGATTGAGTGAGATTTAGATATTTGGGGACATTTCCTTTTTCTTATGAAATACGGTAGGTTGAGATATGTTTTAGGTACCTCCGTATCCTCTACTCTTTAGGAACTGTACTGGAGCACAAAAAATATTTACTTTGAGATACAGAGGCTAGAGATAGTGATTTCCATAATACTCTCGCCTTGAAAGGGGCAATGAAACACTGATAACGGGGAAAGTTATCGAACTGTGATTGGAGAACTGTGTACATATTTTTTATTTTGCACTCGAGAAATGGATCTATCATCTCAAGTCAGCCCGTTTCTTTGAGCTTTCCGACAAGGCACGCTTGGATTTGTAGGATGGTGTTAGGTTAAATGCATAGTGGTAGGTAAGGAGTGTTCGTGGGTACATAGACAAGCTAAGATGTGGTGGGAGAGGATGGACTTCTTCTGGGAACTCCTTTTTCGATGGAGACAAGGTTGTTGGGCAACAGAATAATCGGATTAGAATACAGGTGTACTTTCTTACTGTTTAGGTATAGCCGATGGGAAAGTAAAAGTCAGTGACTGAACTTAATTTGTAAGCCTGGCTGGTATCAGTAGGATGGACCTGTATTATGTACGCATGCATATTGTGTACCCAAGAGCTTTTTTAAGTCTCGTGCTCGTGTTTGTTTTCACTCCTGGGAGTGGGAACGTGTTGCCGTTATCACCATGCGAGGAGGCACCCGTTATAAACGGCTCTCTTTATCAACATCGTGTGCTAGTTGGTAGCCAATGGCAATAACAATGATAATACAATAATGCTTTGGTTGTTGGAAGCTATGCACCCAAAGGGAACAATGAGAAAAATATTCTCTTCCGGTCACCCAAGTTAAAATCCGTTAACTAACATATTTTTTTTTCTGTGTTGTAGACCTTCCCGAAAAGCCCCTACTGCTGCCTGCATTCCTGGAGCAAGGTCGTTGCCTTGGTTATCATCTGACTCGCCGAGGACGTTTGGCAGCGGATCGAGTGGTCTGCGTGCTTGGGTACAGCTGTCCTGACATTACCTACAGCCCTGCCATCTACCCCATAGCCGCCATGCTGTTGCACTATATGCCAGGTAAGGCGACGCTTGCCGTGCTTCACGTCACTAGGAGACTCTGTTTTGCTCCTTCTAGATAGCTCTGCGTCCTAGTTGGTACTTACAAAATAAAGGACGGTCGGGCGTCCGCGTAAAGAGAATTCACCACAATAGTGTGAGGTGTGACGCCAGATAGCGGAATATTCTTTGGCGAAATCGATTCATATTTAGAAGAAATAAGTCGCTAGCCTCTATTGCGGTCACTCCATACAGAACTAAAACTAAAACACAGTTTTGACTTTCCGTAGTTCTGTTGGTAATTTGATATTCTCTCTAACCAGCGCCACTCCCAAAATCACATTTAGAAAAAAAAAACGGAACCGCAGTCAGTCCAGAGCCATTGCGAAAGTGAGCAAGTGAGCATTTTTGGGCTATTGACGACGGGCAGTTGAGCAATTTATTGCTGGCTGGACATGGGCCAAGCCATCATTTCTCCCACGCGGGCTGCTGTCAAGCACCACTCGACACTTGTTTCCTGATATCCCGCTATCAGCGTACACAGCACACAACCGCAAGCGGCAAGCCTGTTCCCTTCTGGGGGCTTTTGGTTAATTCTCGAATCATATTCAGACGTAAAAAGATACATGACGATTGACGATAGCAGTGGCATCCTCGTCGCTAGGATAGATTTTTTTTTTTTTTTTTTTTTTTTTTTTTTTTTTTTTTAGACATAACTCCCCAATTAATTAGTAGGAAACTCCCGATTGTGAATCGGTACCGACTTTACTAAATAAATAATAAATAATCCACTCCACCACTGGACTTTCTCTATATTGGTACTTCATAAGTGGGAATGTACTAGCTTTAAAAGATAACATAGAAAATTGGCTACGTATTTTAGCCCAGTTTCACTGTGAAATGCCATTCATTACAGAAGAAAGTGCATTGTGAAGTAGCACAATGTTTGATTATGAACGAACCCACTGCCCAATTATATAGCCACATAGCAATATTATAGTGCTGTGCTATCAGAACAGTTTATCGTTATGCCCTAGAATTATGATTTTATCAGGCCTATCTGGATGACTTTAATGATTCGAATTAATTTTTAAATCGAGATACACGGAGAAAATTTTGAACTTCATTAATATTTAGAAAATCATGAGTGGGTGTGACCATTATAAGTCTTCTACTCGTATTTCTTGCCTGTGAAAAATATATATCATGTGGATGTGACCCTAACGGTGCTACTGATATTGCCTTGTTTTTATTCTTGTAGAGGAAGATTCATACAACTGCCTCGTAAGCCTCGTTGGATGTAAAGAAAAAGTGTTCGTTACTCAAACAAAACTTCTCAACGAAGTTACTTGGCGAACTGTCATGCAAATTACCAAAAAACATGTGGTAAGTTGTACGTCTGTTGAGGCCAATTTCCTATAAAGACCTGTCACTGCATAAGTTGTACGGAAGTCTTTCCGTCTTCTGCTGTAACCTCAAGTCAGACCTTGCGGAAAGATCCCACAGTTTTGAAATAAAGTTTATCTCCAAATACTGCATCGTCTACTCACTCCCAGTTCAAGATGATGTTACTATTTTGTAAAAATAAGAATAGGAACAATTAGTAAAAATTACCTTTATAGCGGTAATGATACACTGATGCCTTTAGGAGACCATACAAATAATTTTTTACTCTCTGCATGCTCTACTAAGCAGTTTTGTCTGTCATGTCCTGAACCTTAGTTACTTCCAAATGTCAATACTATTGACGTAAATCTCCATTTTCAGAAAGCGGCTGCCGTCCACCTAGCGCGGCACTGCAACAACTCGGTAGCTGAGCGAATCTACTCAAACTGGGTGTGGTGGGTCCTGCAGGGACTTCCCTTCCCTCATCTGGTCCGCGTCCTCGACTGCTTCTTTCACGAGGGCATCAAAGTCATGTACCGCGTTGCTATGGGTCTGCTGCTTCTTTTCCATAAGACAGCTTCTCAGTGGAACGATGACATACTCAAAAATGGAATTGAAGTCGCGTTTAATAAATTCTGTCAAGAGATAACGGTAAGTTGATACAAAATTTAATCGTGCCTCTCAGTGGCCGAGTGGTCAAGGGGTCCGCTTTGTGTCCTGAGAGGTCCGGGTTCGAATCCCGGCGGAACGGAAAAATTTTCCCCTTCCGACATGGATGTATTGGCTTCGGCCCACTCATATTCGGGTTCGGCCACTTCGTCTTCGGCTTCGGCCAAAAAAAATGTAACAACTAACTCATCGGCGCATATTATGTTCTCTGAACGTCACGCGTTAAAAAAAAAAAATGCGGAATACCTACAATAGTCTACAATTGCTATGGGACTTCAAAGCCAAGGAGTTAAATCCTTGTCACCATCAATTTACTTATTACCTTACGAGAGCGTTTACCTACTCTACTCGTTGTTAAAAGTCTGTTTATGATTTATGAATTAGTCATCAACTCTGAGAAAAGAATACTAACTATCTGTTACAGAGTTGGATTCTAAGTTCCTCCCCAAGAGAACAGTTTCAGTTTTCAATGCAACTGCACTTCTTACATTTTCATTTTTAGCTCTGACCTCACACCTCACGTGACTTATTGGCTTTAAGGTTCCTCCATCAAAAGTGCTGCGGACTGCGTTCGGGATCCGGGCGCTAAGTTCGGTCTACATTCAGAGAATCTTTCTCCGCACCGAAATGTCTCTGAAAAGCAGAAGCAACATCGCAGGTTCTAGGCAGCTCACGCGATCAAGATCGTCGGACAACCTGCCCACCAACCAGTCCCAGGTTGACATTCAGATGATGAGTCACACGCTCACCATCCGAGAGGTATGGAGACTTCTTTGTAACTGGGGAACATTCCGGTGGTTTGTCTAAAATCTCACAGTTCTGATGCTTGGTTCCTGCTTTTGGAGGAAACAATACGTCCTTAGGAAGGAAATTTGGATTGTTTCCTAAGTTGTCTATTTGATTCTTTGTCGTTCAAAGATCTTTGAATTCATATAAGAAACGCTTTTTTTTTCAGATAGTTAGGTATTTAGGGAACTAGGAAATCCCTATGTTCAGCGCTAATTTTTTAATCATTTACTATTGTCATGCCCCATCATTCCACTGTCCTCTACATTTATTATTTTAGTTAATAATGTGTTTTACTGAGCATCAGAATCTGTCTCGAGTGCAAATATTTCAACTAGCAATTTTCTCTCCGTATTGTAAATATTTTGAATGTTTACCCCTGTTTTGACTTTTTCAACCCTGTTTCGGTGATGGTATCCTGTGTGCGTGTATCTCACGTTACCTTTTTGGTGATGGTGTATTCTACTTCCACGTCTGTTTTGGTGATGGTGCCCCTGTCCCTCACCAGGATGAGCAGTGTGACCCGCAGCCTTGGACGAGATCATTTGCGCGCCAAAACTCCCTCTACCGAAGGGGTGTTGTGTCCCCGAACGACGTAGGTAGCTCTCCCCTTAAATTTGGTTTTGATTGCCATCATACTTGTCACATTGCTAACCCCTCCACCATCATCAATACTTATGATTCTTGCTGGGTGATTGATTTTCTCTTTGGGGGGGGGGGGGGGGGGGGTTTAGAGTTAAACAGTAATCGCAGAAAAAGTCTGGATGCAGATACACTTATTAAGTTATTCCATAAAGCCAAACAGGCAAGTCCTTTTTGTCGAGCTGCCTACCCCTACTTCTCGATAAAAATCGGGACTTCCCTTTAATCACAGCAGCTTGTATTTGGAATTTCAGTTTCGGGGATACTTTTCGCGTTTTAACTGAGGTGGGTAAATGTGGTCAGTTAGTCAGTGGCTATCAGTTATTCTGAAATTTGAAAGGCAAATCCGAAACTGCATGGTAAACCGGAGAAGTGACTTTGTTTAGAAGGTGTTACGCCCTTTGACGTGACGTAGGTAACAGACCTTGACATTCCAGTCAAAAGTTTGCGTAATATACGTGAACAAAGCAATGGTAGAACTGAAAGTAATTTTCTAGTGCCTGAGAATAATCAGTAAGCCTGTATTTTGTGTATAAAAATGGCTAAAACCGGAATTTCAACGTCGTATAGCGTCTAAAGGTATACACCCCTGCTCGAGGTCACCAGCTGTCTGCTACTGAAGTGAACAGACATAATTTTACTGTAAATGAGGGGAATACGCTGCTAGGAGGGATGTAATCGGGGCTTCAGGGTCCATCGCTCTTCACTCAATCTGATGTCATCTCATTGCTATTATCTCATTACCATTTCTCATTTACGCCTGTCCTTAACTTTTCACATCTGACAATTCCTTCAACTCTCATCAGATCTGGGCAACCTGCATGTTATATTTTTGCCGTACGTGTTTTTGTCCTTGGGACAATTTGTCTAGCAACTTTCCGTGAGTGGCAGTTTCAAAAACAGAACCGTAATAAAGTGGGGAGTCGCAGAGCCACCGGCTACTTCTCACTTCCCTCTTATTACTGAATTGTCGACTGACGGGGTTTTAACGAAGTACCTACGTGACATTTATGTACCCACATACCTACTTGCAAGCAGTGACATTCGCGCGGTATTTACAATTTTTTCGATAGCGATGTCAACTCTTTTTATTGATGTCGCAAAAAAGCAATAATTTCTCGCCATATTTGCTAGCGAGAAAGTAATAAACGAGATAAACGACCCTAAATACTTGAGAAGGAGGAAAATTTACCTTACCGAGGGCATTGGCGTTATACCTGTGACAAACAAAAGCGGGAGAATTTCTCTGCTTGTAAGGATATTTATGACGTGTTGTATCTAAATCTAAGATACTCAACAGTCAGGTGCGTTGTGCTTTATTTTTCGCTGCTTTCACAAAAATGGAAAGCAGACAACTGATGGAGGATTTTGGTTTTGACCCCACAAAATGTGAGACTCTAGGGGTTGCATCGTTTGTTAATCACAGAAGGATAGTTGGTGACCGTAACTGAGGTGTTCGCGCGCCAGCGAATTGCTCTACGTCATCAACTGTTCTCCCTAAGACATACACAAGCGAGGCACGCTCCGGAATGCAAACATCTTGCAACCACCTGATTGTAGAGTACTCTATGTCTAACCCGTGTGTGCCTGTTGTGTGCGGCTTAAGGGGGCGCGGTCCCCAGTGGAGCGGGTGGCCACTCAAGGCTTCTTCCCTGTTCATAAGGTGGATTCAAAAGTTGTGGACCACGATCAAGTAAGTGCCTATCAAGGATGAAGCTAAGAACAATGGTGAAAACATGACCTCTCCAGAATTAAAAGTTGGTCAATCGAACTACACAGTTCACAAGAATCCACTGTCTAAAGAAAATAAAGTACGTTGAGTAGTTTTGAAGGAAAAAAAAATGGATTCTTGCGAGCTGTTTAAAATTTATTTTTCTGGATAGCAGGCTCCGTTTTTATGGGAATTTAACACAGGACTGCTGAAAATGGATAAAATAAAACAAATGTCCACTTTCGAGCACTCAGTTAGCTGTAACGTGGGTTTAGCATTGTTTCTTTTGGGTTTGCTTTCAGCTTCGGCGCTTGTACTTCGCTAGGTATAATATATTTCATTTCAGTTAACATCATTGGGCTTGGCTTATTGTCTGTTTTGCGATACTTAGGTTATTTTGGATTGAGTTGTTCCTGTCTAAATATATGTAACGGTCACACTATCACCACATTCAGCTCTACAGTTGTTTACCTTTATATACGTCGTGTAATTCTACCACTGATACTTACTATCAGCAATTCTCTTGCAAAGTCAACCTGTGTGAAATATCCCTTTTAACTGGATTGGCTGTGGCTGTGGCTGTAGTGTGAACAAGCCACATCGAGTAGATAACTATTGTACCTATATATTTTTGTCATCGTTTCTGTTCATTAGAATTTAGTTGAAAAAACTTAGTAAGTACTTCATTTTTAAAAGAAAAATATGGAAAAAACGTAAAATTAATTTAAAAATGTTGAGCACAGTCATCACTTCCAACGAGACGCTTTGCAGGTGCTTAGAAAACCGTAATAAGGCTGGTAAAGGCAGGTCTTGTATGAGTACAAAGCTATTTTGGGTACGCACTGTTGTTCTGTATGATACCTACATTTATGTAGATACTAACTGTATTTTGGGATTCTAGCTGCTGGCACTGTGGTCGTGGCTTCCTATCCGTATCACCATGTATCAGCCGGTACTGCTGTACACTACAGAGGAACATGGCTGTTCGCTTACCACCTTCTACCACCGCGTCGACAACCATGAGCCCACGCTTCTCATGATCAAAACTTCATCTAACGAGGTAAGAGCCTCCCCGAAGATGGGGAAAAAACAGCAACTACTGGTGCCAGAATGTTTTTGTTTTGTATCAGAAAAACTGGATTTAAAAAGGTATGAAATCAGGTATTACTTCAGTTTGACCAAAGTGTTTGGAATAGTGACTCTTATAACTAAAAATAAAATCTTTATGACATTTCTATTCTGGAGGAGATTAGCATCATGCGTTTAATTGCAGGTGTTTGGGGCGTATTGTTCCACTCGGTGGGGGGAGCGGAACGTGAAGGACGACAAGGGGAACAGGCAGGCATACTTCGGAACTGGCGAAACGTTCCTCTTCAGCCTTTACCCCGAGCGGGCCAAATACCCTTGGGTGGGTACCCAACAGATGGCCGGGGATGGAACTCTGGAACACTCAGCAGAACTCTTCATGGCAGCGGATGCGAAAATGCTCACCATTGGCGGCGGGTAAATTCTTTATTATTAGGTATTCAAAGTTATGTCCCTTCTGGAAGCATTTTCTTGGGCCAAAGGTTAATTAATTTGACTCAAGGACATTGACCAAAACTCGGAAAATTTTAGCTTCATTCATGTAGTATCGTATGAAACCTGAAATGACCTTAAAAGATAATGCATTTCCCTACAATTCACAAAGTTGGGTGTAACTGGGTAAAAATACGAGTGGTACCAGAGTAGCTTTTCTGTCATTTGAAGAAACTGTTGAACGTGTTCGTTTTGAAATGTAACATTACTTTTTTTTTGGGGGGGGGGGGGGGGGGGGGCTCAAATAATAGGACGGTACTGATAGAAGCTATCTACACCATTGTCAGACCCTTTCTTTGAATTGCCTGAATTGAATATCATTCGTAATAGAATAGCGAGACAAATAAAAGATAAGGAAAACTTTCCTTTGCTCCTATAGTGACCTTCCAGATCTAAAAATAACAACCAGTTTGTCACACCCATTGTTTTCGCCTATCTTTGCCCACAGGTGATTTCAGTTAAACATTGTTATCCTTCCACAACAGATATAATGTCTATTTTCATCTTCAAGGCGTATCCGCCTTTTCTGTGATGTAATTCGCACGAGTCTGGGTTATATTACGATCAATGTAGGTTAGGTCAGTCTTTTGGTTTGAGTTAACAGATTACGTGCTATTGACTACTTAGTTTTGCGGAGAAACTTCAAGGTTCTACTTCAGCTGATCATGTCTGCCACTCGTAAAATTAACATTGCATGCGGCATATTATTTTTTCATTGGTTAAAAAGACTTCGAATTTCGCCTAGACGCAGCCTTAATAATTTTCTTTAGAGTGTCAACGCAAATTTTCCAATTCCCCATTTTTTTTTTACAATTTCAACCGTTTTGCAAACGGTAATGTGACATAGGGCATAGGGAAAAAGTAGATCTCTAAAACCACTAAGGCTCCGTCTAAGCGAAGTTCTTTCGAGCTTATTACATTATTTATTTAGTTATTTATTTATTTTTTTTTTTTACGCGCGACGTTCAGAGAACATATGCGCCGATGAGTTGGTTTGTTAGATATTTTTGGCCGAAGCCGAATATGAGTGGGCCGAAGCCAGTTTAGTAGTGGGCCGAAGCCAATACATCCATGTCGGAAACGGAAAATTTTTCCGTTCCGCCGGGATTCGAACCCGGACCTCTCAGGACACAAAGCGGACCCCTTGACCACTCGGCCACTGAGAGGCAATTTATTTGTTGTTATTTATCAATTAAATCATCCTTATCATGACTGATTTTTGGTGATTTCAGAGGATCGCAGGCGCTTTGGATGGATGAAAACGTCCGGTTTGGTAAAACGGACCGTTGTGACACTTTCAACAACCCACCCCTCTGCGAGGGCCGTGATTTTGAGATCAAGGTCCTCGAGGTCTACGGGTTCGCTTGTGCTTAGTAGACTGGGGCCGATCTCTCTCACACATCGAGTTACTAACGAACTTTCATTTTTTCTGGTACAAATTGTATGTCATGTTATTTTTTTCTATAGTTACTATTCCTTTTGTTTATTCGATGGTTTTCAATGTATTTATGTAAAACATGTTACATAATCAGTAGGTGTCACTGTTGGTGGAAGCAATTATTTTGTACATATTTATTTTTCTTCTTATTTGTGTTCTGTCAACCCATGACTGTTTTGGGTTAGAATTTTTAAGTCACAAATGAATGTAGTTAGAAATGTTTAGATGTTAGCACTAAGTGTGAAGACCCGGCGACTGGAATAGATTTGAATAAGGCTCAACCTGTGACTCATGCTGGGGTCACTAGGGGCAGAAAATGTGATTGATAATAATTATCATTTTCACAAATCACAAGAAATATTTCGTGTCGTTTGAGGTTCTGAGTTATTTCGGATAGTGACCTCGTGTGACATATTTATTTCGGATAGAGGGCAGCTCATTCACAGTCGGTCAGCTATCGACAATAATGTAGCCTTTCAAGTTTTATTTCACAAAATATCTTTTCATGCAACCTTAACATTTATTTTGTTCCTCTTCTTGAGGCTGTTTAGCCAGCTACGAACCAAATATTATTCTTATGTTAAAAATCCAAGAGCGATAATCTCCAGTCGCCTTGTCTATCAAGTCATTATGCCACTGTGGATTGATACAGCTTGTACTGTAGTTATATATAGAGATGGAAACCCAGTTTCCAATCACAACTCATAGTTTTAGGAGATTTGTGTTGCTGCAAGGCTGTGTGTCACTGTGTAAGAGGGCTGGATTAATTTCTTTTATCTCTTATTTTGCATAACGTGGAATCGAACAATTTAATCAGGTTTTCAGTGTGTAGAATAGCGCAACATAAACAATTTAGTGTTTTCTAAGTGTTTTGACTGATGTAGCTTTAAATAAATTGGTGTTACTTTACGTATAGGAGTGCCTGAAAGGATAACTAGTCACGTTTTAAACGTACGGTACAGTCGAAAAATTATAAACGTGCTAGAATTGAACACCTGTCGCATGTTCATACATGGATCTTACTTTCACAATACAGGAATTATTCATGGAAATGGTGTTCTGGTAAAGCTGCAGGCATACTAACTGCTAACCTTGCACTCTTCTTCACGTTCGTACTTAAAATGAATATCGTGCATTGTCTAGTTTCCTTCATCCGGGGTACCTGGGCAGAATTGTGAGATACAAATAATAACTATACAAGTTGTCAGACCCACCACTCAATATTTATGAACTGCAACCAGTGTAGGTAGTTGTGGGTAAGTAGTTGCGTAGCTGCGCACTAAGACTTCCGAGTCGAGAAGTTTTAAAATACATAGTGAGGACTGTTTCAAATTGTTGCCCTCATAATTTTTCCATGGAAGCGATCTGGATAACCTATTGAAGTAGAATTAGGAAAGCATTAATGAGGTAACGAATACTGTTGTTTTTACTAAAAATGACGATCGAGCTCATGGTCTAGTGTCTAGTTGGTATAGTTGATAAGGAATCACACATCAACCGTAATGATTACCTACGCTGTTTTAAATAGGATGCAAGTAACAAGACCAATTCAACAAACAAATAACCCATACATTGCATTTTAAATTAATTTACACATATTTACTGACAAGATAAATATACAGTAATTGAAAGTGAAGCTATAAAGCAGAGGGAAATATCACGTTAGTATATTTGGCGTCATCAAGACGCGTACATTCTATTAATCTCGTGCTGGTATCGTGCTTGAATGTCTTTTCGTTTGAGCTTAAACGCTGCCGTGACCAGGCCCATGTCTGGTGACCACACCTCACTGCATAACTTAACGGCTTGTGGAATCTCGAACTTCTCCAATTTTCCTGTAACAAATGGAACAAGACTTACTTTAAACTCAATAAGAGTGGGAGTGGAGAATATGATTTGGAAGCCAATGGCTCTAAGCTAACTTCGTTATTGGTACCATTATTACCTCGCTATGCCGCTTTACTAAACATTATACTCGCACGACTGCAATCATTTATCATTTTGTTGTTGACTAAAGTCACTCGATCGTAAAATCACAACATAAAAATATGCAATAGTTTCCTCATAAAAAGTGTAGAAAAAAACGTGAACAAACACGGTTGTGTTTGTTTCATGACTTTATATTTCCCTGTAGATACTTACCTAGTTCTATTTTATATAATAATACTAAATGTTCAAAGCGTGAGTTACCGTTCTTTGCGTGCGCTTCCAGCTCTTTGAGAACTGCCCTCTCCGCCTGCGGACTTTGGCACAGTTCTTCGAAGCTAACTTCAGGATTGCTGGATGTGATTTGCATAAGGTGTGTAGGGTTGGGCACGACGAGAGCGACGCAGAAGTGCTTACTGGAGTCGCCGTATACGCAGATATTTTCTACCACCGGACACGTCTTCAGTTCGGCTTCCACCTTCCCCAGTGACACGTACTCTCCTGCCTGCAGTTTCACCAAATCCTTCTTCCGATCTAGATAAAACAACAAATATTTTGAGTGAGGTGGAAACAAACAATACTTTTTTTTCTCAAGGGTAAATAACGGGGCACTGCAATTATTTTTAATGAAATCTTTTTGAGGAAACGGTTGGGCATTTGGATATGAAGTAGAGTAGGGGATGGCTGATTGAATAGTGGCTTGCAGGTGGAAAGAATTTGTAAACTTTATTGGTCTTGCGAATTTCGCTGCTTTAACATTGATCTTACCAATAATTTTAAAGCACCCATCGGGATGAACTTCGGCAATATCTCCTGTCCGGAACCATTGACGGCCATCCTCGACAAAGAAGTCTTCCTTGGTCTTATCTGGTAGTTTGTAATATCCCTGGGAGACGTGTGCTCCGCCTATGATGAGCTCTCCTCGGGGGAAAGGTTTGTCTTTGACAGTGTAGTTTCCTTCCGTCCAGTCCACCAGCCGGACGTCACAACCTACGTTCGGTGCTCCTACGCGGCCCGTGCTCATGTCGTCCACTAAAAATATAATCAATTTAGAAATTAAGAATAGATTATAATCCGAAATCTTTTGCTACATTCTATTCCATTTATTACTCGCCATCATCATATTTTATTATTATTATTATTATTTTTTTTAATAACACCAACAAAAACTATCCATGTGCCACTGTGTTTTTACTCAAGAAAACAGTACAGAACTACATATTAATATCCTGTTTTACCCTTCTTGAAGCAGAACTACTCACAGTCCATAGCACAAGCCGAAGAAGTTGTTTCTGTGAGACCGTAGCCTTGTATAACTCGGACGCAGAGGCAAGTCTTGGCGAGCTTGTGGGTGTCCGGGGAAAGAGGCGCACCACCGCAGAGGATATATCTGAAGTAAACCATTTGCCCTTTTTTACATATCGTTTCGATTTAAAAATTCTAACTATCTGCTAACTTGCAATCCTGGATCATCTGTTAATCGCAACTACAAATTTAATAATAAATAGATACTAACCTGAGCCGACCACCCAGCATAGCGCGAGTCTGCCCAAACACAATCTTATTGATGAGAGGAGTATCGAAACCGCGCTTACTCCAAGCCAGTTTGTACGCAAACGCAAAATTGAACAGAATCTTGGGAACCACGCCGCCATTTGCCACTTTGTCTTGAATTCCTTTGTAGATTCGATCCAGGATTAGCTGTGAAAACGTAAGGTATGCTGAATAAATAACTAGCCCGTCTCGGTACGTAACTACTTCTGAATATCATTAGAGGTCATTCTGTGTTTATGTTTCTGTTTCAGAACATCCGGCTGTCTTCTTGAAAATTTGCAATTAAGAAAGGTTAATAATAATAAAGCCTGAAGGTAAGCTGTCAGCCACAAAGCATCCAGTTAAAGAAAGAATCATAATATTTTTGATTACTACACTGTAGATTCAAAAAACAATTCCACAAATTGTACCGTGTGGAGACAACTATTGCCAGGTGGCGAAAGTTAGTGACGACCTCAGTATCTCAGTGCTGGAAGGAGAACTGCTCAAACTGGTTGGGTCATCGTTTTCCCTTCCGAACGCCTACATATTAACATCGGCAAAACAGGTTTGACGTAGCAAATAGAATAATACAAACCGGTACGGCAGTGAGGATAGTAGGCTTAAGAACCGCGGCGTCACCCTTGGTCCCGCGCTTGATCTTGCTCGACGAATCAATCATGGTTAGGGGAGTGGAATAACCAATAGGGAGGCCGAAAACCAGACAAGCGGATTCAGAAAGCAGTTCAAATACATGGGCCAGAGGGAGGTAGCCCATAAACGTATCTCCGTCCTCTACTTCGATCACATCAGAGAAGGACTTGAGAGTCGACATCATGTTGTTATGTGTGAGAAGAACTCCTTTCGGAACTCCTGTCGACCCGCTTGTGTACATAATGATGGCGATGTCTTCTGCAGTGGGAGGCGTGGGGACTGAAAAATGAAAAGAGGAGTTAAAATTTTCTGTTGGTAGCATGGATGTCCTACCACCTATAGTCTAAGTCTAGCAAAACTTCTTCTTGAGCAGGGAAATATCTGCTCAGGGTCGGATTGGCATTTTTAGCGTATGGTAGGCTATGGAACCCAAATCCGGATCGGCATCAATTGAAAATCTTCAAGAAATTATGACTCATCGGTATGCTCCCAGCCTGACTTGGACTATACTCGGGTTTCTACCCTTTATTTGAAAAGACGCACCTTCGGGCAAAGCTGACAGGCTGCATGTATGAAGACAGAGAGGCGGTACACTGTCATTATTACTAACTACCATTAGATAGCGTAGTAACTGTTTAAGTTAGAAAAGCCACATAACTTGTGTATGACTTTTAGAATAGCTTACAAAGACTGTTTTCTTACCATTATACCAAGAGTTCAGACCTGCAAGACAAACAAATATGAGAAGCTATTACCTCCATCACCTGTCTATGTATTCAAAACCGAACCGTCAAGACTATATGTTTACCAATTGTTCGAGATCCCTTCGCAAGAAGCTCTGTGTAGGAGAGTATTTGTATTCCTTCGAAACCGGAAGTTGGGGTTTTCACCAGCTGATCTTCCATATAGACTAGATTTTTCACGCGGGGCGTCATCTTCAAGATTTTGTGAAATTTAGGCAGGAGCTCATGTGTTGTGATAACTGTTGTAACCTGAAAACAAACAAAATGAGTTTTTCACTGAACAATGAACCGAAAACGACGTAATTTAATATTATCCGTATGTAAAAATAAAAGTACCCCCGGTAAAAAGCCTGTGATTCCCCCCCAGTTACTGATAAGTGATAACACATTACTATCCCATAAATTATCTACAAATGTTTAGATAAAGCACACTATTGCCACATCTGCGCTTGCTACTCACCTCGGTCTCGTTGATACCATGGGCGATGGCTTCTTCACCCAACGTGGCATAAATAGTGACGACAGGAATGTTCTGTTTGAAACATCCGTGGGCAGCCACCATCCACTCAGCACGAGTCTCGGCGAAAATGACGACAGGTTGGCGCGGCTCTTGACCCAGCGCTCGCAGCCCCGTCCCGAACTCAGCAGCACGCGCGTCCAACTCTGAGAATGTCAGCCACTGGTAGTCCCCCATCACGTACTAAGAAGAGAAGATTAAACATTGAAGTTAAATCTACAGAGACTCCAGCATAATTCAAAAACCATAAAATCTCTTCCTTATTTGAAAATGAGCATTATAGTTCAGATAAATTTGAAATTTCAGTAACAGCATTAGGTCCACAGTCTTAACCGGCGTACCTTTTTAAAGATACGACCACTGGGCTGAACTTCATCCTCTTCAGCGAGGATCTGACGTGTGCCCAGTGCTCTGCGAGTGCCATACCGACGTACTACAAACTGCAACATCTTTGCCATTGTATCTACTTCTTCGCGCACCAAAGTCTGGTGGATAGCACCGGCAGTGGCTGTGCTCCTGCAATCATAAAAAATGCCAGATAGTAAGAAGAGAAAGAATAAAAGGACACGAGCGGAAGGTGGGAATCAAACCCACGACCTTCTCATTGCCGGGAAGGTGTTATACAGCTATCGCCTGCCTGGTTATAATAAGAAATAACAACCTACAAAAAAAATAGGTAACTCTTTTCGATCATTTTAGACCATTCTTCTCATCTACTCTTCTTCAAGTCTACTTCTTGTTCTGAACAAAAAGTAATTTTGTTCAGCCTATGTTACTTGAGAACTTTGGGTGCCCTTACTCTCAATGAAGAGTTAGGGAAAAATACCCCAAATAAGTTGGTATATAACAAAAAGTACATTACAAGCTCCAATACTAAAAAATAATAACAAAATAATTACAAGCCAAAAATCAAAACTCAACCCTTCCGAATGATAGTGGAGAATTTGACTAGTTTCCATACCTGTAAGTGATGGACCTGTCTTCAGTGGCGATAGGCTTGGCCTTGACCCTCCTGGATTTTGCCTTCTTTTCCCACGGCCTCTGTATGAGGAAGTAGACAGGGTAGGTGATGATGTCACAGACAAAGGCAATCGCCTTGAGGGCCCCCACAGCGCCAGAGGCCCAGAAGCTGTCCATGGTCCTGCAAAATCAAACATCCAATGACCCCTCGCATGAGACTCCTGGCTTTCACGATACTTTACACAAAAGAGGCATGTGAAGTTTCGAAAAAGGTCGTTAAGATAGCAGATAATAAGAATGTCTATAATAGCCGGTAAAACCTTCCTCATCTTGTTCCTCCTTAAAAGCAGTAGGTCCGTCAAACTACAATCCGTAAAGGAAACTAACACACATAATATCTGATCTGGGTAATTATTAGTAACATCCAGTAATAAAAAAATAATGAAATTCCTATCAGGTGAAGTAACAAACTCATGCAAGTTTTTGATAGCATTATTTAGGAGCAGTTGAGGTCCTTCGTGAGCTCAAGGTAGGGAAGCCTGGGAAGGTCAGTTTCGTTTCAGTTCCCAGGCGTCAGCTAAAGATAACAACATACAGGGCAAATTAACAGAGCAAAATCCTCATTTTCATTCACCCACACGCAGCAAGGTACTTTACATAACATCTCGAACTGACTCTTTACCTAAGTAAGCATGGGACTTGGGAATCGTTCCAAAAATGTACTATCGCTAGTTACTGGGTGGAAGGTAAAAATGAGGCTTTACCTGATATAAGGCCTGATTAGTGATGAGCCTGATTAGTGATGACAACTGATATGGATAAACGAACGCTTCACAATAGTCGTACTCGACTCTCGCCCTATATTAATTTTTCGACATTTCGTAACATCCAGACTACCCAGGGAATATTTTGACCCTGAAGAACCTGAGCCTACTCATTTTTCAGTCAATTATGTATCTACATACTGTAAGCCCTGGCACGTTCCGGCCAGAAAAATGCGGTTTTTTATTCCTGAAAATTTTCAAGATAGTGAAAAAGTTCAATAAGGAAGGCTGTTTTCTTGAGTGAAAACAGTAACCCTCTGACTTTGTCTGACCAAAAAAAAATGCAAATTTTGAATTAAATTTACAGAAGGCCGCAGTTTTGATCAACCCCACGAAACACCCAAAGAATGTTTTCACCACATCTCATCAATGAAATGGTAGAGGCACTTGGGCTTCGAAGGGACGGACAGACTTTTTCCAGAAATGACTTTTCTGTCACAGGAGAGAGGAGACCGTGGGGGAGGTCAAAATAAAATTTCTGCTAAAAAATAAAACATACCTACACAAAATAAAACACCACTAGTAACCACCACCAGTTAGTAACTAAAGCCTAGAAGAATGACTGTGAAAGATTATAAATAATCTATTCATACTTCATACTTATCAATCAGAACACGGTGGCAAATCAAACAGATGACAGAGAGATAAAGTCATCAGACTCATCAGGCTCAGAAGTAAAAGCAAAAGCATCAAGCAGTGCCAATGAACTACGTGGATCCGCCACTACATCCAATTCAAATATAGCAACCAGTTAGACCTTTTATCACCTTTCCGAATATTTCAGTTTCACCAGCATGACATAATTTCATGCAATTTCGACTGGTCTAATCAACAAGTGATAACTAGCTCATACCTCAGTCATAAACAATCGCATCTCACGGGTACTTAGGAGGGTAGGTACACTTTAGGCTGTATATAGGTTCATACTGTTTGTGTACGTCTCCTAACGACAGGTTTTTTAGGAGATATTTCATTATTCTAAAATATCCAGGGGTTTTTTTTACTATATAGGTAACGAAGTGGTGGCATACTTTGTTACAGGTATGATAGCACTTCGATAGTGGGACTACTCCATAACCAAACGTCCGCGACCGGTCTCCACGGTTGGCACTTCCACAGTCCGATTAGGTTCAGGTCGAGGATAGCTAGGCGCAAATCCGCACTGTTTCTTCCGGATACATGCCCTTCGATCATGTCCACAACAACCATAACATATACTTAAGTCCATATAGGTACTACTACTTCCACATTTAACTCGCTACCTACTCAATATTTCAACCCATCATCCGACTTCACATTGCTTGTCCCTCTGTTACTTCTGATACGAGCATAAGTACCTCATGAGGAGGGGCAGGATCAAAAAATATACCGGCTATTATAGGTACTTAAATGGGCTCTAAAGCCGCTGTTCTTGCATAAATATGCAGGCAGAAATTTTTCCCTTTGCTTCCTATACAAGGAACTGTGATAAAATTTAATCTGTCAGCAGTACGGGGAAAGCAGAAGGGACAGATTCACCCCTGTCTGTATGTTTTGGCTAAAAAGAGTTTAATTTCAACATGGGTCTCTACTTACGAATACATCACGTTGGAAAACTATGAGCATAACCAGTGAGAGATGTGGGACTTCTGGCTTTTTGGCCTTGGCATTTGCGAACAACTCGTCTGCGCACCGGGTCAGCAACGACTGATACTGATAGCCAACGACCGAGCTGACCGGTTGCAGTTACTTTGTCCTAGGCAGACGCAGTTCCTTCTTATCAGCGTTAGGTTAAAAGAACACGACATACTCTTTGGACCGGCCAAGATCATCAGATCTATCCTAACCATTAATGTGCTCAGAGTGAGTACAAAACGGTGCTTTCCTTATTACGAGTCATGCTTTCTAAATGACAACATGCCCGATTAAACACATGTTGGTAATGAATAAACAGAATGTTTTCGACAAATTTCTGAAAAGTCACCTGCCCTTTTTCCAATCAGCTGGATATGTTCAAGCCTCTGTTCTAACGACACAACTGTCGAATGTGTTGAAATTGTAATGCAGCGTGTTACTACTACCGACTTCAAACCTGTACCGAATAACTATTCATGAAAACAGTCAACAATGTTTTCCCTGATCTAGACTCAATTACTTACGTACCTACCTACTGGATGGGTAAGGTATCTTTACACAAGACCGGACCTTGAAAACTTGACGTAAGTTATGAACAAAGCTGAGAACGTGTACCTACTAACACGTAATAACGAGATTCGAACGAATTTAACAAAGCCATGACTGAGGTCTAAAACACAGGCCGCAGGCAGGTACAGAAGCACTTCAAGATAATCGGGAACAAACTTTGGCCCTGCGTGTCATTCCTTGATAAACGATAAGTCAACATAACTCCATCCATACGTGAGGCGTGAGGTTACTTATTCGACTGCTTTACAATAAGGGGCAGTAATTATTCACACAGCATAGCTCTTGACTTGCGGTCAGGTGCCTGCCGCGAAGCACCATGACCGTGACCATGACCCGGCACCTGTAACTATAAGTAAAGACACTCCGGAAAAACACGCAGTCGAACGCTCAAACCCAATTTTTCCCTATAATATGGAACTGTTTAAGGATTTTCAATATCCCGACAAGGATTTAAAAAATTAATGGATCTCATACTGCGAGCCAGCAGATAAAGGAAAAGGGACATCTAACTACTAGCTAGTACCTAGCGGAAGCGCGAAGAGGATTCGAAGTATAGGAAAGCTCGACCTTAGACTGTGAATACGTGGGCGTACCAAAATGATCACATCGTCTGATGCACGGTGGACCAAAACTTATCTGGGAATATCCCAAACGGTAAATTTTACATAGACGCCAGGCTGTCCTGGCGTTTAATACTCATTCTCAGGTTCTCTAGGTTTTGATTAACCCAGGTGAACAGTTTCTTCATGACTGGATGGTTCCTACTCATGCACAGGCAACTGTACAAGGAAAAGAAAAATCATAGCCACCTTATTTATGGTGACACTAATATATCTAGTCAATACGAAGAAAACGGCTGACCTATAGACCTAGCGGGCTGATGTATCTAAAGTCTAAAATCTACCGCACCTCCGCTAATATCACTGAGTTCAATGTTCACATTTTAGTGGTTAATAAACACCACAGCTCCTATGCACGTGTATACACACTCCAGCCTATATGACTAAAAGGTGACATCATTATTGTGCTATGAAAAATAGTACCAAGTGAATTAACACCGATTTGTATCCCTGGTATACCCTGGCCAAAAATACAGTCCACCACCAAAAACAATAAAAACTGTCATCATGGCATGCACATAAGCATTTTTGGTACTTACAATGCTGGTTTTTCCTCCGGCATCTTGACGATCACTTTATAAATTCACCAATCTGAAATGTAAATAGGACAATTCACAGCCAACCACCAGAAGCAAAAGACAAGGCCGAACAGACACAAGACGCACTGGTCCCTCTTACCCAGTCCTAGATATCCCATATTCCCCTTCGTTTTTCACTGGGTCAAATATTTGGGATGAAGATGAGCTTACAGCTACATTTAATCCAAAGGTTCCTTCACCAAGCTTATACTTCATCCACAACCCAATCTATTGCGATTTTAGACATCTCTCATTTGAAGAATGTAGGCAAAAAGTATTTCCATTTTCCAGTCCCCAATTTGTAGAAAATTCAACGCAGGTTAGAATCCACGATATATTGATAAAGAAGCAAAACTTCTAGGCCCTTTATCTTCGTTGAACTGCACCGTTATACTTGATAAAGTAAAACTATTTGTATTTTATGCTCCTTTCTTAGTTTAGAAACTATGTACCTATAGGTTGAACTGCACTCTGCAGTACTTACTGATAGGTACTGTAACGGGGTAAAACTAAAACAGGTAAATTAGCGTGAAGGATATTCATTAAACGAGAGGCCACGGTCGGCCCCTGGAAAACTACTAATGAAAACTATTAATGATGCGGAAAATGGTCTCAGCTCAGGCACAGGCGCCGCAGTTCTGCCACTCTAATCAGGACGCAACGCGGATTTGAGGAGAAATCTATTGCGACCACACAGGTATTTCCTATTAAAATCTACAAAATCAACGCAACCCTGTGATATGGGCACAGATTCCAGGTTTAGTATACGGGAGTGGCATCGTATAGGTTACAGGGGAAATTACTTGTATTAGCATGGCAATAGCGCATCAGACTGGTACTGGGACGACAATCCGATGTACGAAGTACAAGGAGACGGCCAGCTTATCTGCACTTGGTGCCAGCAGACCATGATATCGGTTCCCACTACCGTCTCATTCTAATGCATGCGAAGTCGCAGAGGCGGCTCAGAAGCCGAGAGAGTGGCCGAGAAGTACACCTGATCGAATTCTCAGAACATGCGAAACCTAGTGCCCCGGAAAGTAAATAAATACAATTAGGCTGAATTTCACCACTTTCCGATAGTGTCTTTAACGGGAGGATTTAACGAACGGATTTACGTTATCGTATGTTTAGCTTACGACAAATGCGTTGCGCTTGCAGTTGTTTCTCTTCGAACGCACTTGTCGTAAGCTAAACATACGATAACGTAAATCCGTTCGTTAAATCCTCTCGTTAAAGACACTACCGGAAAGTGGTGAAATTCAGCCGTAGTAGGGGAAGGAAGGAGTCAAGACGCAGCACCCATATAAGGAGTAAAAGAACCCCCCTTTATAATCCCATTTTGTTCATTATAAGAACAGTTTTTCTTTTTAGGAAGGATAATATGAAGTAACTCGTGAAAAAAAATTATCCACCAACCTGCAAGAGAGACGAGAGCTACCGAGAAACTGTTTTCTTTAAAGAGTAGTGGCTCACTGACTGGTCGAAAAGGCGGTAAAAAAACAGAGGATACTTGCTGATAAAAGTTAAAGTAAATGTGTGGCAAGTGTGCCATCAGCTATCTTCAATAACGAGGTTCAAACTTCAAATCGCTCAACCAAAAAATCGAAATTAGAGCCAAAATGTTCAACTTCAAAGACGACCTTGTCTCGAACGAGTCCTATGTGATCTACGGAGAGTAAAATGTCACCGAAGGGACCTTACCTGGGCAGTTAACCTGAATCCCAATGGGCAAAACAGATGGAAGACGGAAAAAGAGATCGGAATGAATGCGCAGCACGAACAGGTCGCAAGTTTCACCACAACAAACTTCACAACCTGACTGACAAGCAGAGTCCAGAGAGGAGATGCATCAGCCTGCATGGCTCCTTCAGCTCCCAACCAAGGTCGCCATGCTAGTAGAGCCGACAAATACTATCATCCAAGGAAGTGCATCATTCTTGGAGGAGCCCAATTCAGCAGTCCTGTGCAGACAGCAGAACACTCACCAAACCTCCGAAACCACCACCAGGGGTTTATTTACCGTTCCCCTGCTTTTTCACCGTAAAATATTCATGTGGCGTATACAAGATTGGGGAGAGGGCTGTTACCGACATGACATGTTCCTTATCTCCTTCTTCTTTTTAGGATTTCAGGGGGCTAAGAACATCTACCCCCCGTGAGGTAATGCCGCATTGAAAGACCTGTACGGAACCTGAACATTGCCCCAGAAACTGACGGTCAAGGCTAAACGCTATCCATGCAGAATTATAGGCGCACAGATACCGTATCCGCTGCCTCAAGTGTAACCATTAGGTACACACCGAAGTGTGAGAAGCGGAGATGACGGTGGGTTAGATGAACTGATGACCCGGTTATCACCGTTTTCTAAATCTAATGAATACCCATCGTAGATTCTAGAAATGAGTAGAAAGGAATGTCTGTCGAACTCTCAAAGTAATATCAGTGTCAGCAACACGAATTTGAGACGACAAATACCGACAAAACCCACACCATAGCGCAGAATGAAATTTTGGCTGGTCAAGATAGGGAGCATAGGGTAGGATCGGATCTACAACAATCAACATATCTACAGAAATTACAAGATAACCTATCCCCGAGAAATTCTACGCAGAACGTACTTGCTGCACCTATCTACATGTTACCTGGTGTTTCAGTCGGCTTTTGTGATAAGACTGACACGTCCCACAAGTAGGTAGTCATGACAAGAAACAGAAACATGGAATATTCCGTTATCAGAATTTACTTATCGTAACAAGAATCAGTGATGAGTTCAGTTCAGGGTATCAGTTTTTTAACGGCTTACAAGTGATAGGACCGTAGTCCAAGTGACACCAAGGCAAAGGTTAATATTAACAGAATGGCTGCATGGTAGATAACTCCGTCGCTAAAGTTAGCTCTGGCGCAGCCATACATCCGGTAACTAATGTCTGGTACCTACAAGGTAGGCAAGATCCATCAATGTTAGGATGCCTCGTTTGAGTATGAAAGAAGGTTTTGAGATAATGCACTGCGTTTGAGGCTTGAAGCCGGAAGGCTCTAAGTGGTGGGTGTGATGCCCCTACCCTTAAGAACATTGAGTCCTTGTTGTGTGCCAGCAGAGGGGTGAGGGGACTAGCCCAGCAACTGAACCATTGCATGCAGTGAAGAACAAAATCCTTCAGTGATCCTGCTAATAGGTACCTGTTCTTCAGTGGCTAGGAAAAAACTCGACTCACGGGCGTGGTTCTAATCACATCTAACCCTTTCGTATAAAATGCGGAACCCCCATCCCACCATGCCCAGACCCTTTAGGGCTGAAGGTCTTATTGAGCCAGGGTAAGGAGACATTCTGATTCATCTCCCAACCATCCCGGCAATGAAATCCCAACGCTGTCGTAACCATAATGTCCTGCCTGGAAATAGGGGGTTCACGTGGACACTTTTCCACGTTTTATTTTCTATCTCGTGGAATGTGGACTGACAACAACTTCCGACATTATCAGACACATTTGCGCCTTACATTGAGTTGCCGAGACTGACTATCACTAATCTAGGTCAGTGTTGTGACCTCCACAACGAACGATCCGCAAATCTCGCAGGATAATAACAAACAAACCTAAGCACGACGTAAGCACTTTTCCCTCAATGAGTTCATGACCCTATCGTAGTTCTAGAGTAAACTCAAGTTTCCCACGTACCTGGACAATATTTGTTTTCAGAATCACTTGCGATTAACTTGAAACACACTGGAATGCGTAAAAACTCTTTAAATTAGTGGCAGACAGGACCGTTCAGCATGCAGTAGGGCGGCCATGTTGATGTTTGGAGAAGTGAGCTCTGATTGGCGGGAAGAGGTGGTGTGATGCTGACGTCACGCCGGTCGATTCCAGTCATGCGCGCTCCTAGCGGGCACGTGCTCAACTATCGTCCCTCCTACTCCACTCTGCGACGGACACGTGTTCCAGCTCCAGTACCAGCGTACCTATCTAGTCATTTAAACCAACTGGGTGGGCGACTTGCGGCGCCATAATCCTTTGCTTTTTTAGGTGCATATTATTGGAAACAGGAAAACGTTAATGGGGAATGGGGGATTACCTGGTGACAGGCAGCCATCAAATCTGCGTAGCAGTGAGAGTGGTGGTAGGTAGGTGCGAGACCTACCTACCTATATAGGAAACCTAGGTATTTAGGTAAGGCTGCAATGGTACCTACTTACTTAAACCCGCGAAGGTCTTGTCTTATAAGAAGTAGGATGTAGGCATCTTCAGAATTTTCGACGCAGATTAGGTATGCAGACTCGCAGACTGGATGGGGGGATATGGTAAGGTTATCATTCCATAATGCTTACATACTAACCTAATCCTAGGGGTGGGTAAGTGGTAGGTGGTACCGATACCTAACCTAGACCCCGGCCTGCTGTAGGGTAGGCAAGTATAATAAGGTACCAGACCCAGTTAGGATATAGGTACCGATAAGAGCTCTGATAAAAATGAAGGGAAGATGGGTCTTATATGAATCTCAGGTGAGGCGAATAGAATGGAATGAGACAGTGATAGCCCGAGCTGGCAACGCCTGACGTTGCCCCGGCACCCGGACTTGGCCCCTCCGACCTTTGTGATAGGCGGGCGAGAGGTGGCGTGATTGTGACGTCATCTCGATCAATTTTCACTGCAGCGCCACAGCATCCAACGGAGGGGGAAGAAACTAATTAACGTCCCCCTATTCAAAACAGAAAGTTCTAGACTCCAGCGATAACAGTCTTAGAAAGTCAGAAACATATCTAACCCCTCAGCTGGACCAATGCGCGTTTTAATAGGAAGACAGGCACCTACCTACATATTAAGTAGCCAAAAGGTAAAATTTGAAATAATCAATTTTATTCCTATCTACTGAAAGTACCTATTAAGTTAAAACAAATGGAGGTATATCCCAACCTAGGTATAAACGGTGGGATTGGCAAAACCTGCCTCTAACTGGGTAATAAAATCTTTTCAGTCATCGTAAATTAAAATAATTTTATCACTAGTTACAAGTCAGGCACTTTGGTTCGTTGGCAAGGCAAGATATAAGAAATTAGAATCTACTTAATTTAAAGACCTATTACCTATTTAAAGACCAGAGGCAAGTGAGGCCAAATAGGCATGAATTCATGAAAACAGACTTTAGGTACTGAAATGGCACAAAACAGGTTAGTGACTTAAGAGGTAGGTAGGTACACCGTACCGTACACTACTACCCCGGCTACTATGTTAAGGTCAAATACCGTAGTAGATATTGCAAAGCGTAGCATCTCTGTAAAAAATCACTTTGTCAGGTGGCCCTGTATTTCCAGCCTTAAGAAGCTTGTCAAGCCAACAGTTTTTTTCATCCACCTGGAAAGAGTCTTTTTTACCACACTTTGGAATATCCCTATTCGATAATACGGCGAACTAAGAGACTTTACACGGTTCACCGCTGTCGACCTGCGCGTCCCAATCACACGCCGATAGCAGCTGGCAGCCCTGAAGTACGTTGTTGACGACCGCACGAGCGAGGTAGCCTGTGGTTACTGAGTACGCAGCTCCAAAGAATCGACGCATGTTGTCTTTGTCATCACCGAAATTGTCCTTCGAAAAGAAGGAAAGGAATTTAGTCGTCAGCTACCTGGGAGCACTGACCAGTGATCACGGATTATCGAGACCATTGGTCACAGGCAAGGGACTCATGGGAACATTCGCCCCTAATAACAGTTGATTCGGGGTGAAATGGATATTTTTTAAAGCGCTCTGATTGCTGGGCTTTTGTCCCGAGTAATGAGAATAACTACTGTACTCTAATCATTTGGCAAATTCC
Source organism: Mesopsocus fuscifrons (assembly GCA_950004255.1). Taxonomy (NCBI): domain Eukaryota; kingdom Metazoa; phylum Arthropoda; class Insecta; order Psocodea; family Mesopsocidae; genus Mesopsocus; species Mesopsocus fuscifrons. The sequence goes on from OX465376.1 coordinate 9,103,363, forward strand.
CATATAAAATTCCAAAAACTATTGTATTTACACTTCATCTCTTTCCTATACTAACTGGAAGGCGTAGGTATTTACCTTCACAAACATTGCGACTGCTTCAGAAACAAGATGGTCCAAATCGAGCTGAGTCTGGAACATGAGCTCACGGTTGCGGCTGAGAATGGTGGAGACAATGTTCAGCAGCTACAGAAAAATTTTAAATTAGCTTTCTATTTGCTGCACTATTGTAAGTTTGCACAGCTATAAATCAGGGCACACGTTTTATTAGTCTTATACGAGTTCCAGAAACTGTGTAGTATACAACGAATGCTGCACTAAAAAGCACTTTAATATTTTCATAGAAACCAACCTCAACAATGACTTGACGGTATTCAGGCTGAGAGATGTGGTTTAGCATTTCTTCGACAAGCAGCGCGAAGTTGAGTTCTGAGCGGGTCATATTGGACAGCGTGGGTTGTTGAGGCAGAAGGAATGCCCCAACACGGATCCCTCGAGGAGTTCGCGTCATCACGTCCCACACTTGATCGTAAAAGCCGGACGGGACGCGACACAGGCAGCCCTCGAGTTGACGTCGCTGAAGCGTACTCAATCTGTGGTTTCAATTTTACTTTAGAATGACATTCTCAAGTGCAGTGGTCATTGAGCAATTCTTAAAATAACAGGAATCGCACAAAAAACAATAAGGAAACGGATCTAAGTAGCGATTCTCAGTTGTGAACATGGCGTAAGGATATGGCGGGAATTTCAAGATGAATGGGCTTAAACAGCCAGATCTAGGTCCAAAAAGCCAAGCTCCTCTTCAAAATGAAAATTCAATATTCTTTATAAATTAGATAAGCAGAAAACAACTACAACACCCCATTGAGAAATATTCTATAGTTAGGTCAAACGTTGGCTTTTCCCTGAATGGTGGTGCAAGATGGGAGATGATATGAATTCCCTGAAGTCGATGATGTGATTGATGTATCTTTGTCATTAAAAATGTTCGACGCTTTCCACCCTGATATGTGACCATAACTCACTTTTCTTTCGCTGCCCAGTCCCTGACTGTGAGTACTTTGTGAAGCATCTGCCTGACTCGGAAAGGACTATGGCACTCAAGGGGGCGAGCGTCTGGATCCCTCATCTTCAAGTATAGTTTCATGGCTTCTAAAACCCACCTAGAAATCAGAAAATAGTTAAAATTTCGAAAATATTTTTATGCACGACTGGCACACCGGTTTATTAGGGAACCGAAAAAATCCAAGTCTTGCCACTGGTGTTGCTCACAGAAAAAATACACATTATTTTAGAAAGAAAAAAATCTTAGGAAATATCCGCATATAAAAACAAGTAAGAATACTAACCCGATTCGTATCTTCAGGATTCCCTTGAAGACGTGGGGCTGTGTGGCAATCAGTCTGCCGCAGTAGAGAACGACCTCTTGCTGCAGCACGGCTTGTATCACGTCATGCGGCTGCACACGCGTGTACATCACCGAGTGGATCTCTGCAGGGATCATGGGCTTGTCGAAAACTGTTTCTTCGTGACCGATCACACCAACTGTCAGCTGAAACAAAGAGTGCATTTTTCATTCAGGCACTGAACCTTCTCTAAGGTGCACAAAGGTCCCCGAGATGGTTACGTTGATTACTAGAATACATATCGTATTCGGAGATTTGCAAGTACAGTGAGTCTGATCCATGCTATACTCCACGCGCATCTTGGATGATAGTAAATTCAGACTTATCGAAGGGTGGATAGGCTATAGATACGTGAATTGTCATTGTTAAACTCTTTTAGATCATTCTGACCCTACTTCTCAAGTCTACTTCTGGTTCTGAACAAAAAATAATTTTGGGAACCCTGTGTTTTTTTGAAAACAATTTGTGAAGTTACTCTCATTCAAGATGCGCGTGGAGTATACCAATCAGAATCTAAAGAACTTACCTGTTTTCCGTTGACTAGAACAGCAGTAATAAAGGGAGAGATGGAGTCGACGGTGTGTTTGAGAAGAGAACTGCAATGGCGAACAACATCCCAACAATGGCGGGAACCAGCCTGACTGTACACGGCTCGAATGTGATCTTCTACACATGAGCCATTTACTTCATAGCTGCGGCCCTGACGGCGAAGCAGCACTTCAAGTAACTGACACCTTTGTCGGAGATCGTTGCTGCAACGGAAGGCCTCAATCACATCCGGGAGGGACCATGTCAGGTAGTGCTGTAAGTAATAAAAGAGCAAGGTAGGTAAAAAATCACCGCAATACCACATTACAGGTGTAGTAGGAGAAAAAACTAATTTTAATTAACAGCTTTGTACGAAAGATGTCAGCAAAGTGTTAACAATTTAATTTGAACAGGCACCCTTACGGAGAAGGAGGGAGGAGGGATAAATGTACTTACCAGAACATTAGATGGACCGTCTAACTCAGGGTAAGATAAGGCCCTTGGCACATCCGTCAGGCTCTGGTAGCCAATGTAATCGTGCTCCAGCTGTCTGAACGGCGTGAACTCCATATCAGCTGCGTCCATGTGGTTCATGAAGTCCAAATGCTCCATACAAGACGAAGATATCAGGTTTTGGAGCCGCCCTAAAAGGTCAAAATTCACGTTTGGTTTAAATATAAATTTTCCTGTGATAGGTAACAAGGTGATAGGTCACTTGATTTCATGTCACGGTGACAACTTCCCGAACTTCCGTGAGGCTTGGTGAATATCCACCACCCGAAACTCAGCATTAACAATTTAGTTACAGTTGGAAGGTGATATGACTTATGTATACGTACCAATGCGAACCTTCATGCCATTGCAATTGCCTTTCTTGAGCATGGCCATGAGGTCGAGCATTTCTTTGAATTGCGGATCCCGCATATGCTCTTCGCGAATGAGGAGGCAAACAGTGGGGCGCCCAGACAGTCTCCAGAACCGGCCGACAAACTGCAGCTCCGCTTTTATGTCATCGATGAGAAGCGCCATATCGCGGTACAGGTAGAACTCGGAAACCTCGAACACCAGCGGGTAACAAAGAACCGTCATCCCGCAAACCCGATATACCTGAAACCACCACTATCTTATTTTAGGGGTTACTGAAGTTTCTGATTTATTTAGATTTCAGGTGTTAACTGTAAGGGGGTTTATCGGGGTTTGTAGGCTTACCGGTACCGGTGACGTCTTGAAGCGAAGGGGGTGGCCACCCTGATGACGATGATGTTGATGGAGCACGGTACCGAGAAGGGAGGCTTGTATATATATCAGGGTAAACAGGTTAACAGGGTAACAGGTTAACAGTCAATAATAGCACAACAGGTAAAAATTATAAGGGGAACTGAACTGGCATGGGACTTGAATCGGAGACGGAACGGAACTGACTGATCAAAAGATTAGACCGGGCAGAGCTCTGTCAACACAACGGTTGGACAGGCTGTGAACTGTCTATCAGGTCTATTTCCATATCTTCGGTTTTCCTCATTAGGGGCAGTCAAAATTACATCTCCTATACTCATTCATACGCACAATAACAGTACTATCTGCTGAAGAAGAACAACAGAAAGATATTTCTAAGAGCCACTCTCAAGGTAAATTTCAAGAGGGCGCGAACTCCTAGCGGACCGAAGGGGGGTGCTTACCTTGCTTGTTCCAAGGGCACCCACCGGCCTCGCCGGGCGTCCCTGAAGATGGAGCTTCGAGTTGACTCCAAGCTGCTGGTAAACCTTGACCAGCTGAGCTGACGACCAGATCTGCACGGGCTCGACTTGATGAGGAGTTTGCGTCTGGATCCCGTAGGTGGCCATCATGGCCTGGAGGCGCATTGACTCGGCAATCAAAACGATCTGCACCACTAGGTCAGTTGCTGTTCCCTAAGCAGTAGCAACTGAGTTAATTTGTTTTCTTATACAGTTTTTTCTGAGAAGGGAACGAAATTTTTTATTTTATTTTTTCCATAAATTTCCCGCGTTGCAAAGTCAGCTTTTAGACCAGCTAAATACACGATCATATCTAAATAGGTAAGTATGTAGGTGGGAATTATTTTCGATTGGCGGTACAATAAAGTTGTATCTAACTACTGTTTTTACATGGGGCAGGTAACTACAGTACTTGTGTGAAAACACTGAAGCTTTAGAATACCACGTGAATATTCCTGATTTATGATGACTGATATTCATTTACAACACAAAGTGGGACAAGATTTAAAAATAATTTGTCAGTATAAACAATGGGAGACAAAAGACTATATGGAAAGGGAGCGGCATTTGGGAACCAGATCCATAAGCAGATAAACATAATGATACAGGCACGAAGTTTTATGAGTGAGGTACATGCAATCTATTTCTACATTTCTATAGACTGAGCATGGATATGAATACGACAGTGAAACGAAAAGCAGAAACAATGGTGACAATGACCACTTACTGTTGATTTAGCCTTCAGGGGTCAGCCCATAGAACAAAAAAAAATTTAATTTAGCACCAAACTATTAGAGCATCTAAAGAAAACAACAGAAACATTATTCACAATATATGAGCCTTTCACGAAAGCGTGGCAGCGTCATTAAAGTGAAGCGACGGCCAGCCCTCTCAGGAGTCAGTTGAGTCAGTTGACTTAGCTAGCTATATCAAGATATTTGTTAAAATTGTGTTTGTATCAGGAATCAAAGGTCTGTCCGACCTGGCGGTTGAAAGCTACGCTTTTGCAGGTGCACACACAATGTAAATTAAATCTAGAGGAAACGCAAAAACAGCAGGATCATCAGTCCTAGTATATGGATTATAGACTTCAAAGACCTCATCATTATAAAGAGAGTTCCAATATACCTGAAAAGCAGAGTATCGGCCGCCCTTGCGCGGGCGATTGTAGGAAGGGAGGTAACGGCGAACAGGATCCAACTCGTTGACGTGCAAAAGGCCACCTGTTAGGAGCTGAGCCACAACAAACATGGCCTGAGCCCATAGGAACAGCCCTCCGCCCGGTGAACCCTCGCTGCTGACACGGCGTGACGTCAGCCCCGGTTCTAACCTCTCTTCCTCAATGTGTTCCATGGGCACGTAGAAGTACATTGGCACTACAGGGTCTGTAATTAGGAGTGAATACTAAAGATGCCTTGTTTAGATTTTTTGTGAGAAACTGTTGGTTATTATCGGTTCCCAAATTATGTTTTCGATAACAACTATTTGGCTATCTTGAATCATTTTCTTGTCAAATCCCCTTGTCAGAATACTTAAATTTTTAGTTAGTTTCTAGGATACTAGATACTACTTATGACATTCAGCCTACATACGGAAAATAAACTACTATCGCGTTTTTCAGCGCCACTCAGCACCACTAGCTACGCTGACTGATGCTACAGTACTGCAGTACTTACCTCCATACTTGTCTGTCTTTATTCGAGCTTTAAGCAAGTTTTGATACTCTTCGACCTGGTCGGGGAGATTTTTGAAAACTCCATCGATGATCATCAGAACGTAGAAGATGGGCCACTCGCACTCTATGTTTTCAAATTCTTTTGTTTCACCCTCACGATAGTAGCTTCTGCAAGTAAAAGCTCAAGGTCACTGGAGTGGAAAATCTCCTCAAGTCTGATAAAGTAGGAAAGAAAGGTCGAAGAGGAAACTACGACAGAGGCAGCTTGAGGTTTCGTCTTGACAGCGGGAAGAGTCAACTTTGTTTTTGTCTTAAATCTCTCACAGGCTATGTCACTCCCAAGCATCTGCCCAACTATTTTTACATACCTCGTCTTGTCTTCTAGAACTGTGTTGAATCCATCCCGCCGAAATCTTCTGAAGCCATACTGACCCTTCAGTTTTGATATGATATTTTCTTTCGTAACTCTACACAAAGATTCTTCATGAGTAGCAAAGGCAGGGAACGAGATAGTCGGCAATAGGGCCGCATCAACTTCCTTAAGGTGTAAAAAAAACAATTAGTACAAAAATTAGGTACAAATCAAGGTTCTTGCGACAGATTCTTTTATGAAGCCCCGACTGAGCGAGTAGGTAGGTACTGAATACTCTAAACAATTTGTTGGCATTCTTTGCTGACAAATGCCTAGTTTACGATGCTGACATTTAGTAATCGGGTACTTGTTTGAACAAAGTTACTTGTTTGTTTAGTTCTAACATTTTACACTAGTTATTGATTTAAAAAAAAGCTGTGTACACCAAAACCTTTCTGGTGAACCTTGCATTTTTACCCTCAAAATTATCGGTATGTCTGAAGAAGGTACCTTTGAGCTGGATTCTCTTGGTAGCATGGTTTCGAATATGCTCCGGTTTCTATTATGAGCGTCAATATCAACATATATCACGGACCACGACGCTCCTTGTTCCCCAAACAGGTTACACCCGTTAATAGCCTCAAGAGCTGCTTTCGCCATACCGATCGAGCTGAAAGAAATATATATACCGTTCCATTATTAAAGATTTATAGTACTTGAAACAGAAAAAATAATACACATGATGCAAAAGAACTCAAACTCTGAGCTGCTGAAGTGAGCAGTTTGGATAAAGATGCTGCTGGAAACAACATGTTCTCAAATTACTAACTCCTTTCAAAGTTCAATAAAATTATAAATTGCATAATGTACCTACCTAAGATTAAGATGGTACCTATTCAGCAGGCAAAACATATTTCAGTCAGAAATCTACTGCATTAATAGGAAAATGGTAGGTATATAATTTCTGACATGAAGTATGTTTTATGTGCACTACTGCCCATCTCAAGGCATCCCCGTAGGCTTACTAATTAGTTTAAAAATTTTGGCCAGTGATTTAACTTGTACGGGTACGTACTTCTATGACCTACCTGGCATGTATTTCAGGTGTTCCATCGTTATACTTAGTCCCTCGCTCCCAAATCCCGTAGTCTGGTGTTCTATAGGCACGTTCAACGTAATATACCAAGTTCTGGACGAATGCTACTTCATCTTGAGTGTAAATAATTTGTAACCCAGAGGTTATCATCTGCACTAAGTACAGAAGATATAACGACACAACATCAATCTGCAACATATCGGTAATAAAAATCAATATCTTAAGTAGGCACACATCGCTGGACCAATGCAATTTTGGGAAATGGTTAAGTAAGGTGGCAAAGAAGAAAGAGTGAGCAAACGGCGTTATGTGATGGGATCCAACGGATGAAGAACTGTCAGAGGCCAAACTTGATTTTTCTTGGTTAGCAGTCAACGGCTGGAGAAGAATTGTCCGTTAGGGACTTGGCACTCTCCATTCGCTGGGATTTAGTCGTTGCTGTTGTGTCCGGCCAACAGCAAGGACCAGGGGGACATTCTGGATCATTGGCCCAAGGATCGTGGCGATGCGATCTCAACGCTACCCTGACAAAAGTGACGCTGAAGCTTTTTAAAGAGCGTAATACGTGTATGCAGGCACTGAGTGGGAAGGCTCTATGGAGGAACCGATGCCACCAATGGATGGATTGATAATTTGATTACCTGGAGATGGGGATAGGTGTCCGCGCAGACCTGATCACCAGTAATGAGGTGGAATTTACAGTGGAGAGCATGAGCATTGCACTGGTTTTTCTTAAATAGCTCAATCTTTGGAGCCTGTCTTATCCAGCATTTTAAAATGCCTCGCATGCATTTCACTGCTGCTTGTCCCAGTTCATACGATTTGCCTCTGTCATCATCAATACGTCTGAAAATAAATTATAAGAATATTAACGAGACCAGAGGAAAACAGAAGAGGCCCAAGAGAAATGGGATAACAGAAAGAAAAACGAAAGATACTGCTCAATTCTTAATAATCTGGACCCTTACCACAACAGCTATACTTTTCTAAATAATCTACCTGTATGCCTGGTAAAGACTCCACACTGCTGTCGCACAGTACACGCTTTCTCGGACACTTCCGTAAACTTCATCTGTGGATATAACGGGAAACAATCCGGTGATGGCACTCTGGAAATTTAGAAGTTGCCGTTTGACTGGAACACAAATTTTTACACCTGTCAGGTACAATCAGATCCACTGCACTTGCATCAGCATGTTCTAGATGGTGTGCTCTGTGGTAGAGCAATGCAGTATTCTGTTTCTACCCAACCTGACGTTAATAATTAGTCCAGGGGAAACTCAACCATTACATCGGACGTAATTCTGACCAACCAATTCACCCCGCACATTCGTAGAGGTCTTGAAATCTGGGACCCCATATCAAATTTTAACCAACACTTCTCGGGTTGTGGTGCCTATCAGATAACACCACGAGAGTAGATACTTGCCTATGCCATAGTAAATATCCAGCTGACGGACCGTTTCTTCATAGTTCGATACCTTCAAGTGGAGGTCCACATTCTGGTGTGGCACTTCTCTAAAAGGGACATAAAAAAACAATTAATTAGGTGCCTACGACTCGTTTATCGTCACACTATGAAACGTGCGAATACCGAGCCGTCATAGGTACATGCCGGTACGTAGCACTACTTACGGCCAATGTTATTTAAGTACTAGATAATAGATTAGGAATGGAAATGAAATTATACTTACGAACGCATGTCAAAACTTTTCAGAGGACGAAAGTTGCCTCAATCTAGTTTTCAGCTAAAAATAACTTTCAAAGAGGCGAAAGGTCATAATATAATATATGATTCTTATAACGGCTGGCAAGGACGATGAATGCTCAACTATTATATTACAAAGAAACGCAGAAACAGCTTGGCTTTTACTTATTTCACTGTGAGTACCTACGCCCCCAAAAAATAAAAACAAAACTATTCACGCCAAAAATGAAATTAAGGACTCAAACAACAACATGGCGACCAACGTGGTTTTAGAAAAAAATTGACGTGGCGATAGCCGGAAGCGCTATTTTTGTGTGTAAACAAACGATGGCCCACGTAATAATCATGTGAAAATTTTAAATTTATTATCATTTGGCAGCAATGGGGGTGAGGGGTCTAACTTCTTTTATAGCTAGGGATTCAGAAAGGTACCTCAAGAGTATCAAGTTGACAGATTGCTATTTGGTGATAGACGGGAGCTGTGTGGCATCTCACCTGTTTAAGTGGTGCACTAAGCGAGACAGCGCTTTCGGAGGCGACTACGATGAGTATTTTACGGTTGTCAAAAACTTCTTTGTGCTCCTAAAGAAGTGCCGAATTAAACCAATCGTAATATTCGACGGTGGGTACGAACAGAAAAAAATAAAGACAGTTCTGTCACGATTAAAGCAGAAACTCCTGACATTGAAGACATCTTTCTGCAAGGGATTCTCTAATAGTAAATTTTTCCCTCTGTTTATGAGACAGATATTTTGTGAGGTGGTAGAGAGTCTAAGGCTACCACTGATTCAGTGTGAGTTTGAAGCTGACGGGGAAGTGGCAGCACTGGCTCGTCTGCTCAAGTGCCCAGTTCTTAGTTACGACTCCGATTTCTTCATATACGACGTTCTCTACATACCTTTCTCCACAGTTCAGCTGGAACTCAACCATTGTAATGACGACAAAACTTCGTACGGGCTGCCTTGTGCATTGTACGACATTCAGGAGTTTTTAGCCGAGTACCCAGGTCTTGCCAAATGTCATCTTCCTCTGCTCGCCACGCTTTTAGGAAACGACTTTGTTGAGAGTCACATTTTTCAAAAGTTCTTCCAACAGATACCACTGTCTAAAGGCAAGAATATGACCAATCTCGAAAGGAAAATTTTGGGTCTGCTTCACTGGCTGCGGCGTGAATCTGAAAAATCAGCCACAGAAAAAATTAAGCTGCATATTGGAAAGGCTCATTATGAAAAATTCAATGCTGGAATTGAAATGTCTAAACAGAATTATACTGTCACTTGTGAGTGTAGGGTAGAGTTAAGAAATGACGACATTATCGTGGAACCTCCGCCTTATTCGCTGAAGCTGAGCAATAATATTGTCGCGCTCCTATCCTCGTGTAAGCTGCCTTCTTTCCTGATTAATTTTATTTTTCTTCGCACCTACTTTCTGCCTTTACAAGTGGAGAATTTAGAGTGCCGCAGCACCCATGACGTTGCTCTTCCAATAATTCAATCATTGGACCAGTTGTTGTGTTCCGAGACAGGAGAAAAGAGTGATCTCATTCTCTACGGTCGTCAGAAGAAAATTATCAAGCAGCAAGTCTTAAGAAATAACCCTCTTTCTGAAGAAGAAAAACTTGAACGCCTGGGCCAGGCATCAATAGAGACTCAAAGAAAATTTGTATTTAAAACCCTGTGCTTGAACGAGAACGATCAAAGCTCTGTGGCAAGTTTTAAGGAGGAGTGCCAACTGTTCTTGGCTTGTTTCATATTTTGGAGCAAGTTTTCAACCCCGTCAGTGTATCAGGTTCATGCACTACTTCTTGGATACTTGGCCAGTCAAGCGAAGAACAGAGTAGGTGTGTTTCGTCTGGGGAAAGATAGCCGGAACACTGCTGAAGAACTGAACGGTTTCACCGCCTTGTTTGGTCACCTGAGAAAAACGACGGAAACAGCCCGCAATAACTACAGCATCATCCCAGTTCACGCCTTCAGCTGCTTTCAGAGTGTTTTGTATCACTGCACTGTTTTGAACACTCTCCTTGGATGTCCATTGACTCCATGCAAATTGGCAGACTCTTTTAATGGGACTTTGGTCTATAATCTTCATACCTGTCTTGCAAATCGAACGGATGTCTTAAAGACTATTCAGCAGTTTCTGAGTCCTATGACATCCTTCGCACGCCTTTATGAAGATTATTATGATCGACTGTGCAGGTGAGTTAACAATTTATGAATCCGTGAAAAACTAATCGCGCTTTTTATTTACCTGCATTCAGCAACATTGCCCGAGTACATACGACAACATTACTAATTTGTGAACGAAATACCTAAAACTGATTTTGGACACCAGTGAAGTAAATAACACCCTCCGAACAGTGCAGCAGGAACACACCTGCTTTATATCATTAATCATTACACAATATCTATACCTACCTCCTTCGAATAGAATTGAAAAAATCCTGTAAGCTTAAAAAATTGAGAACTCTTTGTCACCATTATCTAATTGTTATTCTCAGAATTGGTGTGGGTGCCCCGTGGAACATTAGACATATACTTAGGTACCTACCGTGGAGTTTTTATTTTATTATTATTAATTTTTTTTTAAGGTATTTTCCTCCAACATTGAAGTCAGCCGACGTTGAGAGAAAGCGAATAAGGAGACGAAAAACTAAAACCAAGTCCGACACCCCAGAAATGGAACCCACGGACTCGGACCCAGCAGAAGAGAAGATCGACTACAATGATCTGTCCAATAAGTTTCACCTTCTGAGTGTATAAAAATACCTAAATTTTATTATTTCTTTCTTCAGAAATAAAACGCATCGTTTTAACTTCATAAACTAGGCCACTAAGGCTGGATTTCACCACTTCTTATAGTAAGTATACTATAGTGTTTCCTAACGAGAGGATTTAACGATCGCGATCGCAGAGAAACAAGTGCAAGCGCAAGGAACTTGTCGTAAGCTAAACATACGACAGCATAAATCCTATCGTTAAATCTGTTCATTAGGGGACACTATAGTATACTATAGTCCAAGTCAGGCTGGGAGCATACCGATTAGTCATATTTTTTTGAAGATTTTCAGTTGACGCCGACCCGGATTTGGGTTCTATATCCTAACATACGCTAAAAATGCCAATCCGACCCTGAGCAGATATTTTCCTGCTCAAGAAGAAGTTTTGATCAGCCCTAGATTTGCAAGAAATTATGATTTATCGGTATGCTCCCAGCCTGACTTGGACTATATACTTAAGCAAGTGGTGAAATTCAGCCTCAAATCAAAATTATTACTGAGAAATTTTTCACAAATTTTTTATTGACAAAAAAAAATCACCCAACAGTCCCCTCAGAAAATAGACATTAAAAACTATTCAGAATACACCGAAGATTGAAAATAAAATTTATTACTGGATCATGCACAAGTACAAATTACAGTAGTCAATGAGAGTAGAATTAACATACATTGGAATAAGTGAAACTATTTAAGAAAGTGATCGATGATACTGAATGTATTTTAGACCAGGTTGGTACAACTTTCGGTCAGAAATGGATTCAGCGACTTCTTCCAGCATAAGTTTTGGACAATGCCAACGAGTTCTGAGGCAGTAGTGCATGATGTAGTCACTCAAAAGGCTTCCGGCTGAGCTGTACATTTATGGAGCTCCCGGACTGCCAGGATGGATCCATTTGGTTCCTACCTATGTCGCACCTTATAATTTCAATGTATCGTAAATTATACATCCTACAGGTCTATTACGGATCTGTTAACGCCAAGTTAACGACTTGGATAACGACGAAGTGGTATAATTTTACCTATGTTTTAGCATTGGGAGCTTAACGACCACGATCCATAACAGAGCTGCAGGTCGTTTTCCTGGCGCCTGTCTGAGTGACATTAGAAAAGGTCACACTATCTCATTTCGACTAATCAAATTTTCATATGGTCTCTAGTACAAATATAAAGGCAGCTACAGTAAGTTTATAAAACAAAGGCACACAATTTGTACAACATTATAAAGAAATAAAGTTGTTAAATTATTAGGCACGTACATTTTCAAAGCTAAACTACCTGAATTTTCCAACAAAAGTAAATGCTTAAAAAAGAACAATGCAATAGCTGAGATGGGCATGCGGCAAAAGACATCTACACCTACTTGGGTGACAGAAAAACAGTGGATTATATTCCAGATCTTGACTCTTCGTAATGCCACCTTCCTGGTCACACTGGGACCCTTTAGGGGAGCAGAACGAACCAGGTGAAAAAAAATGTTTTCCTCTTTCACTACTGAACAATTAACTCTATCATTGGGCACTTACAACAAATGGTCACTAAGCAAAAGTAGGTAGGTAAACAATATCAAAATAAGAAGGTTTCAGCAGTCTCATAACAGAAGTAGGAAAATGAAAAGATAGACATCTTGCAGCCGTTAGATAGCAAAATATTCTCAAAAAATAATTAGCCAATTAGTTCATTCTTTATAAAGTTATAAAATTTTAAATTACCAATTTTCACCAGCCTACCAATAAAGAATAATTTTTGATCCCGTTCCTACTATATACTCGTAAACGGGGACCTTGTTTTAGGTTTTCACCTCCACTTTACCACTTAATTTTATTATTTCACACTACAGTAAAAGTGAGTACCAATTTATACAAGTATGAGATTAAAATGATACTATCTACGTGAAAGTGAGCCGTGCAAAAATAAAAGATGAACGAACATACCAAATGCTCATTATAACATCTAGCCTTAATATGTTAATTAAAACAGTGGACAGGAACGTAAGCAATGGCGAAACCCAAGTTAAGGATGCGCCATTTACTCTTGAGAACTCGCACTGACCAACAAGGAGAATAGCCAGATGCTGAGTACTGTCGCAGGTTGGGTATTTTTTTAAAGCCATGCCTCTACCCATACTATTTGTTAAATACTGTTTCATAAACTCATCAGTGAGGAAATCGGAATGAGAAAATGATTTTGAGACTAAGAAACACAGAAAGGAACTATAGAAAAATGAATAGATCCAGAAGTTCAATTACGTTAAAAGTACTGAAATGAGTTTCATGAGATTCAGAAAATGAAACATTTTAACTTAAGAAAAAAGTAAAAAACTGAGAGATGTTACTTAGTACGTGGTGGGTGACTGAGTTGTAGTAGTCGTTGTAGTCGTGGTTTTGATGACAATACTTCCGCGGATGAACCCGAAGCTCATCCATGCATCATAGCCATAGACGACCATGGCGCAAAACCCGAAGAACTGAACAGAAAATAGAAGATTAAATCAACAATGGAGTTGAATCTAGGGCTGATCGAAACTTCTTGTTCAGGGAAATATCTGCTCAGGGTCGGATTGGCATTTTTAGCGTATGGTAGGATATGGAACCCAAATCCGGATCGGCGTCAACTGAAAATCTTCAAGAAATTATGAATAATCGGTACGCTCCCAGCCTGACTTGGACTATACCCTATACCTTCTAATTATTTACGACGCTTTTTCTTTACTTCACTGGCACTATTTTCCTCTAAAAGCAGAGATTAACAACAACAAAAAAACGAAAGTAATTCCTTACCGCAGCAGCAGCGAAAGCTTCGATGTACCCAATGTCAGCTGCAAGAGAAGCGGCTATCAGGTAGAAAAACGTCCATAAGGAGCAGAAGATAAACTCAATCTTCTTCCATGGAATCTTGGAGAGCTTCTCCGGAACGTGGAAAACGTAGAGAGCAAGGAGGATACCACTGTACCAAAATCCACCCATCGCCACGGTATTAAACCACGAACCGCGTGAATGCTGAGACAATGCGCTCGTGATCACGCAGATAAATCCAAGAAGATCTAACGCCTGGAAAAGCCATACGAAACTTTAATTTACTATCAGAGGAAATTGGGAATAATTTATCTTTCTCCTTAGGACTAGAGATACGTTATGTAGGCGAAATAAATCCCTATTACGTATACTTACGATCTCTGCTATTTTCACGTAACCATAGGTGCTTCGAATAACCCCAAGATCCAAGGCGATAACATTCCCAGTGGTAGTGGTGGTAGTTTCTGTATGGTACGTATCAGGAAACCCTGCTTCAGGCATGATGTATAGTTCTAAAAATAGAAGTAGGTATACATATAAACAATTAATTAATAAGGCTGGTTACACTTTTTCTGTAAGAATACGTAACCAAGAAGATGCCCAGTTCAGGGCTAGCGGAAAATATCACACCACCTGATCAAACCATCAGTTGGAATATTTCGAATTAAGTAAAGACGTATTTCTCAGTGACATCACTAAAGCACTGAGTGGGAGTGCCATTCATTCCAGTAAAATAGGTAGGGAGGTTACGATATCTCTAACTACTATTCGTCCTTAGTCACACATTACATCAAAAGCCTACCAGACCTGAAGAATACGCTGGTGCTTTATCAAAGAACAACCACACATAAAAATAGACATTACAGCTAGTGATAGTAATGTGATACCAATCGCGGGAAATTGACCGACTTTGTGGAAATTAATTACTCTCAGAAAGTATTCAAGCATGGGAAGAGTCACGAATAGTCTATACTTCAATTTATGAAAAGAAAAAAACGTGTTTCAAAGAAAATTAATTGAATTTCAATACAGGGATAAACCATTTACCCACCGTAGAAATTCCTGTCCTGTAAAGTGTAAACAACACACAACACCAACGACGTGTCAGCAGCTCTTAATTATCGTGGCTCTAGACAGATTGGAAAAAATAAATTTATATTTTTTTTATGAAATTAAACCATATTTATACAAATTAGTTAATATTTTAATAACATTTTATTATAAATATTAAATTAGTTGTAGGGTTCTGCTGGGAATCAATTTATATATTCTCTTGTGTCGTACTCTCTATGGCATCTTTAAAAAATAAAAACAAACGTGCCGCTTTTTCTCTTGTGTTGGTTTCACATTACCGAGGAATATTGTGCTAATTTCTTCAGTTCTCTGATTAAGGTAAGATTTGTACTGGTAAACTATTATTTAAGTATCATATTTCATATACCTACTTTACCTGGTGGCAATATAGACGAAAAGGGGACGAAAAGAAACCTAACCATATCTTGAAACCTGTCAGTGGTATGCCTTGAGTGTGAATCAGCGCGCGTGGTAGGTATCCTTTTCCTGAAGCCATCCTAAAGAATTCTCGCCTACCTTTGTTATTATATGTTTGCTAGCTGTCTAGTTACATAATATTGCCTCTTGTGTCTACTATCTGCATGTGGGAACTGGAAACATGAAAAGAAAGGATTGTTGTCAGATCATGCAAAGCCTAGATGACACATTTGGCGCCTGCTGAACTTGGCAGTTTTAAGTAGATAGATTGACTTTAGATGTAGCTAGGCCGGGCATTGGGCAGTAAATGGTACTACTGTGGTTAGATAGATGCAGTTATTGTTTTGGGCCAAAGAAATGTCGAAATAAGATGGTTATTTTTCTTGCCCCACCGACAGGGAATTTTTTCACGGCTGGCCACGACTTGCTTGTCCTGTACGTTTGTACCTACTGGAAAAAGTGCGCTCTGAATGACAGCACTGCATGGCTGCCGGAGAACACAACGTCAGAGTCCAGAAATAACCTGTAAACTGTCTTTGCATTCATTTCTATGACTCTTTGAATGACCTATCAACTACGTGTAGAGACAGTGCCGATAATGTCGACTAAAAATTTATTTAACTTACTTACCGCAAGTTACACTACAGCCGGTCTATGCATGGGCTGTGGGCCAGACACGACTAACAATGTGTTGTCTATTTTACAAATTAACACTCCATGACACATTTAGAATGCTGGTCGTTTTCGAGGCAGCATGGTAATGGTGCAATCGCACTGTTTAATGAACAAGCCCCTTGAAATGGAATTACTAGTCGATATGATGTACCTATACATATGTAGATGATAGTAGCTCTGCGACTATTTCAACCATGTTTTGTACCATTTCTCAACAGAAAAGTGATCGCAGAACTAATTCCATCTACTATTTGATGCTAGGTATTCCCAGTTGGCCCACGTGCCTACTGGAGAATTAATAAACGAAGTCAATAGAAGTAGGTATGTAATCCAACTTTTTAAATAGTAAAATTAGCTGTAGCTACACTTCTAAAATAAATAGTGTTGATCTATCAGGTAGATGAGTCAGTTGATTTACTTCCTCACTGAGACAACAGGTCCTTCTACTTTGACCCAGAATTCGCCTCCGTTCTTTGCTACAGTTGAGTAGAATTGTACTTTTTCAGAGAGACTGGGAGGAGCCGTCCATTTTATGCTAACCTTGTTCTTCACGCTCTTTCCGCTGTGAGTGGCAGCATTCTGAAAACGCAAAGATTTGTAACATAAATAAATTTTCCGGCTGTTTAGGAAACGTTTTCGAACCCTGTGATGATTACACTGATTAGTGATTGTTTAGGTTTAGAGTAGCAGCCTTTTTCTCCTATTCCTGTTTCTTTGATGGGTCAGTGAATTGTTCCACGAGTTGGATTCGAACCTGGTTTTTTCAGCTTAGAGGCTGAACTCTGGAGCAACTCGGGCTGTTATTCCCTAAAAACGGTCGCATGCTCCATATTAGTAGTAAATTCCAGTCCTTCAGATGCTTACCTCTTTTCCGGATCCACAGTCAATAACCTTAACGACACCCGTCTGGGATTGGAATTTGCCGACTGGAGTGTTGCCGACGCGAGCCTGGACGAGGAACCCTTGGAAGTCCTTGACAAGGGCGGCTGAGTCCTGCTGCTTTGGGTTCGGGACGATGGTGAGAGTGACCGTCTCGCCGGGGCGCACTGTCTTCTTGTCGGCTGTCACGATGTAGGGGAAGCTAGATTTATCTTTAGCGGGGGTGTGGTGCTGGGGGACCATATCATCGCAGGCGCCCTTGGGAGCTCCAGATCCATAACCCTGGACCAACTCTAGGCAGACCAGAACGGCCAAAGTCAGCAACACTACGCGACACATTCTGTAACAAGAAGTGTTATTTCTTAATGTTTGCCAGGTCTTCGTCTATGGTGGAACTTACAGCGTTCTCACTAACCGTACGGGGCAAGTATTGCATGATAGAAGAACAGAGTACGGAGATTTGGACCTGGGGCGACAGTCATGATACTCGTGAGTCTGGTCATGACGTCTAGGTACTTCATTTAAGACAAAAAGACAAAACTTGTGACAAAATGAGTAGTCATCGAGTAATCGTACACCAGGTGGTGATTGGGACTATAAGGTCAGATCTTCTGCAGTTGTTTGGTAGCCGGCTGTTGAGCAATATCTCGCTGACATATTCGAGTATGCAAATGTATTGCGCAAGGCCTGGCGTATTGGTTAACCCCACCCTCATCGGGTCTCCATAGTACCTTGTACCTGGTTTGGAACCTGTCCCTCTCACAGTGGGTTACGGGGTTACCAGGTGTGCTGTCAAACTATTCCCCCATCACCAGTGCTAACAGTCTTCAGAAAAGAATCAGCAGCTGATATCCATGCTAATAAGAGGAGCCTGTCGACTCCTTAGTTTCCCACATCTTGTAATTTTAATACAGAAGTTGAGACGATCGTTACCTTGCAGCCGTACAAACTTGCTGAGAATTATGCGAGGGGGTAACCACTCCAGAGATTCCTTGAGATTTCACTGAGATTCCATGAAGATTTCCAAAGGTTCCCAACGATATTCATAGAAAGATGAACCCCGAAGGGGTAACCACTCCAAAAAATTCCAAGATTACCTGAGATTTCATAAAGATTTCCAATTATTCCCAACGAGTGGTTAACCCCTCGGAATTATGGCGCGTGTAAATTCAGCTTTAATCTTCTGCTTACGGCAATATTAAGTTATTTTGTCAGTGTGTCACTGCTTAGAATGATTGAACTCATCCACTTATAACTGCAAACTGCTAGTCCCCTCGTATACACCTCACTTGGAAGTGCTACCAGCTGAGCACAATGGATGGCCTATAGTCACTTTAGTCCGTGATTTTTATTGACAGTGTCACCTTTGTGTTTTCAGTGTCATTCTCATCCTTCTGGTATTACATGTAATTACTGGCGTGTTGTGATGTATGGACCCTTGGTTTCGGCCTTTGTGGTGTTGATAGCACCGGTCTCAGGCCCTTGCCCCAGCTTGGTGTCCCTATAGCACCGGTCCCAGGCCCTTGCCCCAGCTTGGTGTCCCTATAGCACCGGTCCCAGGCCCTTGTCCTAGCTTGGTGTCCCTATGGCAGCTCCATCTAGGACTCCACCAGTCATCCTTGCCATTGTCTGCAGCATCGTCGATGAGTGGCATGCTGGTTTTCCTTGGATGCGGGATTGGCTATTGTCGTGTCATGTTAACCTCTAACCCTTCTGCCCCGTGCCATTCTTACTCATTTGCCTCGTTTGCGCAATTACTTCTTTGTGATTTTTTGTTGATGTATGTTTTAAATGCGCATGTGCAAACTATTAGATTGTAATGTATTCTGCAGTATGTACAGATCGAAAAAGCTAGCCCTGGTGGAGCTAGGGGTGGTCGGGTGTTAGGGATTCTATCATGGGGGATGTTGGGAAAAAGTCCCTGCTTCCTGTCTCAAGCGTTCGTAAAATTATTGCGAACAGTGAACACATGCAGTAGAGCAGTGGTCATGCTTCCTAAACCGTGTTCGTGCTGAATTTTTTATGTCTAAAAAAAATTGGTGAATTGAGGGAAGGGCTCCACCCAAAAAAGCCATCTCTGACAGGGCCTGTCAGGCTATTCTTACTTTAACTCCAACCAATATTGCGATAGTGTCGTATTTTCGAGCAAAATTTTTGAATCGAAGTTTTTGAGTCGGAAAATGTTGTTTGGGGAAAAGTCTGCTCGTCCATCAGTTAGTCCTTCCTTTCGTTTGTATAGTGCCCTGGCGGGGACATCGTTCGGCCGATTTTGGTGAATTCTGATACGGATTATGAAGTTACTGACAAGCGCAGTGACGATACAATTCCTGCTGCATCAGGATTTAAACTTATTTCCAAAACTAAAATTATGGTTCTGTATTTACTGCAGAAGGTGCCTACCTATATACCTTCTCCAGTATCTACATATGACAAGGTGCCTACGTACCTTCTCCAGTACATACGACAAGGTGCCTACGTACCTTCTCCAGTACATACGACAAAGTCAAGTCTGACCACTGTTGGCCCTTTTATTATTTTAACTTTTTGAATTGAATCTTTAATTTATTTCGGGAAGGCAAAATTCGACTCGAAGTTTTCTAAGATGATCCAATTTAAGGGGAGGGGGGTAGTTGTGGGATTACCTCGGGGATTACAGATTTTGGCATATTCCCAAAGTCCAGTTGAAGGAAACAAAAAACAATACCTATGGGCGCAGTGTAACGGACCGTGACTCTGATTACGGCAGCAAATAAACTCATCAGGAAAATGTCATGATTAGTTTTGTGGTAAAGTTAAAGGTTAAAAACCTAAACCGAAATATACATTTGCTGTTCGCTGATGTTTTTTTATACCTAAATAAGCTATATAAGCTTTTATGTGATTACTCCTTAGTAAGCTAAGGTTTAAAAGTATATGTATATAGTCTTACCTTGATGGCTGCTGGCTGGGGAATGGTTAGAACTACCGGAGAGGATTGGCATATTGCTGCGCGTGGCTGAGAGCCCTGCCTCCCACCAAGGCCGGCAAGTTCTGATAGAATCCATCTGTCAGTACCTATTTATTCACTGGAAAATATTGCAGCAACTGCTTGGAAATTATTGGTCTCCTTCTATTCGTTGTTCTTGACAGAGAAGATGCTGTGGTGAAAAAAAAAATTGATTAGATGAGGTTGTTCACGGGCAGTGTTGCTTACGGCACAGCGTTCAAACATTTTGCACTTGCAGAAGGGGTGGGCTGGGAGCGGGTAACTATAGCACTAAACACCACGTACTTTTAAACTCTAAAAGTGTAGGCGCCCGTCTGCGTGGGGTACGTACGAGTACATCGAACGGGTATTTTGTAAAAACCACTTTTTTTTTTTTTACTTGCCCAGGATAATCTCGAAATTTTGTACGATAACATTCAGAGCACACAAATGTGTTCTATGGATAAAAATTATTTGAGTGACTGCATTTATTCAACACATTATTTTGGAGTGAATTATGGCAGAACGCGGTAGGTACAACCAGATTTTAGGTTCAAGTTCAAAGGCGATTGCTTCCCTAGAACTGTTTGTGAGCTGTTTTCGCGAGGAAGTGGCCTTAACCTTGAATCTAGAACGCAGATTTTTTCCCCGGTGATTGTCGGGCCGGTATTAGTAATAATCTTAGCTGGCCTCAGGCGGTGACGAGCGCGTATTATGCGTGTTATTTCAGCTCAGTAATTATTTCCATTCGCGTATAAGTACAATGTTTGAGTCCTGGCCTGTTTTGCACTGGGTGTGCAATTTTACCTGATTCTGTAGTTTACTTTAATTTTTCCATTGGTTTTATAGTCGGACCGACGATCCCTTGAACACGGGTATCAACAGCCTTAGTAGCTATAATCCAACTCACTCTGGGTGAGAGTAATGACGCCCCTTAGTATTTCTGTAGTCTATCCACCCCTGGATATGACTGCCTTTATACCCTCATGCAGGAGTAAGGTGGACTACAGAAGATAAGTACTCTGTCTTTGGGTAACCACTCCAGAGATTCCTTGAGATTCCACAAAGATTTCCAAAGATTCCCAACATTCATAGAAAGGTGAACCCCGAAGGGGTAACCACTCCAAAAAATTCCAAGATTTCCTGAGATTTCATAAAGATTTGCAATGATTCCCAACGAGTGGTTAACCCCTCGGAAAGACTTGTCTCCTCCATCCACTAGACTCGTCTTAGGCTCGTTCCCACCATACAAGTTTTAGTTTAAGATAAAGCCGCTCTGAAATCCGAATTTAACCGTGATGGTTTAACTTTAAAATAGTGAACTGGAAGCAATCTTATTGCGCTTATTTTTATTATTTAATTTAACCCGCGCCAATGTCCGTTTGAACCACTCGCACGGGGGGTTGGCGCAGTTCCCCTATATTATAATGATATTGTTGGCTGCCCTTGCATCATCCCCCAGAGCCTCAGGGAGGGTGGAGGGTAGTGCGAGGGCAGTCCTTAAGGCTGAATGAGTACCGCGTTCCAACAGCAGGTGGCGAACTGTAATAGTTTCTAGGCACTTTTTTGTTATTGTATAGTCCCACTGTTTCGGCTTCGGCTAAAACATATATGACATGACTCCGCACCAAAAAAACGTCCACTGATCTAGCCTAGCACACCCATTATGCTCTTCTTTTAGTAACTCTCTACAGAAGTAGTATGTAAAACTGACATTGGAAAAGTCATTTGGGTGCCAAGAGTAATGTTTAGTACTTGTGTGGTTTTACACTTGTTGAGACGCCTTTCTCTCAGCCTCAGTTGCCGGGACTGCATTTCCTGATCCGCCCTATCGTGTAGCCAATGCAACACGGGATCGTGTCTCTTTGCCGTGCCTTCGCTGTTCAGGGTCAACACTGTATCATCAATCAATCTGTATCATTTCATCTCATTACACTCTAACTGTAGTTATTATTTGTTCTAGGGAGGATCATTATCAACATGGAAAACAGCAAGAAGTTAACAGAATTCCCACTCCCTGCTTATAGGAATCTCAGTCAAGTCATGTAAGTGCTCACGAGAGAAGAATGAAATGAAGTACCACTACATTCATCTTTTGAATTTTTATCAATTTTTATTTCTTAAATATTGTTCCATGAAACATGTCTTTTCGAAAAGCAATAGCCACACTTGGTCGAAATTCGAACCATATATTGCGTTTGAAAATTGCCTGAATAATTATTGATAGTCGCCAATGCGAGCCGATTATGACCATTTTAGTTGCCTGCGTGTTGTAAACCCATAATTATACCTTAAATATCCGTACCTGTTTCACACAGACAACACCAGAGGAGCATATGAGACTAAGTCACTTTTTTTTTATCGATCTTCAGTGTGAAGGATAATATGAATTGGACACACCGTTTTTTATAACATATTTTCTTTTGATTAGGTATATTTTTCTTCTGAAACGTTATAACTTTTTGACTCCAAAACAAGGTAGTGTGTTTTTTTATTGGTCACATAGAAGGTATATGTCATATGAAATAAATTTTTGTGTGGAAGAGGTATCATACTTGTATGTTTTGAAATATATTTTTTTTAATGTCGGAAACTACAATAGTTATTTTAAGTTACCATTTTACGATCGATTAATTTCTGACAGATTTTTTTTATTGACAAAAATTAATCGATCGTAAATCACAGCTTAAAATAACTGGTATCTGACGCTAAAAAGCATTTTTAGAACAATGCATATATCCAGTCGTTTCCTCAAAATAAATATGAGTACAAAAAACGTCAGCAAACAGGATTTCGGGGAGAGACTTAAGACGAAGAGAAGGGTGCGGAAAGGGGTTCCTCTTACCGGCACCGGGAGAAGCCCCGCCGATACGGTCGCAGCACCCTCTCCAACAGACGCGACTCTCCCTTCAGTGAGACTGTAACGTTGCGCGCGGCCTCACGTGTCTTGTGTCTTTCTTACTGTGCTTGTTTTTTAACCTCCCCCCCCCCCCCCCCCCAATTTCCGTTTGGTTATCTTGTTTGTGTTTTGTGCATCGGATCGGAGATTTTCAATCAACTTTGGATTCAGGTAGCTGAGGGTTTTTGAGTTCACCTTTCCAGGTTTTTTACACTACCTACTTAAAAAGGTTTTGAGTCATACAGCCTTTATTAATGTGCTGAATTTAGTTTTTTTTTTTTTTTTTTGAGAGAGAATATTTTAGAATAAGAGATATTCGGTGAACTACCTGATACAAACGACCAGCTGTTCTCAAGCAGCAAATTTTCAGGGTACTTGTTTGATATTAAAAATAGTACTTAGCTCGTATATATTTTCTAGTCACTTATACCTTGGGCTGGTATCAGTGTCACTGTTGAGCCTTTTCATTTCTGGATATGCCGGAGCGACGTTTTTTCTTCCGGGGTGATGTTTAGAAAGTTTCTTTACTTTGTTAAGTACATCGCCTGGGTCCGCCCGGTTGAGGGTTGCGGGTGGAGGTCTGTTGGGGACTCCGGCCATCAGGAATAATTTTGGTCTGTTTTTGATCTTCTTATCCCTACTCTCTGGTCTAAAGTGACTGTTTCGTTCTGGTCACGATCTTCTCTTGTATGGAATTCTTTCTTGCGCGGCAACAGGTAAGACCTCCACCCTGCTTTCCGTTACCCCGACCATTACCCGTGCTCACAGAGCTTTACCGGTTGTCACTTGAGGGCTCTTCTATCATTGCAAACTTCACCTCATGACTCCCCTCATCCATACCGTAAGCGAAAAATATTGCTTACGCCGGGGTTCGAACCTCTCTGGATACTAGTTGGACCCCTTGCAACTGAGTGGCGCAACGTATTTTTAGTGCCGATATTATCGATATTACTGACGCCTATTGGGAAATTCTTTTTTTTTTTTTGATTTGTGAAGTAACTTTTTGCCATTCGTTTTTACTGATTCGAATTTCAAGACCTAAATTTAGAGTAAAAATCGTTGCGTCTAGATCGCTGCCTGTAGAGGACGGACAATGTGCAGAGGACATAGTGGCGAGCACGGTGCGGATTCTGCCGTCCCGCAGTGGCCGCAGTCCGCACGAGAAAGCAAGCTCCATGCTGACGCTGAAGAGCGAAGTAGACTACAACTGGGAAGACCGCTACTACATGGGCAACCTTGTCGCCGTACACACTTCAGGCAATTTACTTGCCTACGCAATCAGTGGTAAGTAGCTTGTATTTGATTTTCCCGTGTTGTGTGCACAACAGAGCCCTTTCCATGGTTTGATGTAATAATTTTTACTCTAACAGATAGGCAGACACATGATGGAGCCGTGCGCATCATGAGCAAGAAAGGTTCAGGCCGTGCTCTGCTGAAGGGAATGAAAGGTCCTGTCCAAGACCTCGCGTTCTGTCTGAACGATCGAGAGGTGTTTCTCGCTGTTGTCGATGAACCCGGCAACCTCTTCGTCTACCAGGTACTTCATCTGGTTCTTGGTCACTCTGATGAATTGCAGTCTTTGAGTGATCTGTTGAAGTATAGTTAACACAGTTGTTGATATTACGATACTGTGGGGATTAGGCGTAATATACTGATACGTGTTGTTTCTTCCTTAGATTGAAGCTGATCTGTCGACGAAACTTATGGTTCAAGTGGCGCACGATGTGAAGCCCCGCAGTAATTGCAGTCACCGAGTTATTTGGGTGCCGTATGTTCCAGAGGATGACATAGATGGCGGAGATGTCGACTTATTCCTTGTTCTCGTGCTTCTTATAGGGCCAAAGGTTCGTTTACTGGAAATGTTTTATTTAGTACAATGGTGCAACACTGTTTCTTGGAATGGAGTTTATTTTATTTTATTTACTCCGTTGTAATATTGAAATTGTTATAATGTCTTGATACTTCTATTGGATGCAGTTGTAGGGGACTGGATGAGTTGTATGTCTAGGGTCCTAGTCCTGCTTAGCAAACGTCACCCACAAACTGCTGCTTTGCTGTAGTTGTAGTATATCCGCCGAACTCCAAACCTTCAGTATTTAACTGATGTAAGGTGTTTTGGTCGGTGAACATTTGTGTCCTAAAATGTTTAGTGTGACTTTCAATACCTGCAGCTCTTGCGGATCGTTTTATCACGCCTGATAACAGCGAATCGCTGTACTTGCAATGCTATTTTCTCTAGATTTCCACGAGAACTCGGTGGTCACGCATGATCCGCAATAGAGCTGCAGTATTCTGAAATGAAATGGTAGTCTGTTCCTCAAAGCTTGACGATATTATCTTGCAGGCTGAATTATGGAGTATCGGCAAGGTATCGGCCCAGTATCGAGGCAATCCTCTCGAACCCACCGAAATCTTGGAGGGTCTCATGGAAATCGATAACCACACCGATACCGTCGTTGATGCTGTGTTCTCTCCTGACGGCAGCGCTTTGGCCACCGCCAGTCTAGATGGTACCATGCAGTTCTTCCAGGTATGCACTAACAGAATTGGTCTAAACTCTAATGGCTTTTGGCCCCACACTCTAGCCCAGCCTCAGCCTAAACCTTGAGCTATAGGAAAGAGAGTGAGCCTGTGTACCTCTCCGGTTACCTCTAGACTAGAGGGTTGCAATCCAACTCTGCAGGACCTATTGTGGCCTTGGATCACTTGGTAACTGCCAGTGCGCAATCAGGCGACGACATGCTTTCTTTTAGGTCCGATCAAAAAAGTTGGAAATCTAAAAATCTTTTTGATGTGTAATAAACTATTTCAATTGTCCCTCGCTTCTCGAAGAGACAAATTTCCACCCCAGTAGCTAAAGA
Source organism: Mesopsocus fuscifrons (assembly GCA_950004255.1). Taxonomy (NCBI): domain Eukaryota; kingdom Metazoa; phylum Arthropoda; class Insecta; order Psocodea; family Mesopsocidae; genus Mesopsocus; species Mesopsocus fuscifrons. The sequence goes on from OX465376.1 coordinate 9,129,202, forward strand.
TAAATGATTGCCTTGCTTGTATAGACCAAGATTAATTTAATTTTGATGTTGTGTCTTTTGAATGTGAAGCTGTGAGGCTTGTTCACACTGTTTTAGCGCTAGAAAATCTTGTCTTCAATTTTTACGGCGTCACATTGTGCCCTAGCTTTGGCTTCACATTCACATGGGACAACCTCCAGAATTTCCTGACCTTGGATAGAGACTATATTGTCCATTGTGTTTTCGTAGATACCACTGCTCCTGGGTGGCACTCCAGACAGCGGCGTCGAAGATGAAAGTGTAATAATGACATTTCTATTTCATTTGGGGTTACCGTTCACTTGTGACGGATTCGTGGCTGTGTGTGCTGCTGTTGTTGAGTATTCAATCACGAAAATTCGGACATGTACTGCTAGGACGCACAATTTCTGTTAGCTTTCTAAAGTAAACACGGACACTGTGCGGACTGTGGCTCCCATAAGTAAACATATACCAACATATTATGTCCGAATGTTGGTAATTCGAAACTTGCCAATAGTGGGATTCCGCCTCTAAGTATCTGTATGTTTCTAAGGGGTGAGTGACTTTTCTAAGTAATGACGCATCGGTGTCGATATGTATACACAGTTCCTCTTCAGTTTTAGAGAAATCACCCAAGTTGTTGTAGTCAAAACAGTATTGACAGCCACACAATCGTGTTTGCTTACGCTTTTTATGCACACTTTATGAGGAAACTATTGGATATTATATGTTCTGAAATATAATATGTCTTTTTAACGTCATAAATTATGAGGCTCGGTTGTGATTTTATGATCGAGTGATTTTTGTCAACAAAAAAACTCCAAAATTAACCGAACTTGAAATAACAACACAGCCTCATAATTTATGACGTTAAAAAGACATATTATGTTTCATAACATAACATTTAAATATCCAATAGTTTTCTCATAAAGTATGCACACAAAAACGTGAAAAAACACTTTGCTTAAACTTAACTTTTGCCATATGTAGAAGGTAGAAGTTATAAGTCAACACCGGTGAGTCACTGTTAATAAAATTCACTTCCCATAAATCACGGGGACGTTCTCAGTTGTCAGTTGTGACTTCTGCCCAGCTTCTTTCTTTTTTTATTAATTACTTGCAGTATTATTCAGTTTCAAAATCGCACGCACAAGCTTCGTACTTTTTTCATAGTAGTAATAATTTTGGCTGGTAAGTAACTACCTACAACTCTAGAATACCTTTCTAGAACATTGGATTATGATCGCGTTTGTGTCCAATTAATTCATACCATCTTACTCTACTCTTACTAATTCCCCTTCTTTTTACTAACTCGATGGGGTATATTATGCGAAAGTGGGTAGAGTAACTAAGACGCTCAACTTAATGATTTTCTTCAGGTTTACATGCACCAAAAGCCAAAATGTCTTCACAACTGGCGACCCCACGACGGGCGACCTCTGTCCTTCCTCTCCTTCTTGGACAACCACGAAGAAATCCATCCTGAGTGAGTGCCACATTTTTAGTTTTTGTGTTTGGTCTGAGGACTGGTGTTCGGCTTACACCATTTTCATTTGCGTACACTCCCAGTCAGACTGCAGTGGAACTCATGCATTGCCACTTTCTTCACGCTCCAACTCCAGATCAAATCTGTAATATTACTGGATAGGGCTGATCAAATAGTTTGTCTTTGAGAACGGACCTTAATGTAAATAATATTTAGTGTTAGTATAGCTACTGTTCCTCTCCTGTAATTCTAGTAACTTGTTTCTGTTTATGTTTGCAGCTCTCAATTTTGGAAGTTTGTGATCACAGGGGCAAACAACAACACTGAGCTGAAAGTATTCAACTGTACGCAGTGGAGTCACATTCAGACTATCTCAGTGTTCACCGAGGGGCGCAGCTTGAGGCTCAAAGCTGCCCTTGATCCGACTGCCAATTTCCTCATTCTTTCCGATCAGTACAGCGAGGTATAACGCATTCTTTACTTTTTAAAATTATTTCCCTGTCTCGGTAAAAGTAAACCTGTATTTTTTAAACTCTTTAATAAAGGGGAGGTACGTATGTGACGTGGCATTGTATACTCTCCTAACTACTATCAACGACATGGTCAGCCCCCTCCCTATAACAGACCCTTTTCAGTATATGGCAACTAAGTGATAATTTTTGATATCATTTTTTATTTGCCATAGTTGCTGTATTTGTACAAAGTGTTCGTCGGGGAGCAAGAGGAGGTGGCGTACATCCAGTCCGTGTCAGTGTACCTTGTCCCCTTCTCCATCCTCAGTTTCACTATCGTGGACGTGACGTCACATTTCCTCAAAGCCACCGACAGTGACGACCTCGACGACTTCGGTATGATTCTCACTAGTAGTTTAAAAATTAAACGTACACATTTATGGCTGCTGTGTTTAGCATTTATAGGATTTTTTCGCGGTTTTTCTTGTTTGAGGACAAGAGTTTTATATTGAAAAGTAGGAGAATAATACAAACTTAAAAAGTTATCACTTACAATGTTAACATACGCGCAATGAGTTTATACCTATGCTGGTCTATCCGGAAGGGTAAAGCTTGTCCAGACATTGCTGTTTATTAACATTTTTTTTATGGCATTGAGAAAACTAAATTGTGATTTTTTCGAGTAATTTTTGACATTTTTTTTTTTTAACGCGCGACGTTCAGAGAACATATGCGCCGATGAGTTGGTTTATTAGATGTTTTTGGCCGAAGCCGAAGATGAAGTGGCCGAAGCCGAATATGAGTGGGCCGAAGCCAATACATCCATGTCGGAAGCGGAATTTTTTTTTTCCGTTCCGCCGGGATTCGAACCCGGACCTCTCAGGACACAAAGCGGACAACAATTTTTATTACAAAAATCACTTCATAGTTATCTAGTGACTATTTTCTGACGTTAAAAGATCATGTAGGTGATTCCACAAAAAATTTACATCTCATTCACTCAATAAATGGACCAAAAAAAACATCAACAAACAGCATTGTGTGGACAGGCTTAAGAATTTCGGTGAAGGATAGCAGAGATCTTTTTTCCTCCCTTTCTGTTTGATCATGGTAGTTATTTTTGCTGTTTCTTTTTGTAATTAAATGTACGAAGTCAATTTTCATGTTAAGATTTCATTGTTCGCAGAATGTTGACACCATGAATTAAAAAAAAAAAATGAGCGGCATCTTTTTTTTTATGTTGTGAAAAGTTGTACTTTCCGGAAAATCCAACAGCTCCCCAGAATTTATTTAATTTTTCGGGCCAATTTTAGATGATGATGATGATGATGAAGACGAAGAAATAGAAAATGTGACAACGTTAAGCATGTACTTGGTTCATCCCAAGTCACTTCAAGACTGCAAGCTCCAGTTGCTGTCCCCGAAGCCAGGCGGTCAGCTGCTGCTGTCAAACCTAGTTCCTGACCAACCCGAACTGCCTCTCCCCATCACCCTGATGACCCCTAAGGAGTTCACCTCTCCCGCCAAGCCTGATGTCGAGCCTGAAAACATAACCATCAAGGTATGCTGGTTAAACAGGTTTCATTTTCTGTCGCCTCTTTTCGAGTTTGTGTTTTTCTTTTTGATTTGTTGCTTATGCTCTTACTGGTCTGCATTTCTTTTGGTGTTAACCTATCTTGAAATATATATAAGGTTTCGGTTACAAATAAATTCATTATTGTAAGCAAATATGAATGAGAAAATTTAAAACCCAATTCAGTGGATGGCATCTGTTGAGTTGTAAGTGTAAAAATAAATTTTTTCTTTCACTGCTGTCAGTGCTGTCGCCTACCTTACTTTTTTAGTTAAATGTATGCAGACTTCATATCTTTTCTTTTTGGCTTAATTTTGAATCTACCTTGCTCATTTTGTTGGTTTGAAGGAACGTCAGTTTTAAAATACCCTTAGTTTGAGAAAACGAAAAAAATGCAAGTTAAAAACCAGCGAGCACATGACAACAAACGTGCTCCACATGGGAAAGTCAAAAATTTCCGGTGAGTAAGTTGCTGGGAGCAACGTGTACCTTGTAATTCCGCTAAATTGATTAATTTGTATTGTATTGTCAGTGTGAACCTGTGGACCTGGTTGTTAGTGGTGCTAGCAGCCCCTCACAAGAAGTTCGCGACATTTTCAACATGCAGGAGGCTTGCAACGAAGTGTCGCGCCTCTACAACGACGAGTGAGTGCATACTTTTTATTTATCAGTTACCGATTAACACTAGCAAGGATAGTAGAAAACAGTTCTGTTTCAATTTCGTAGTCTTACGAAAATTTTAAAAATAAAAAGGAGTGCTGGATTATTTTTAACGCTCGACTTTCATTGCATACCTGTATGCGCTGATGAGTGAATTGTGAAATTTTTTGGCCGAATCCGAAGAGGAGTAGACTGAAGCCAACACCGCCATGTCGTAAGCGGAAACTTTTTCCCTTACCGTGATGGACATAGTGGAATATATTTATATTTATATCAATTTTTACTTACTAATTGTAGGCCTGAACTTTCAAACGGAGCCGTAAAAACCAAAGAAGAGCCGTCTGAGCCTGCGCAACCCACCGACTGGCCTAACATTCCACTCATTCCTGATTCTTTGGCGCAAGTTGAGAAAATGACCTCCCGCATCAACAAACGGTTCGTAACTCCCGTGGTTTGGCTTGAGTACGATTTGAACAACTAAACACTAAGCATCCGAGTGTCAGCCGTCAAGTGCATTTTTCTGGAGTTTTAGGCTGTGCTGAGATTTTTGTCAGTAAAAAATTGTCCAAATTAATCGATCCTAAAATTAAAACACAGCCAGTTAATTTCGGAGTTTAAAAAAATAAATTTCAGAACGTGCAATCTCCAACAGTTCCCTTAAAAAATAATTAACAAATTCGATTGTGTGGTCGCCCTTAACTTGGAATAATTGACTTGAAGCTGACGTTCTTATCTTAGCAGAGGCACAGCACTATTGATGGAAAAGGAGATGCATTTTGAGCACGGCTTTACAGCATGGTTTTCACTTAGTTCCTGTCTTAGGAATCTTGCTTTTTATCTACCTCTCACATTTGGTGAAACATTCTTGCACGACTTTGCTCGCAGTTTGTAACCAGTGAGAAAGTAAAGTATTAAAGAGATTTGTAGATTTTCGAGTGCTTACAGCTTTTTTTGTGAAATAATTAGGCAGAGGACCCGGACTAAAAGGAGAGAGAAGCAACTTCGGAGTGCAGTTTTCGTCAACCGTGTCCATAAAAAAGAAGAGAAGACAATTGAAAAAGATAAGAGGTGGGTGAGAAATGTTCTAAACAGAAAATGGGATAATATGTGTTGAACATTCAAGTCCCGGGCATTTCTTTACTCTATTTACTTATTGAACACTGCACGGTTCACTTGGAAGAAGCACCTCAAACTCGCCTTTATTTCTTCTGAATCACTGCGATACCTGCTGCGTGTGTTTACCTTGCATTTGCTTTGCAATGTGATGTTGGCCTTGTTGTCAGTCGCCTTGTTCCTTCCTAAATTTGTCTTACACCATATTTTGTATTTGTATCAAAATTTCATTGATTTTGTAGGGTGTAGGGGATATACATATGACGCTGGTGTAAAGCGTCAGTGGAAATGCATTTCCTTGGTATGTGACAAAAGAGACTCTCCGCATTTTTGTTGTTCGCTAAAATGGTGGAAGTACTTCAGCTTTTCTCGTAAAAATTAACTGGTTGCGATTGACTGAAGTTTGTTAGGTATCTTGTTGCAGGGAATCGCTGGGTAAGACTGAAACCCGCACTTTGGAAATTGAAGAAACTGCACCCCCTAATCACTTAACGGCCAACGTCCAGTCAGACATTCAAGTCAAACTAGATGCCATAATGGCATTACTGCAAAATCAGGATGCTCAGATCAAGGTGAGCAAAAAGGAAACTAGTCTACCTACTATACGAATGAGTACCTGAAATTTCTGTTGCGCTGGTTTGAGAGAGGTTATATTTGTTGTCTCTTACAACGCACTTCAGTCGAAATTTTCGAAATTGGTTTTAGGCTCTGAAGACTGGATAGCACCAGAGTGGTTTTTACTGATACCTTTTCCAAGAAACTGTGGATGTGTTTTTGTTCTGAACATAAAATAGCTTATAGTAAATCTAACTCCCTATTATGAATAATCATCTTTTGTATAATATCTTGTATCACCCTATTGTAAATTGTTCTTGTTTTCAGGAGCTTCGACAGCGACTTCAGAAGAGGGAGGAGAGTGGCAGCGTGGCAGAACAGGTGCAGCGTGTTCTGGATACCCACATCTCGCGACTTCACGATCAACAGGCGCGGAGAGAGGTCGACGAGCGCGACAGACAGGAGACATTGCTGTTTGCCATCTCCCAAGCTGTTGAGAACCTCATCGCTGTCAAGTTGGAGGAAGTTGTGCCGACAGAAATCCGTAAAAACGTTCTACCTTGTAAGTTGATGATTTTTCTATTAAGGAAATGTGGCATTGGGCGTTGCGATGAAGGAGGAAGCCATCTTCCTATTTGCAAATAATCCGTTAAAATATATAAGTTATACCGATCTTCGGCAAGCTCTCAAATAGTCAATCGCCTGTCTGAACGGACCACTTTTGCCAATTTTCGTCTGTTTTTGTGTTTGAACCTGCTTACTTTTCAACCTATATGTTTTCGCAAGATTTCTTTGTCCGTTCTTGTGGCTATTCCCATTTCAGTTTTGAGAGCTAATAAAACTCTAATGCAAATAATTGTTCCCTGCGTTCTAATGTCCTAAAACAATTGTTTACAAGTTTTGTTTTTGTTACAGTGATACTAAGCGACATGGAGCCCTTCAAGCGCAACCTACATGTGGAAATGACCCAGCAACTCTCCGTTACAGATCATTTACTCAAGGAAAACATATCCAAGCTTGTACATAGCAAAGTGAGTATCAGTTGGCTCTGACTGGTGTTTTGGTACCGTCACATAACGGAAACACGAACTGAAACTAAAACCAGAGGATCTCTGAGGTGTTTTACATCTGCCATCTGGCTAAAAGCTGCACCTGCTTTTTGGGAGTTATTTAAAATAAGTTCCTGTATTTATAGGGAAATTGCAACACCATATTGTCGCCACACGAAAGTGACGCGCAAATATAAAGTATATCGATACTCGAGGAAGTGTTTTGAAATTGAAAAGTGAACTAGTGAGTGCTGAAAACGCCTTCTTTCAAGGTTTTACATTGTGTAAATACAGATCCGTAATTTAAAATAGTTCGGGGTCTTAGTATCCCATATTTACTCCAAAATCGCAGGAAAACAGTGTAATAGACACGTGACTTGCACGTTTTCAGTCCGTGATGGAGGTGTTATCGATGTCGCTGACCTCGTCACTGCGCAGCATAATGGCCGATACATGTAAAGAACTCATGGGCAGCTTCCTCCTCCCCCGTCTAGAGAAAGTTCTGGAAAAGACTTTCCAGCAGATTCATGATTCGTTCACTGCTGGAACTCGTGAATGTGAGTATACCCAGACAAGTCATCATAACAAATAACTCACTCACCTTACATCCTTACAACAGCAGGCACATGTTGGAATGAATTGCATTCAATTGACCGTAAGAACATAGAAATGTTTAGTTAGCCAATACGGTAACCTCAAAAGCTCTGCACTATAAATCCAGTGCAGCTTACCGTTGTAATGGCGTTGGAAAAAAAATGCTGCAAGGGAGACGTTTGATCATTTGTTGGGTTTTGTATTTCAGGCTTGGAACTTTTACGTCGAGATGCGGACAAGGTAAAGGGCGAGCTGAATCGAGCCGAACAGAGCTTGAAGGAAGCGGCAGAGATGAACAAAAACACTGCGGGGCTGCTCCACACGGAAATTGAGAAAAGTCTCCTTAGGTTCGTATCACCTTCAAGGCATGTATTTCAGTCTAACATTTCCCCTGTCTCTTTCAGGGGTCACAGCTGTTGCCTTTTTCTTTCAGTGGATATCAGGTCATTGTATATTACCAGGAACAAAATAATTAATCTTTTTCGTCCGAATAATCGATTGTGTTTTGGGTTCCTCAAAATATTTGTCATGATACATCTACTCGGGGAACAAAAGTTTCTAAAAACACTCAGTTTCCTATATTTTTAGCTGCCTACACAGTGTGATATAGAAGTTTATTTTATTTTCAGTGTTGCCGAAAAGATAAAGAAGCAACTGGTCGAGACGATTCAGAAAGAACTGAAGAGCAGCAAACCCCAGCTGGAGACGACTGTCACCTCCAGGGCGAAGACGCCCGCATTCCAGGTGCACGAGAAGCAGGCGCTCATCACACAACTGCTCGCTGCAAGCCAGTATAACACCGCCTTTCAAGAGGTACGAAGGGGCTTCGTCTTACCTCTCAGAGGAAATTGCTGCATGTTAACTGGATTTTCGTATTTATTTTTTTTATTTTTTGCTACGTTAGTGATTTTTACCACATTTTTTTTGTTGACAAAATTCGCTCAGTTGTTCAATTTCAATTCAGTTTCAATTCGGTTTCCTCAGGAAGATCTCATTATTCCACACCATTCTGCCGCATTTTATTTACATTTGCGGCAGGCCCTGAAAGTCGCCGAATACGGAAGACTTGAGTGACATTATTCAAATTACAGTTTGGCAGTGTTAATAAGCAATTTGCGCGTGACACTCCTTTCGACGGCTTTGCTAGTAAGCTTCGTAAGCTACTGTTTTAAGCTATTTTTAAGGAGTGTGAGAAATTACTTATAGCTTATAATTAAATGATAGGATCGTAAAAAGTGGCCTTTGTACCTTTTGATTGGTTTCGACAGATTTGAGTAATTATTCTGACGATTAGGTATATAGAATGTTTCATCACATTACTGATAACATGTGCCTAGAACTTGTGAGGGGGAACCATCGTAATGGGATCTTCATTGAAGTTACACCGATGAATGTTTGAGAATGATACAGAACGAAACGATCTTTTTCATTCCAGGCACTGTCGGCGTCGGACTTGAACATAGTAGTTTTCACTTGTGAGAAAATTTCTGCAGAGCAGCTGTTCTCGATATCTACCAAGAGTCCGCTCCAGCAACCCGTCCTGCTGTCGCTCGTTCAGCAGCTCAGCGCTGACCTCACTAAGGATACGGACCTCAAATCCAGGTGAGCGTTATGCTTTTCAGTACGTGTACCCACGTGCCAAATGTTGGACGAAAGTGACCCTGTGACCGTCAGTTACTTACGCACTCGACAGGGCTGCGTTTTCGTTAGCGTGATTATTCAGAGCAGTCGCAGTTACAAAGATACCTTAAATTTCAGAAGAAACTGAGTATACATATACAAAACTAGATAGTTTGCATATTATGTGCATGACTCCACAGGTTAACCCATACAATAAAAACCAAACTACTCTTGTCTGAAAAGTCACCTCGAAGAGGCTCTGAGAACTTTTTACGACATGACATGCACGACGGAACCTCCCCAACCTTCCTGATGACCCTCAAGCGTATGCGAACCTCTCAAAACCCAACCCCAAGGGAAAGGGTGCTGATTACTGGAGACACTTTCAGACGACATACCTTGTCAGAAGCATCCCCGAGTATTTTTTATACCGCACAGTATAACTTTAAGATCGTTAACTAAGCAAAAAGACACTGAAATAACTTCACAGTGTTTGAATTACCAAATACTGTACAAAATCAATACACCCACTGATACAATATGTCGACTTTAACTGGTGTTTGGTTATTCACTCACTATGAGGTGATCAGATGTCATTTTAATGATTTTTCAGTTCTTTACTTATTTCAACGTTTGCAGTTACCTGACTGAAGCCTGCCTCCGGCTGGAACCGCATCACCCCACGACGAAGGAGCATCTTCTCACCGTGATAACAGAGATTGTACGCAACATTGTTACATATCTAGACTTTCACCCTAATTGCAAGGTAAGAGTTGATTTGAACAGGACACTGATGGTCCTCAAATTACTTCTGTCTGGTAAAGTCCACCCACTTACGTAATTCCCAGTACAAAACCATTCATTCTATTCTTATCAATTTTGGGGGTAAAACTTAGTTTAGAACGGGCTGAGAACAAAAAGTTCTTTTTTTCTTACTTGAGATCGATTAGTTGCATACTGGCGAATGTGTCAGCAGTAACACTGTCGATTTCCGTTGTTTACTGGCGAACGTGACAGCTGTTTCAGTGTAGACTTGGCGGTATGCTCCCGGCACAAGTAGGTTAGGTATTATTTTTTGACTAAATGTTCGGCATCAGGAATCGTGTAGTCCCCAAGACTCCTGAATATCACAGACTTGAAATTGCTCATTTTTATATTTTTCAATGAAGTCTCTGAAACAAACGAAAATACAGACAGTAAGTTTCTGTAGAAGCATCTGTTTGGCTTCATTTTAAATACAATGGTGTCAAGAAAGGTGGGAAATTGAACAAGCTGATGCTAATTACAGGATCTGGTAAACCAGTCGAACATGTTGTGATTTCAACCAGTTACATCCTATGAACTTCCGATTTTACGATCAAGTGATCATTGACGATAGCAAAATTTGCCCAAAATTACTCGATCGAAAAATCACAACATATCCATTTAATTTCGGACGTTAAAAAGACGTATTACATTTCAGAACAATAAAATATTTAACAGTGTCATCTAGAAGTGGTCGGAAAAAACATAAAGATTCTATGGTCACATTCTGAGGAAACTATAGAATGTTGTTCTGAAAAATAATGTAATTAGGTATTCGCAACAGATAAAATTTTAAGTGAATTGAGGGCAAAGAGTTTTGTTGTATTATTATTATTACGTTATTAATGAGTCCCTTAGCATCAGAAACCAGTTATAATAAGTTGTGATTTTTTTCAATAAATAAGCTCTCAAAGTTCTCAACATAATAAACTAGACGTTAGAAAGACATTATTAACAAACGAATTAACATCTAACAGTATCCTCAGAAAAGTATTCTTAAGAAACGTCAAGAGATAGCACTCCTAGCGCTGTTTCTTCACTGAGGAGCCAGAAAAGTTGTTACTTCACTCCTGTAGATCTTATTGCGAAACAAAGAAAGCTTACCTGATCAGCGCTGGAGTTTCAGGTGCTTTGCACACCTCGGCATGCCCAAATCCTCTTTCAGCCCCGAAGAGTGTTATGGTAAGTGGACCGCATCCTTTCGGCCTCTTCTGTTGTCCTACTCGGTATAGCTGAAACAAAATTCACCGCAAAGCGTCAGATCACAGGGTTTTATGAATACGTGGAGTACGAGAAGCAAATCTGGGTGCTAAATCACATGACTGTACGAGTAGGTACATTACTCACTTTCAACTTTTAACAATTTTGAAAGCTCGTCGACGTTTTTAATAACTATTTCCTGGAGAGCTATTGGATATTTATTCATTATTTGTTTTGAAAAATAATATTTGTTAACGTCAAAAACTAGTTAACTACCTATTTCGTCATTTGAAGACCGAGTGATGTTCATCAATAACTAGTTTCGGGCGTTAAAGACATTATATTACAGAAGAAATAAATAGCCAACAGCTTCCTAAGAAAATAGGCATTGAAAATGTCAACAAAAAGCATTGCGTGCACCGGCTTTAGGGTAACGGAATCCTATGAATTTCGTAAGACAAAGTCTGCATACCTTTTCGCCCAGTATACTGGGGATAATGCCATCATCTTCAGCATGGAGAATCATAACTGGAGAAGGAAACTCCAGGATGTATTTGGAAGAATAGAAATCCTCACCATTCGTGTAGTAGGGGCTGCTGAAGAGGAAGTTGTACCAGGGGAATATTCTAAAAACCTGAAATATTATCACAATTCCCAGCTTTTTAATAGGCATAGCATTTTGTCAGCACTGTGTAGCTTTGTCCCTTTAATTCCTGCTTGCAGAAGATATAAGCCCAATCTTAATTGCGATTGTTTTCCAAGCAATTTTCCGTTCAATGGCTGTATAGGTAATTGAGGGTTACACCGGAGATTTGGTCCTATGTTTACCATCTCCAGTTTAATTTAAACTGGGCATGGTGGGACGCACCCTTAGAAGATAGTCGTTTGAGCACAGCTACATCCAAATGGGAGAAAAGGTACCTACGTTAAGTACTGTTTCGCAATTAGTATGTGGCTAACGAGAAAGTGAAAACTGGTCAATCGGGCACCACGGTTAGTTTTATGTACGAGAGTCAGAGATCCAAATCAGTTAATTGGTTAATTCTAAACCAATAATCAGTCTCTTCTTACCGTTCCAAATGGATGTACTCTTATTTCAGAAGGCATGTTGTCGAAAGGAGCCTCCAGAATGACACCTTTTGTCTCATAACCTTCACGAGCGAGCTGGGCAGCAACATTTGTTGTCATCCTGAAAAATATTATTTTGTAGTTAGAACGAATCAGCATAGCAATCGAGGCAAAGGCAAATTCACACACGAGTCGAATCGTTAGCATCGGTGCTGGTGGTATTACAGACTTGCATAACTATTAGACCCAATTACTTACTCAAAAGTTATCGCTAACAAGAAGCTTCAGCAACACAGAAGCCGATTTTATCAAAAAATCCGACAACTAGACTGTTTACAGGTAGTACGTGTATTTCTTTTTCACCTAGTAAAAAGCCACAACTTGACAAAAGCACTTACCCTGCTCCTAAAGAATGGCCGTAGAGAAAAACAGGCGATGAAGCTGACTTGTCGAAAAGCCATCTTGCTACTGTCACGCAGTCGCTGACAACCGCTTTTTCATGGGGTGTGCCGTACGATGAGTCACCAAAACCTAAAAGTTCAGTTTCACAGTGTGTTCAAAAAAGAGCCTCTCTACATGGCTCGGGTGTTGACCTTGAAGAATCTCTGCGTATCCAGATTAGGTAGACGGTAAATACACTATGGGCGGATTTTACAAGTTCGGAGAGTTCAATGTAGTTTTTCCTAAAAGTTGACTACAGAGATTTCCATCCGAAAAGAAACAAGGTGGCACGCTGTATTCAACTTCTATGGAGTTCACCCTGAGGGTGAAAACGACCACCTTCCGTTATCCATTCGTTAGTTTTTAACGTTCTGCTTATATTTAATGTTTTATACTGCAAAACACGCCTTGTGGGCGGCTACCACTACCTCGGTAACTTAATAAACAATCAGCTAGTTTACTTACATCGATAATCAAAGGTAATGACGTGATAGTTGAGTGCTTGGAGGGTCTTGTAGAGATCAAGTCTGTGTTCAGTGGCGCGGGAACCCAGATTTCCATGTATGTAGAGCACGATGGGTATTCCACTACCCAGGCTCTTCTCAAACTCTTCGGCCTCAATTTCCCCCTCATCTTCGTACGATGTTGGAAGAATATGCCTAGGTACAAAAGAATTCATGAACAACATTAAAACAAAGCCCAACAGCAGCAATAGTTACAACTCAAGGAAAATAATTTATTACCACACTCCAAGTGAGATGTTTTCATTCTGAAGATAAAAATTCCTGGTTTTGTTTAGGCCGAATTTCTCAGGATAAGGTAAAGAACCCAATTCAGGCCGATCAACTAGAATCCAGAATAAGAGGCAATTAGTATTGTACCACCACTCACATGATCCACGACATTAAAAATAAATAAATCCTTACCGAAATAAAAGTAGAGAACGCCCCTTTGTAGAAACAAACTAAAGTAAAATATCAGCGGAAGTATGACAGCAATCAGAAGCAGAACACCAAAATACAAGTAGAACACAACCGGTGGAATTCTAAAAATAAAATAACGATGATGACAGTCAAATTCACGTGATTTTATACTTGCATAGATAGTTCAAAAAATCTAAAATTCTTTAGGCTGAATTTCACCACTTTCCGATAGTGTCTATAACGAGAGGATTTAACGAACGGATTTACGTTATCGTATGTTTAGCTTACGACAAGTGCGATCGCAGAGAAACAAGTGCAAGCGCAAGGCATTTGTCGTAAGCTAAACATACGATAACTTAAATCCGTTCGTTAAATCCTCTCGTTAAAAGACACTATCGGAAAGTGGTGAAATTCAGCCTTTGTGGCTTTTTTCTTCTACAACACGATAAATAATACAATCACGTATGGGTAATTCGATAATTTTGAAACACTAAAAATTTAAATACAGGCTTATGGAATTATGAGTGAAATATCAAAATCCTATAGCAGGTACTTCCCAAGTCCACATGACATAAAATTGGTTTAAAGTTACCTGTTAGTGCAGAAAAGTCGGAGGGGAATAATAAAGAGTGCAACAGTAACAGCACACTGTGCGTAAAAATTCATCCTGACAGGAAGGCGATTTCCGTCTCACTCACCGCTCGCCACTCACCAAGCATAAATTCAAGTCAATTTACATTTAAAATTGAAACCGTTGAAATTCGGCAGCACTGGTGTCAAAGGTGAGGCTTTTCCATTCATTATATTTAAAGTGAGGTAATACTGCGAAACCTGTATTTATCAGAACATTCTGGACAGCACCCTAGGGCTTATCGTCTTCTTTCTTCTTCTGATCATCTGGCTTCATCGCTGGGAAGAAGAGGACTTCTTTGATGTTGTTGGAATCTGTGAGGAACATAGCGAGTCTGTCTATTCCCATTCCCCACCCTGAAATACAAAATTAATTACATTCCAATACCACAATATGGTGGTCGGACAGCGAGCATCATGTTCGGTGGGTCTGTACTACCAAACTCAAAGAATCATCACCATCGTACCTGCAGTGGGGGGAAGACCATATTCAAGGGCCGTACAGAAGTTCTCGTCGACCATCTGCGCCTCGTCATCACCGGCCTCCTTGTCTTTGGCTTGCTGCTCAAACCGCTCCCGTTGCACCGCCGGGTCGTTCAGCTCCGTGTAGGCGTTCGCCACCTCCTTCTTTAAGACGAACAGCTCAAATCTGCGACAATGAAGCGACCGTCACCGCCTTTCATAACTTGGTAGAATCAACGCACGGAAAAAGAAAATTTCACTCTAGAGCAAATTTTAAATTTTTTATTCTGTTAGGGAGAGGAGTGGTAGAGTGTGGTTGCCCTATTTCGGCGAAATTACTTTGGTGCCCCGTAAAATCCTAGTAGTTTCGTAAAACGTGTCCTCTATCACGAAACTGTACTTTCGTTGACTTTTAACACCCATTTACAACATTTGGGACCCCTCTTTACCTCTCAGTCAGTCCGGGGATGGTGCGGTGCCACTTGGCAAGAGGGCTCATGATCTGTGGGTGTTCAGTGATGAACGTAGGGTTGACGCATGTCTCCTCAATGAACTCGCCCACCAGTTTGTCTAGAAGACGGGCGGAAGTACGGGGAGCTGGGCAGTCCACGCCTTTAGCTTCGCATATCTCGCTTAGCACTTTATTCGCCGCTTCCGTCCCCAACTCGGAAGCCGCCGGCAGCTTCACGCCGAGGATAGATTCGAGGGTGGGCAACATCGGAACGCGTTTGAATGGAGGTGTAAAGTCCACTTCTACTTCTTCTTCTGCCTCTGGACCGTTGGGATGATATTTAATCTTGTAGGAGCCGTGAATGGTTTTAACCATGCCTGCAAAATGAGATTCCATGGTTAATTTTATGCAACAGAAAATGAAAAATACATGAACTATTTATGGTTATAAACCTAAAGCAACAATCAACTTCCGAATGAAAAAATGTAAAAAGGTACCTGAAACCATGGTCTCGGTGAGCAGCATTAAATCGTTGTAGTCAGCATAAGCCATATAGAACTCGCAGGTGGTAAATTCGGGGTTATGGGTCAGGTCAATGCCCTCATTTCGAAACTGGCGGCCAATTTCATAGACGCGATCAATGCCTCCCACCACGAGCATCTTGTGGTAAAGCTCGGGGGCGATACGCATAAACAGATCCATATTAAGCTCATTGTGATGTGTTTTGAAAGGTTTGGCGGTCGCGCCTCCAGCAATCATGTTCATCATAGGCGTCTCGATCTCTAAAAACCCGAGATCGTCCAGGAACTTGCGGATGTACGATATGATTTGCGATCGAACGATGAACTTTCGCCTTACGGAGTCGTTCAGGATTAGATCGAGATACCTTTGCCGGAATCTGGTCTCCTGAAACAAATTAATAAGCAGTAAGTAAGCAATAATTGGTAAGTACAGCGCAGAGTCACGTTTTTTAGGCACGATTAAAATTTAGTAACAGAAAACCCGAAAGACCAAGAGACTAATCAAAACCACTGAATGCCCAATACACGCAATATAATAATGGAATACAGTTTTCATGCATATGTTTAGCTTACGGGAAGAGGCAAACCGTCCTCTACACCTTCCGATAAGCTAAAAATATGACGAATATATTAATAATTTATAAATTTAACTTATAGTTAAAATGGCTAAGGCAGTCTTAAAACTGTGACAGGCATTTCCCGATATCAGAGGAGTTATACTCTCTCGTGTATTCTGTTTACCTTATCTTTCAGCCCAAAATGTAAATGGGGGAGCATATGAAGGCATGGAGTGAGTAGGGAGATTTTGTGGGGGATGATTGATAGCTCTCCTTTCTTGGTTTTTCCGGCATTGCCTTCGACACCGATGATGTCCCCCCGGCGGATGCGCTCCGTGTCTGAGAAGAACTCCGCCTCTGACTGGTAGCTGGACGCGTTAGCCATCACCTGCAGCTTAACACCTTCTCCACGCAGGTCATAGAAAATGAGCTTGGCGCCCGATTCACGAATCGCGTGAACTCTCCCTTGACAAGAATGGACATTGTTTAGAAAAAAACCAGCTTCAACTCTAACAGAAATGGTATTTCGTAATATTCCTATTTTTTTTAATGATGTAACTTAACATAGTACAATGCGGTATATTTAATCACATGTTTTTTGATCTCATGTGATATTACTGTCTAGTGATTTTCGACAATTTTTTTCCCTATCACTAAGGCTGGATTTCACCACTTTAACGTGAAGACTATAGTGTACACGATAGCGCTATCGTATTGGTAAAAAATGTTAACGGCTTTCACCATGCACCGTTACCGTTTCGTTAGCTTTCGAGTGGATTTTCCGTGCGTTAGCGAAAACGATAATTTTCATACCTGCGACTCATTTGGTGTAGTTTAATGTAGTCTAATCAACATTTTAACTTCTTTCTCCGTAAAAATAGGGGTTTTTTCACGTTTATTTCCACTTTTAGATTGAAATTGTTGAAATAAATTTGACGTAAACAAAGCAGGCGAATTCTATTGACACAACAAAACCTAACGAGAGGATGTCTGCTTTTTCGAATCGATAGCAGTATCATGAGGTGGTGAAATTCAGCCTAAGTAAGACAGACACGGAACGGGCTCAACTTCATGCTAAATGGAGAAAACACAGGTCATGCCCAAGACATAATGAGTTTGTCTCACTCTTACTGGGAGACACTGGCCTTGAAAAGTGTAGTTTCAGCTGACCAATGATAACACTGCGAAATAAGGTCAGCTCCACGAAACAATGGTTCATGATATGTTAAATGACTACGTGGACGATCTGGACTAATAGTCACCATTCAAGCCACAAAGTGTGACTAGAAAAAAGATAATTCATCACCCAGGATATTTAGGTTCTATGTATACCTGCAACGCTGAGTGTAACATCCTTCTTGACGAACCCAGTTTCCAGCTTTTCATACTCATCTACAAAGTCCTGTAAAGATGTTGTAACGTGAAACTTGTGAGGGTATGGATTCACTCCCTGTGATTTCAGCTGTGCGATACCCGTCGTACGAAGCTTGAAGTACTCCTAAAAACAACCAAAACGGTTCCAACTCATTGAAGGAGAAAACTTCGAGGTTTCGATACCACCCACACTTTATAGTTATCATACAGATAAAAAGCTAGTTATTTGTTAAACCTTACATTAGGGGAAATTTCTTCGTCCAGTGGATTGACAGATTTATTAGACACCGCTGGCTTGGCAGCTTGAGCTTGTGCTAGAGCCCCAGCCTTTTCTGTTTTTTCTTTAGCTTTCTGCTCGGCTTTCAGTCTTCTCTTCAGCTCACTGCAAAAATAAATCAATGCTTATTGAAAGCAAATTCAATGTCCATCGACAGTAAGTACCTCAGCTATTAAAAAACGCACCTTAAACCTCTCCGATTAGGGAAAGTGTCAACGAAGCTCCCTTCGTGCAGCTTGTTATACCACTTCCTACACTCCCCCACACACTTTAAAATTTTAAAGCTACGGTTCATCATTGTCAGGTTGAAATGTCAGTCCATTTAAAATCTGAAACAACCCATGGTTTTGAAAAGCTAAGTACCGGTAACTCCGTCAAGTTCTGGTGGAAGAGTAAACAGTGAAGAAATTGCCTGTGTGGAAATCAAGGGCGCTGGTAAGTCCACATTACCGCTACCTCATTTAACAGGTTTCTAGTTTACTTTACTTTAGCGTTCGGGGCAAAATTGTCCTAGGTCTAGGTCCGGCGCGTCATCGCACACATGGGCCGTTTATGCACACGGGGGAATACCCACGGAGCGGGGGAGACAGTACAGGACAGTGACTTTCTGCACTTTTTCAGAAATGTACGCAGATGTAGATGACAGTAGTGACGCAACAAAAAATTAAATTAAACAATAATTCAAACCTCCACTGGAATTGCAAGAATCTCCGCGTGCCTGAGGAGTAAGGTAGAGGAATATAACAATAATATCATGAGAAAAACGGGACAAAGGTTGACAATACCTCAATGACAGCACAGGGTGGGATGGAAAGGCTGCTCACGTAGAGAATGACAAACCAGCAAAGTAATTCCAGTTATCCATAAAAAACTTGAAAGCACCACAAAGCTCACTATGTAATATGTACTATGTACACTCGGTATGTCCACAAAATTCGACTCATATAGTTAGGCGCGGAAACAGCCCGGCGCCGTCTAACGCACCCTTCCTCTACGACTGTCGGCGGGAGACTGACAAAAGCGCCACTCCGCTACTCTCGCGCCTACTGCTAGAAAGGCGGGCTAAGATTCCCGCTAATACTGAAACTTTTAAACTACATACGAAATAAGTAAATAAGGTTATTTTTAATAACCTATTACTTATTCCATTTCTCAAAGCTAATTTATAAAAGGGCAGTATAAAATTGTATCGTAACAAAATCAATTTTCTACGGCTTATCTCAAGATAAAAATGATAACAATTATTCGTAATACTCTTATGAAAAATGAAATCTGCGTCCCTGCGACCATAACCGATCAGAGTATGTGCGCGATAACCCATGAGACCGACATGCACCTCGGGGAAGATTCCTTTTCCTATAATCAAACCAGAATTCACTAGGCAAAGGGTCATACATACTGTGACAGAATGGCCAAGGTAAGCCAAGGTAAACCGTTGTTGAAAGAGCTTGAGCTTGCGATGTAGCAATACCGCAGACCATACACCGGCCATAAGGAACATCCCACTAAAAATGCCCCGCGTAACTTTGCCAGGAGAAGGAGGGAGAAGTTTATACACAGTTTAAAAACCCAAGAGATCAGTAGGTAGGTATTCCCTGATGCAAAGCAAACTCAAAAACCCTACGAAATGGGTAGAATAGCTTGGCGCAAGCTGAGGTGCCCGTAAATAGAATGAAATCAAATGCATCGCAACATAAACATCAACTCACGTAATTAACAACAAATACTTACTTCTTTGATACAACTTCAGGCTCTACCATGATGACACGTGCCAGGCCGAACAAGCAAAAAATTCACTACGCCGACTCTTTCCAAGCACTGGCGGCCATATTGGAAAAAAATCAGACGTGTCGTTAGAAAACAGCAAGTGCCATCAGAATCATAACCTCTGGTTTCTTTCCAGGGAAAATATTTGGACAATTTTTTAATATTAAAATATAATATGTATTCTTGACATAAGAAACTATTTTTTAAAAAGAAAACTGTCATTTATTTCTGATTTTCAGGACAATGAAGGCGTCCGTGGAACTCGTGGCAGTAGATAGCAACAACAAAATGAAGTGAAAATAAAACCTAGCAGTGGAGTGAGAAGTTAGTTTTATTTTTGCCCATTCTGTGTTAATTTAACTTTAAAACATGTCAAAAGTGGAAAGAAACCCAGTTATAGGGAGAATGCCGCCGTGTGCCTTACGGTCCCGTATCGATGATAAAAGGGCCCGTGCTCGAGCACTGCTGTCCGATCGTGCTAGAAAGTCTGACAAACCAGAGGAATTTGTGTCTTACGATGAGTCAGAAGAAGAAGAAGAGGACCCTTCAGTGGAAAATAGATTTTTAAGAACGTCCTACAGCTTCATTGACTACGTTCGATCGAGGGAGTATGGCTTGAAAGAAAGACGAACTGTGAGTGCTGAGTACCCCCCTCGGCACATTATAAGTCATGAACTCTTCAAGGAATATCCAATATCCCTCAGCAACATGAACAAAGTTTTCTGTTCCCAGTGGTTGTCAGATAGGCAAATTGTGTTCGGAACCAAGTGCAACAAGGTACGTTGAACCCTTTTTATTGCTCAGTCATTCTTAGGAACTCACGACTGTACTTATGTAGGTCATGAACCGAAGTACTACTCGTGTTTGGGGGAGGGGAGGAGCTATCAGGTCGTCAGGTTAGCACCGAGCATGTGAGTGTCATTGGAACGTGATAATTTTTCACGTAAGTAATATTTATTTGTAGGTAGGTTGTCTTTATAACGGCCATATCTGTTGTCTTTAAAATAATTTTTTACTTTCTTGCCCGTATGTAATACATGGGCTGAGAAAGTTATGTCTTCGTGTTCTTCTTCAGCTTATGGTGTACGATGTGGTGACTCGGAAACTTGACCAAATTCCACTTTTACGCGGTCGACGGGATCAGCCGGCAGCTCAGGAGCAGTGTGGGATCCATGCCGCGCAACTCAATCCATCCAGAACACTGTTAGCGACTGGGGCCAAGAATGCCAACGAGGTGGCTGTATATCGTCTCCCTACTATGGACCCTTTATGTGTTGGAGAGGTCGGTACACACACATATTTACTTCAGTCTGGATGGTGTTTGCTTAATTTTAGACTGCTTACAACTATTTTACAGTTTAAACGTTTATGTACAGTAGACACATCTGTAGCGTAATTTGTATGTATGTATTTGGATCTCAAATTTTCTTCTCGCTCGCTTCGCTCGCTCGATTACTGTTTTCCTTTTTCTGGGGTCAGGGCGGCCCGCCGTGAGCGGTTGGCTGAGAAAAGGCATGTGCATAAATAAATAAACGATTTATCCGGTTGAGATCCAAATAGTTGGTAATTTATCCCAGCTAACTATTTGGATCTCAAAATTTTTTCTCGCTCGCTTCGCTCGCTCGATTACTTGGTGTTGTTTTTGAGGTGAGGCGTCTGAAGGGGACGTCAAAGAGGTCTATAGCCAAGGCAACTGGACGAAAAAAAGATATTTACTGCAGGGGTGGGGGGCCCGGGTGGGGTGGGGGGGCCCAGTGAGGCGAAGCCGCCCCCCCTTCGAAAATGCTTAGTTACGCCACTGAGACACATAATAGAAATCTAGGTATAATTTATTTTCTGGAATAGCTGTTATTGTTATCCCTGTCTGCTTCACCAATGAGCGGAAGTTAGCTTCTATTATTGTTATGCCAGCGTGTACAAACCTTATAGTCAGTAGAGCCACAAAAAGTCATTTAGCGCTACTTACGTGAAAAGTAAATAATGGATGCGGGCAGGAACGGTTTTAGTCCAGCGTAGGCATCTCACCAAAAATAAGTTGAATTTGAATCTCGTTCATTTATTTTATTACATTTATTAAATATCGTGTTAACGTGGATTTGGTTCGTCTAATTTTTGTTTCAGAATGCACACAAAGACTGGGTATTTGACTTCTGCTGGTTGGATGACCAGTTTCTGGTTTCTGGCTCGCGCGACAGCAAGATGGCGCTGTGGAGAGTCGTCGATGATGACAACCAAGCTCCGGACACCCCTAACTATTCCCATGTCAGTCCAGTCTCAGTCAAACTGTGCAAAGGCGGCCATAAAATTCGTGCCCTGGCGTTCAACCCTGATTATCAGGAGATTGCTGCTCTTTCTCTTAACGGGTTTATTCATATCTGGAATGCTGAAACTTTCCGACAGGTACAGAGAACTACTGATGTTTTTTACTTTATCGTCTTATTTTTGTCTCTAGTGGCTTCTTGCTATTCTCCAAAATGACTAATTCAAATGATTGATCCTGGAGTAAAATATTATTTTTATTTTATTTTTATGGCCTGCACTTTGGTACATTTAGATATGGCTTTCTTAAGAAATCTTCAAGTAAGATCCCCATTGTTCGTCTGTTATTTTTCTTGTTTTTCTTTTCTCTATTTTAGACCCACTCACGAAAGCTTCCATCGAGCCAGGAAAATGTGTGTATTGCTGTTAAGGATGGGGGTCTTTATGGGATCGGATGCCGGTCCTACACCTTGCTACTTGATCCGAGAACTCTTCACCCGGTGAAAAAAATCTCGGCAAAATTTAGCGGTTGTGGTAAGTAACACTCAGCTTGCTCTCAAATCAAATCTGAGTATTGGAAGAGAAATAATTAGAGAATGCAACGTATTTAGTTCCTTCCTGGCAGGAGTAATGTCATATTTTTTAGGACATTGATTCCCAATTTTTTATGGTCAATCGAAGGCCACTTCTACACAATAGTCCACATTATTGAGAATAGTTAAAACGTAAATGGTTCGTAAATTATAATGACAGATTTATGATTCACTGACCAGGTGTTCGCTGCGCTAGCTTTCAAGGAAACATCTTGACGATCGGGACAGGATTGTCCATGCTGATGTTCTATGACTTGCGAGCGCACAAATACTTGGAGTCTAGCATTAACTCCAGCCGAACCGTCAGCCTCAAGTGTTCCAGAGGTTACGTGGTGAGTATGCCATCAAAAGAACGTGGTAAAAAAACGTATAAATGAATAGCTGGCCCTCTAGGGGGCCAAGGGAACTAACAATGTTTCGGAATTTCTAGTTCCCCGATGAAGACTTCATGGAGCAGCAGCACGTGCGTTACACACCGGCCATTTACACCCACTGCTACGATATGACGGGGACGCGAATCTTTGCAGCGGGTGGACCGCTTCCTGCTAATATCTACGGTAACTACGCTGGAATTTGGCAATGAGTTTGTGCAAAAAATAGTCTGCTGGACAGCTGAATTTTGTGTCACTCACTTTATTGCGTTATTTTTCTCGGTTTTGAACAGATTTTGGCATTTCCTCTCAGCAAGTAAAACAACTAAAAGATTCACTGTGATTAAGATCAACGGAAAACTGTACGCCTGGCAGAATAGCAAAATTTATTGAATACAGTATTTGTTTTTACTGGCGTCTGTCCGTTTTCCTTAAAAAATGATTGAAAAGTTTATAATACAAATGAACTACAATATTATTAGTACAAAAAGCGTGGGCCCTGAACGTCTGTAGTATGAATCTCGTGAATCTCGGTTGTAACAAATTTTCGAATGGTGCAAGCATGCTGTGTTAAGGGCGCATAAGTGTCACCGAGAAAGGACAATTACTCTTTTACGGTTGTGTATGAAATATATATATATATATTTTTTTTAAGTTAGAGCTTACAGCCTATCCCGTGGGCCCGAAGGCATAGATATATTAATTAAGAAAACTACTGGGCAAGGACAAATGAAAGCTTGGTAACACTAACCTCCGGTAGCCCTACCTGAAGAAATACCGCCTTCTCGCAGCTGTCATTTCCAACTGAATTATCTTCAAACCAACAAAATAAAAACGTGCAAAACTTTTGTTATTTGCTCTGACAGTGAGAGGAGCAGCAAAAGAGTGGTTAAAGAGACTCGGAGACGCTTAGTGATCAAATTTATAGTGCAGTAGCACGAGCTTGTAACTCTGCGAAATGCTAAAATTTGGGATATTGTACTTCGTTATGTTACATTAACTAAAAAGATAGGTACTGTGTACCTGGTACTGAAAATCGTATCGAAAATTTTAGTGCACATTTTGAAACTTTTGATAGTCCGGTACATTTTATTTGCTTGATGAAGGCTTTGAAAGATAGCATATTGGGATTTAGTAGCTGTACTAGGCATTGGTAACTATCGCTAATTCACATAGGTACTTCGAAGCACGGTTTTTTTGTTTTTCATACTTTTTTGTGTATCTGGCTAAGGTTAATAATTTTCCAAGTGCTTGAGAGCTCATTTCTGGAGCCTCAGCCTCTATTCTTTCGTTCCTGTAGGAGTTAGGTAGCAGCTAAACTTTATTTTCAGTCTTAGGTTTGTTATTGTTGTAAGCGCAATAGGGGAGACCGGGTCTAGTTGGTACACGTGAAAACACTAATATTTTCACTTTAAATAATAGCCTTCTGTTTTCTGTTGAATTTTTGGCAGGGCCTTCTTCCAAGTTGTTCTGGAAACAATGAAAGCATGAAGTCAGAAGTTTAGGTTGTTTCTTCAGTTTCCGTCTTGGCAAAATAAATATTTTCAATCCATTTTTTTTTTTGTAATAATAGTTGCTGCTGATATTTAAAAGTTAGGTATATAAGCAGG
Source organism: Mesopsocus fuscifrons (assembly GCA_950004255.1). Lineage (NCBI taxonomy): Eukaryota > Metazoa > Arthropoda > Insecta > Psocodea > Mesopsocidae > Mesopsocus > Mesopsocus fuscifrons. Next base: position 9,153,612 of record OX465376.1, read on the forward strand.
AAAGAAATAACACAAAAAATGTGTCAACTAGACCCCTACCTAGCTGTTAGTGTAGGTAGGAGTGTGATGGGAACATATTATGGCATTACAGTACAAGTTTTCTACATCTTTCAAACCTTTCCCTTCAGTATTTCTCCTGTGTAGGGAAAATACTTGTGGATCCATTCATTTTTTATCACCTTAGCAGATTTACTAGTGAGCATAATGGACGTAGAAAAAATCCAACGAGGCGACCCAATTTAAAATTACAAACAACACCAGAAAAGACAAAGTGACGTATACAATATACAAATATATTCAGACGTTTTCGTAGCAATTATAAAGCTGATGGGGTAATAGTTCTTTTTTTTTTCATTTTGTGCCTACTATGTAAAAAACATTATTTTTGACACTGAGCGTGTTACCTAGGTTCCAACAGATGGGTCCGCCAGGATCACAACGTCAGCCTCATGCTCAAGAGTTGTACAACAAGACAATAGGCAACACGTTGTTCTCTCGTGCATGAAAATGAGGTTCGCCTACTTCAAGAATAACACGTTAGGGTATTAGCGTGAAGCTTTTCCTCCATCCCTTTGTTGAACCCACGCCTCTATATGTATAAGGCCTCGGGGACGAAAGAAGAGGAAAACGCCGGTAACGACATTCGGTTCATTTTTTCTCCACTCAGAGTTCACCACTGACTCCTTCCGCCCTGGGCTCTAATTTCAAAGCTTTGACTGATATGAATCAGGTTTTCAATACTTGACAAAAAAAAATACAACAGACCAGGTGGGAAGAAACCATTAAATTACAGTCAAGTTTAGGTGATCCAGCCAGTCACATTCCACACTCATTCTATTCGTATTATACCCCAAGTATGCAACAGTAGGTAAGTACCTAAACGCTGGAACACGAAAACATGAGTCACATAAGGTTGTGACATGGTTCAAGTACGGACGGACATTACTTTTTGAATATGCACTTCTTGAAGTTCACTCTTTTGAATGTAAAAAGGTCTCAGGTTGACGTCAAGTCACCACGGCTGACATTTTAATGTAAAAAGGTCTCAGGTTGAAGTCAAGACACTTTTCTGAGGAAACTGCAGTAAGTACATTTATTTCTAGGAAATGTAATATCCCTTTTTAACAAAAGTAGTAGTACAAAATGTTATGTTTTTACGATTGAGTTATTTTCTACACATTGTTTATTGATAAAAATCACGATACATATCTATATTTCTGGTTTTTGAAGTATCTAGTTCCCTCAGAAAAGTGTCATCAAGGCTGGATTTCACCATAACGATAGGTAAAAATGAGGCACCTTAAGTATTTTCATACAGGTGTAGATACTCATGTCCAAAGTTTTCCAGAATTCTAAGAGTCCTCGTGTCGTGGATAAGAGGTGAAAATCCTCACCATGCCAAAACGTAGGAAACCTGTAAGACTACTCGTATAGTGAGACGATCATCTTCTGGTATACGGAACAGATAGTTGCACAGTTTCACAAACGTAAGTCTCCTGATAACGAATTATCTCCTCACACAACCAGACTACTAATGATTGAACTGCAATTTCTGTCCAAAATAAAAAACAACAACACTGTCATGACAATGAGAAAGAATCCCCTGACTTTCAATTTATTAAGAAAGTTATTATTTGTTCTACATTTCTATGCGAGACAGTTGACGCAGCGTAAGAAAAATACAGTGGGCTACATTTTTATTAACAATATTGTTGGCCATTAGTACTGTACACGTTTTATTTAGTTATCTACTTATTGAGGCATTTCAAAACGATCTATTTAAAAACAATTCAACTAATTTCTAAAATAGTATAATATTTTATCCTACAAAAAATAAAATCATTAAAAGCATTCAATAAATGAACTGACGCCGATCAGAAGTGACCAATGTGATGTGACCCATAAAGTTTGTATGTAAGCGCTTACTTATTATATCATCAATTTAAGACAGGACCTATGCGTTCGTGGCAGCGACTCTTAAAACTCCACATTAGTTGGAGTAAAAACAAACTTTTCTTTTAGTCTTATCAACAAATCAATGCACCTGTTTTTTTTAGAGTTACTTTGTATAAGAATCCAGCATGCACGCTTGGAAATTATTTAGGAAACGAAGTAGGTAGTAGAGGTACAGTCCACAGTAGAAATTGCGGGAACAACAATTCCAACTTTCTAATAAAATAAAATTTTCTGTTCATACTTCGGGCGAAAGTTTGGCAACATCAATAGTTAGCATGGAAGAACAAGTGCGCAGTCATCAGATTTTGCACAAAGGTAAGAGATACCTTCTCCGTTCCATTACCAAGGCTACTGATGGTAATAAACAATTATTAAGGGTGCGTCCCACCATGCCCAGTTAAAATTAAACTGGAGATTTACCATGTTAAATTTAATTTTTAAGTTAAATTTAACATGGTAAACATAGGACAAAATCTCCAGTTTAATTTTAACTGGGCATGGTGGGACGCATCCAAAAACAATTAAAACGCTGACCAAACAGTGGTTGAGTTCTGTTACCAGGTCTGTCCAGTAAATTACTGTAATTTGCTTCAGGTCTTCGGAAAGACAAACGAAAAGTCACAGAAATCGATAGCGTCGTTAACCTTTACCGACCCTTAATGGGTTGATTAACCTCGGAACGGAGCAACTTCCATTTTCAACAGTGAGACCGCAACATCACCGCATTTTAGTCAGATGACCTACTTACAAATGCCAAAACACAATATTCTATTAAAATTATTTTGTTATGGATACGTCTCATTGTTCGCTTCTGATGGTAATGTAGTTTAACGAAAGTTTTTAAAATGCATGGTATTTTATTGCATATCGTTGTTACGTCGATACTACTACTTAGTATTTCACGCGGCTTTAGAGTATTTTACGAGATTAAAATAACGAAAAATGAAAAAGCTGGGTAGTACGTCGGTACTCTCTGTCGGACTATCGCGAAAAACTAAACAGTTCTTTATGGGGGTAAATCCAATAAGGCACTATTCCATTTTTGGTGGATTGTTTTCCGACAGTTAACCAGACCTAAACCCTGCCATTAAAGTTATGATTATCATTCCATTTTGTTTTTTGGCCGCTGTAACATTCAAACAATTTCATAATATCCTAGTTTTTGCAAAAGGAAAAACAACTTCCTGTACTGAATGGAGCATTAATTCCCAATTCCAAACGATACTATATGTGTCACCTTATACAATCATTTATAAAACGTTAACAAGTCCGCATCAGTTGGGAGCTCCGACCGGACTCAACAGATGCGCACTGTAACAAAATGAGCAAAGGCTTCGTCTTACTTTTTGCGATATGTCTATCCAGCATTTTACAATGCTAAGCTGTTTATACTCTAATCCTTACTAATAACCTCCTTGATTCACCCTCCGTAGGCACGAGCGATACACTGACCCCAGTGTTTATGATGTAAGTAGTTACCGAAGTACTCAGCAATTTCTAGTAATGGCTGGGGGTTCAGCTTGTATATGCAGGAGCCTTGACGTAAATCTCGGAACGCGTCACGGCAGCCTAGGGGCTGGTTGCTTGGCATTGGGTGGCCCGGGGTAGGACACACCGCAGCAGATCGGGCTATGAACCCGAAACGGGCGGTGACACGTGGTTCGTTTGCAGGCTAGCGTGGAACGGATGGTTTGAGTTGCAGAGAACGGAGTATATGTTATCCACCTTGCTGAGGTGCTCAAAGAATGGAATCAGATCAAGAAGTTCAGAGTCCGTCATGTCATCAAACCATGAGGCCACTGGCACCTACAAACATTTCAATAAGTATCAAATTAAGAATGGGAACACAGATTTCCTGAACTAGGGAACTATTGGAAAAGTCCTTGTTCAAGAAAACAGTAAATCATTTTAGCGTGCGGTCGAGATCCTCGGAAAAAACCAGTCGCAAGCTGGTTTTCAGCATGGAATCCTAACAAAATCACACGATTTATTATATCTTCCAGAACAAAGATCTTCGATGATTATCTCATATATACCGACAATAAATAAATGTGAATGTAGATTGTAGACGCAAAGTTTTGCAAATTCACAGTTAAATCTTGCAGAGGTCGGATTGAGATAACTGGATTTGGTATTTTACTACCACTCTGATAATATCTTATTTATTTTGATTGAGCATGCAGTGCAATCATGTCAAATCAAGGTGAGATTGACATGGTAGCAGATAACGATAACACGCCTCCTGACATGCATTCAAACTTACAGCGTTGTCGGGGTGAAAAATGTAAGAGGCTGGCGAGTTATCAACAATAATAATCTTCTGAAGGTCCCTGCCGAGTTTGTTGAGGTCTTTAACGTAGTTGCCCCGATGGAAGACACACGACTCCCGGAACAGCCGGGCACGGAAGACGCCCCACCGATCCAAAAGGTCGGCAACTGGGTCAGCATACTGCAACAGCAGAACCAATCTTATTTTCGTACAAACTGTGCAGGTGCAATAACACCCGGTAAACAAATGACACGTGTTTCTCGAGAATCCACCCAGCCCGGTATCACGGTTCAGTTCAACAAAAATTTAAAAATAACATAATATAAACTATAAAGTAATGAAAAGGTTACTGACTAACTCATCTCGGGTCAATCCACATCGAAACATATAGTTCACCGAAGGGAGTAAAAAAATCAGAGCACCAAAAAGTGGTTTTCCTTCGTGAACCTACAGTTTACAACTGCATACCTGACCCGATTTTTACAAGTGAACTGCAGGGCTGTGGGGAACCTCAACGAATGCAAATTCTGATAGAAAACGAAACTCTGCACATTCTCAAGGAATTCAACGATAGCTTAAAGCGGGAATTGATACGAGGTTCATGTATGAACTGACGAGTTTCTTCTCAGACATTTAAAAAATGATTGACTATAGGGCATGGCTTTGGAAACAAACGAAGTTGGTCAACTTACCTTCGCTAAACTAGCAGTAAAAAGTACGCATTCGTACAATTCACCCATTCGTTTTAGGAACTCGTCAACGTATGGCCTCTTTAACACGTAAACTTGGTGAACGGTTCCATCTATTTCCACAGGGACAACGAAGTCCGCATTGCTTATGGGCTGTAAAAATAATAATAAAAAAGTCGTAAGAACATTTTTATTTTTCTCTGATTCTTAAATTTCAGAACAGTCACTTTACAGGAATCAAAACATATTTTTTAAGATGTCAGTTTTTTTTCAGTTCTTCCTACATCTTTAACCTATCATGTAATCTCTTGAGAGCAAATTTTTTATTTTTGCTTTGACAGAGGGAAACAGCGAAAGAGTGGTCGCTGTATTTCTGTGACACTCGAACCTGTAAAACGGAATAACTTACCTTAAATGAGCTGTGGACTAACGTTTCATCTAAATCTATAACCATGCACTTCTTATCAATATCCTGTTGATTGATTGCGTCCAAGAGGTAGCGCGGCGTGCCAGGACTGACGGGCGATGACGACCCATCCTGGTTACTAAGGGAAGATTTTGTGCTTTTATTACTAGCATTCCGACTGAAGCAACAGAAAAGGGTCTTCAAGAACCTTCGCCGGGGCTTTTTCAGTAGGGGATTGGGTGGATCCTTTTCGTTCCGTGGAAGTACTGCAAAAAAATAAATACATCAAGACGTGTACCTATTAAGACCGCAATAGCGCTTTCAGAAGAACGAATTGAGCTAGAACGCTCGCTGATTTTATCCATAAACAAAATATACCTTGGACACAATATATCGAGCTAGGTTAATCTGGATTCCGCCTAAAACAACAGCTAGCGATTTTTATTTACCAGACCGTAAAGGATTATTATTTCTTTATGACCAGGCTCAGAATCAGTACCTACCTAGTTACAGGTAACCATACGCTCGAACTCTATTATGACAGACCATTGCTAACTTATCAGTTAAAACTAAAACATTGCGCATTAATTTAGTACATTGTAACTAGACAGAAGCGTGTAACATCTATTTACAGCTATTGTGGAACGAGAATGTGAATGTCCTTGGCACAATTTTCTCACGCCTTGTGAATATTCTAGACAGCAATTATTGTCCCGGGCAATTAAATGTCATTTTTCATTAGACGGCCCAATAGAAGAATAATGCATTACAACAAAGATCAAGATAAATGGGCAGTTCGTCTTAATTACCTGAAGCGCCAGACTGAAGAATGTCTGCCAAGACTGGTGCTAGGAACCCCCAGAAATAGCAAAATACTTCACTTTTGAAGGTTCAGCGCACATTATGCGTACTATAGAACATTGAAAGAACCCATTCCACGCTGACGTAAGTCCATAGAAAGCTAAATTAAAGGCTTGGCACCTAGGCCACACTACCCACCTTTGCCAGTATTGTACGAATTTACTGGATCGTCATCCTTCGAAACTTGTGTTATGATGGACGAAGCGTCCATTTAAACATTTGTAATAACTTTGTAAGGACGAAATACAGCGTCCGTACAACCAAGGGTTCGTCGTTGTTAAAATGTACAAAATATAAATAACAGGGTACAAAATGGCGTCTCTACACGTTAAAACCGCCTTCCTTGAAAACGGGCGTGTTGCGCAAGGACCAAAATTAGAAACATGATTAAATCTCATTTAAAGGCCATAAATAGTTAATTTATTATAAATAAAGAGATAAAATATTATTTTTCTAAAAATAATCTATTGTAATATTGTCCAAAATGATATAAAACTTTTGGGGCGTAATGAGATTTATTTGTTTACATGATGTGTCTACTGCTGCAAATATAATAATAATCGCAATCCGTTTAGTTAGAACATTTTTGCCACATTCACATTAGTTGAAAAATGTGGTCTGATACGTTATTAATTTTGTTTATATCCATATGCACTGCATTTCTAGGGGAAGGTAAATTATTACTTAATTTTTTATTGTAAATTTACCCCTTCAATCTACTCCTTACCTACACTTTGAAAATTTACATGTGATTTTAAACTAAGTAATCCCTCAGTTACCTTTTGAGGTGAGTGATTTGTGATTTTTGGAAACGTTTTGAGTTGTGCATGCCTTACGTCTTAGGGCTGACTCCGCATATAGCTTGGTCGGGGTTCAGTGTTCAGTCGTGCTTACATAGGTAATAGGTACCTATTTCTGTCCTAATTTTGGGGACCGTACCACTTACACAATGCGGCGTCTTTTGCATTAATTTTTCCAAATAGTGGTCGGAATTTGGACCAGTTGGGGGAAGAGACCTCAAAAGTTTTGGATAACTGACACTCTCTTTTCAGGGCTGACATGGGTTCTGGTGTACCGAACTGAAAAATATCAGAGATTGAAAACCGAAGTAGAGAAGCAAAGCAAGAAGTGTAAGTTCCCTTTTCAATTTTGGCCAATGCAGTGCGTAAGCTGATGTTGCATTTCGGACACCCATAAGAATAGCAGTGAATTGTTTTGGTTGTTGTCATCAAAATTTCAAAAAAAAGTAGTAGGAGTCTCAGTATTTGTGCAGATGTCCGAGTTTCCAGGCAGTATAGGCATCTTATATCTGATGGACGGGAGCAATCAGCTGTTGCAAAACATGGCTGAAGTTTAAAACGTTACCAGTCATCTGTCTCATGATTCCAGAACGCAGTCTGTATGCGTACCAACACCAACCTACAGCATAGTCATACAAGCTTGAAAAGGAGAATATTCTTAGAAATTAGACCAAACACTAAGGGGTTCACTCTTTTCGTTTCAGTGGAAAAACGAAAAGAAACTTACGGAGACTCTATTGATAAGCAGCAAAAGAAGAAAATAGAGCGAGAAGAAGAGAAACTGAAAAATAACAACCGGGATCTGTCTTTGGTTAAAATGAAATCAATGTTCGCTATTGGTTTTGCCTTCACAGCTCTGCTCAGCATGTTCAATAACATGTGAGTATTGCTCGGGTTCAGTTGTTTCTAAAGCTCATCTCTGTTTACAATGCACTGGCTTTTCATTCCTGTCTTTTTCTCTAGATTTGATGGAAGGGTGGTAGCCCAGCTACCGTTTCTGCCCTTGTCTTGGATCTATGGCCTGTCCCATCGAAACCTGCCCGGCGATGACTACAGAGAGTGCTCTTTCATTTTTCTCTACATTCTTTGCACCATGTCCATCAGACAGGTATGTTGCATACCTGTGTAATAACCTATACAGCATCGCATACCTCGTAAATAGCCACCCTAGAAGTGATTTTTAGATTTTGAGAAAGTAATCTAAATTTAAATGCTAAATTTTTTAAATGGCCCTGGAGGTCTTTTTAGTGTCAGAAACAACTGCCCCAATGAGGGAGAATATCACAGGAATGCGACCCTAGCGAAAAAGTAACCTGAATACCGCTGATGTAGTCGTCACTGACTTACAAGTGCAAGAAAGCCAGTTACGACCACTGTCGAACCCGTTATTTTTCTTTGCAGAACATACAGAAGATGCTCGGATTTGCTCCTTCCAGAGCGGCATCGAAGCAGGGAAGCGGACTTTTCGGAGCAACACCCACACATAAGCTTTAAAATTAAATGTCATGAAAAATACTCATGGTTAAGGCTGTCGAGATAATGCTGTTCGTTGACGTTTTGTCTTATGTATAATATGTTGTATTTTTTCGATGATTCATTTTTATATTAATAAAAAAAAATGCCAAAAAGTACTTGGTCCTACTAGTTTCTAAGGTTAAAACTATATTTCAGAGCAAATAAAGAACCAGGTTCCCCAGAAAATTAATATTACAAAATGTCAACAAACAGCACTGCATAGCGAAACTTTAGGTGCCCCTTCAAATTGTGGAATCGTAACATTTATTTTACGCATTGGCTGGCAATGAGGATTGTATGGAGGTGCCTTAATATGAGAGTTACCATACATCTGTGTTTTTCTTCTTTATTGAAGCCAAATGTTAAATTAACGCATGAATTGAACAAATCAATTGAGAACCTTTCACATGTCCATGGACTCGACCTGATGGCGCCGGACCGCAGATTCCTCCACCACAAGCGGAATGCTCTTAGAGGAGAGGACAGCAGTGGTGCCTGGACGGTAGCGGTACGACCCTTGCCTGCCGAACAACAAAAGTTAATTTACATCAAGTTACGGAATCAATGTCTCAACAATAAGCTGCCTCGTTTTCATTCTTGGTAATTTGTCCGCTATTATTTCATCAATTCCTTCATGTTTTTTAAAGTGCTACACCTTGATTGACTGTAGTTAGGTTAGGACTCTACGCACGGTCATTTAGTTTAATTATTGACTTTAATTCCAAATGGTTGTCACCGAGGTAGAAGCGTTGTTTTACAAATTTTAAGCCGATTACCAACAGTGGCAACCTGGCTATTGACATTCCCATTTAGCGTATTTCTCCTTAATTAAACCCTTAAACTTGTACTTGACAAACAGAAGAAAGACCCACCTGACACCTTTTTTGTTGGCCTCGAAATAGGGCCGAATGTATTCAACCGATCCGCGCCGAATGACACAAATGTCAACGTTGCTACCTGAACCCAGATCGTTGAAGATGCCAGCTTGAATTGCCTCGGACACGATCTCTTTGGCCTCATCCTCCGTCAGATCAGCTCGCCAACGTGACTCAAACACCGCCATGGCTGCCAAAGATCCGGACCCCATGGTAGCGTAGGGAAGCTTGTCCGTTGACCCGTGAGGGTGGATGCAATAAATGTGCGGACCTTTGCTGTCAACGCCTCCGAGAACTAACGCGGCTCCAACGTGCCCCTAAAAAAAGTGATTGGTTAGCAATTCTATCTTTAAAAAAAGGGACTGGTGTTAATACTGAGCAATTGGAAGCAAACCTTTCTAATAAGTTAGTAGTAAGTAACGCCAAGATAATGAACTAATTTAGGATGTAACAATCATGGCATTTTTGAACCATTTTCACCAAGAAAAATCAACACTGATTCGGAATCAAAATCAATGTTGACCATACCGATAGCAATAGGTATATCCAGTAGTCTCAAGAGAAAGGTGTTATTCTGGAACATGCCGCTCAACTACCCACCTGATATTTGAAGAGATACTGCTTAAGAATACGATTAGCCGTCGCAACAGGGACCTCACGTCCGGTGTTCAGTTTGAGTAAAGTCAGCTGCGATGACACCATGTCAGTCACTTTCATGGTATCCGCCGCGGTGCCCGCGCCACAGCAATACATGTTGTCAGCAAGGAAATGGATCTTGCTGCAGTTCTTGTCACAGACGATGCTGCCTTCAGTAGCGCGAGTATCAGCCCCAAGCACCACACCCCCTTCGTAGATGAGGCCGACTATTGTCGTGCCCGTCTTGGTGGCTCTTGGAGGGGTAAGACCCATTCCCAATAAATTTTGATTTCTAAAATGCAGAAAGGAGAATTACTTACCTACTTTACAGACTGGATAGGAAGGGCGTGTATCCATTATTATACCTATAATATTACCCCAAGGGAATGACAAATTCCACACAGCATCAGTATAGTAGAAGGGAAACATAGTTCACTATTTCTACTGCCCAGGCAGGCAGGGAAAATCTAACTAGGGTCTCATAATTCATAATACATGAAATAGTACAAACAGACTCGGAGTCTACCAGTCAGAGTATGACGCCATCGTGATACCATACTTAATATTCAAAACAGGCACAATCTACGATAAAATTATGCCCACCTACTAACTGCTCATTTTAAGAACTGTCGGCGGAAAATGCTATGGAATCTTTTTTATGTAAGGCAGAGGGAAAAATAAAATTATTCTGCAAATATTGTGTTGTCATTGTCCAAGTTAAGGTTATGTCTCGTCCGGTCAAATCGAGAAGTACCTTGTTTTGACATCTGCCTACCTGATGCACCACTGTATACCTTCGTTATACTAACATCAATCATAAATAGCTTACCGGTGGACATTTTCAAAAGAAAATCCGGTATATTGGTTTGAAATCTCCTCTTGAACCATTTTAGATCAGCTCGAATACGATGATAAATAAACTATTGTGCGTAGCAAAATGTTCAATAGCAGCAAATCATAGAGTAGAGTATGTTTCCCGCCAAATGTAACTACGACTTTTACCGCCAAATGTGTTTGAGAAGTTTGAACTAGTTTGAACGACTACTACATTTTTTTAAAAAATTACCGATTTTTGCTATACATAATATAGTGTGTTTGGAAATAAAGGTGTCGTCCATTGAGTGATTATTACCAGTCTTGCTTTGATTCACTACCTTCTTATTTTTATGCGTGAAATACTAAATAGGAAGTACTTAAATTAGGTATAATAGGATGCACCTAGTCTCATTTTTAAGACATAAGAAACTAAGTGCCAACTCATTGTAGATTCGGAACTAGGCCTTATTTTCTTCGTAACCGAAAGGCCCAGTGGAGGGCATTCCTTGTTTGATTCAAAATTAAAGAGAGTTTCTGGTATGTAGGTACCTAACTACAATAAGGTCTTGTTGTGTCAGCGAGATAGTAAATAAGCTATACCTACCTAAGCAATAAGCAAATAAGTACACATTGATTGATTCATATTTTATAATAAAACAGTACATAAATTATGTCAGACAGAATTTATTCATGGCAATATAAAACAACAAAGACCAATGAGGTAAACATATATGGTATACCTACTCAGAACGATGGAGGGTCACTCAAACAAGCCAGTAAGTAACTTACAAAAGCTTCACCTGCTCGATTTTCGATCACTGTGGTTGGGTCCAAATCGAACCTTGTATACTTTAGAAACAGTGCAAAGGCAGACTGAACGGGTGCACAGCTCGAGCTAAATTTCTGCACGGTCTATACTGTCAGGCTGGTAAGGTGAAGACATATACATAGGTTCCACCCTTACAGTGGACGTGTAATACGTCCCTCCTACTCGTCCGTTCCAGGCTCCTAGTTCACTAGTGGGATGTGAGGTTTTTCTATGTCTGTGATGTGATCTGTGAGCAGTTTGGTGGTCGGAGAGATCAAAGTTTGCCCGTTTTTCACCGCATGGCATTGTATGCGCGTTGTAATAGGTTTGGACGTTTCCCCTTGGGACTATGTTCCCCTTCTCATCGAACAAGTTTTGCGTGATCGCGTAGTCTAGCGCCCTGTGTGGGTTGTCATGAGACTTTGGGGGGAGAAGGCGGTCAGTAGACGTGGCGCGACTGGTGCCCGTCACTGCGTCGTCCCCTGCGGTGAACATCAGATGCTGGGGGGAAGGACCCACATCCCGCGGCTGCAAGTCGGGAGAAGCGAGTCACAGAAACTGGCAAAACTATTTACAGCGTTCCCTACTTCACACCAATTTATATACAATGTACATGATACAGCCACTATAGAAGAGGCGTACAATAGAAGAAGTTTTTGGTTAATTTTCTATCAAGTTATACCGTTATTATACCTGGAGCAATAGACGTCAAGCCTCTTCTAAAGTTCAGTGAAGAAGCTCTTGTCATATTGGTGACTTTGAGATTTTTTCAACTCAAGAGCCACGAGTCAACTAATACTTCTTGCTCCAGGTACAATTTCGGTACTCTCAGTAAAGTTAAGATGCACCGCTTTGGCCCTGCCCTACAACAACACCACTTCAGTAGAACGTCAAATTATCTTTATGCAAACACAAGGGGCCAAGAGTCCGGTCGGATCACGCAGAGTATAACTGAGAGTGGTAGCACTGCGAAGAAAGAAATACCATCACCAATTAGAAAAGTCGCTGCAAAACAGGTTATATGGAGATAGCTTAAACCCCACAAGAAATGATAAGGACAAAGGTGGCTACTACATGTATAGACACATGGGCCCAATATGAAGCTGGTTAAAGGTAGGTACATATTCATCTGATATCCCGAGTGAAAATGAATGACGTAAAGCAAGTAAGCAGCATAGGTAGGTAGGTAAATGTATCGGGCAAAAAACATTATCATGCGCAGATATGTGTAGGTATATTGGGTAGAAACCAAGGATGAATCAATGTTGAATTTACAAGAGATAGCGTTCCCACCCAGTTAGCATTAATTATTTTCAATTTTGCACAATAAACAATCTGGGAGGTGTAAAAATGCATTCCCAATTCCCAACGCAAATGCAGAACTCACCGTTAGACTATGTGATAATATAGTGCATTTGAGAGCAAGCGGTGCCGTGCTTAAGGTACGATGCAACAGCAACACTATTGACAAAACTGACAAAAACCTTTAAGAAACAAAAAATTCCGTAATATATTTTATAAATCTTTAATCCGTAATGTCTCTTATAGGTACAAATTACTAATCAATAGTTCTTATACTTTATTCCGTCAAGTAGGTTTTTCTTCGAAGAAATAAGTAGGTAAGTAAGTACCTACTTAATTTAAAATCTGATAATACCTACCTACCTTTACCTAATCCGTCCATTTTGAGGTACAGAGTATAATGACTCATCAGTCATCACGTGAGAGATCGCAGTAGATAGGTATCTATATGGCGCATGCCGTTTGAAGTTTCGATGGATTTTTAAATTTACAATTTTAACTATATTCATAGGTAGGTAGGTAGGTAGGTATATAACCTAGTGATAAAAATGAAAGAATTATCTAATTCGCAAAAATTACTTTCAGTTTCCCAGTGTCGCAGTAGTCAAAGGGCTAAAGTAGGTAGGGGATATTGCCACTATAGGTAAGAGGTAGGTAGGCACCTATTCTTCATCGTATTTAGATGGACACAAATGTACAAAATAAAATGATTCAATCGAACTATACGTAGGATATGCGATAGAAACAAAGAATTTAGGAATGAGGTAGGTAGCTGTAGGATTAAGGGATAACCTACATATATTATTTACACAATCATAATAAAAGGTTTTTGGTATAGTATAAAGAGATGCATTTCGAAAGTACAACACGTAGGTACTATACGAGTATGTTATTCTGTTTCTGCAATATAACATCTTTGAGACCATATTTTTTCATTATTTATAACAAGAAAGAGACAGATATTATTGGCTACTCTTATTACTAAACCGTACAAGTATCAACCTATACATAAGGAATTTCTTCCAGTAAGAAAACGTTAAATAATTACTTAGATTTCGATGAAACGAAACAACAACAGAGAATTCAGCTACAATAAATTCATAATTTTATTGTCACCTCTTTATATCATATCACCTAGAAGTTAACTAAAATGAGATCAACAACAATAAGTAGGCAAAGGTGTGGTGAAACGGTAAATTAAGCACCTTGCTGAGAAGTCACCACAGTCTGGCTGCGTAATGGTCACTTACTGATGATGCACTAGGTATTTCTACTGAAAGGTATTCAAGTCAGCAAACAGTTAAAGGTAGGGGCAAATCCAACCGGTTACCAATGCGTCTCTTCAGCGGAGGGAGTCGACTAGCTAGAAATGTAGAAAGTGCACCATATGTCATTCAGTCTGAGCCTACAGAAAAAACAATCACATTCAGGCAAATGTAAGTTCCTAAACATTCTAAAAAGACAACACATCAACCTTGTGCTGTCTGACTAATCGAAAGAAATAGTAACTCAATACTTTCCGGAACGTTCTGCCCAATTCCAAAGGCTATTAACGGCCACCATACATTCTCGACAAACTCCGCCAAAACCACTGTGCGAAAGTAAATATTCGACAAAACTAATGTTTACATATTAGTACAGCCGGAGACTGGTAATTGCAATATCGTATTGATTGTGTCTACTCTAAAAGCTAAACATAGTGTGCTATTTGAACGCGAAACGAACGAGTAAAAGTAGGACACTATGTTTAGCTTTTACAGGAGTAAAGTAGAGAAATGCTGTTGAAATTACCCACTTCCGTAAGTGAAATAAAAATTGCCAAAATGCAACATGGCTACGGTAAATAGTACAAACATTTATCAAGCTTTTCTACTAAATGTGACAATAAAATCATACATTTTTTAGTCCGAAAATTTTCAAAAAAATATTCCGCATGAGGTAGTGTTGTGTTTTCGCGATCTGTCAAAAAAACATGTGGACTGGTAGTTGACTGTTTAAAATCGCTCCTGTGGGCTTATTACTTACTCCATTTCATGCAAAAATACAACACTACCTCACGACAAAGAGTCTCAGGTTTACATCCCCCTATAAACACTTTCCACTCGCCCTGTAACTTCGGAGTAGGGCTTGAAGTACTTAGCATTGCGAACCAAGTACGTGTAGTCGAAAATAGCGAATGTATATTCAGCCTTAAGGCCACGCACAAATTTTACCTAAAAAGCAATGACAGTATCGTGGCTCTCATAATTTCGGAAAATCTTAAAGTTACCAGTTCTTTCGAAGTCAGAGTGCATTACAAACAAGGGCTTGCCAACACGTTCGAGTGCAGAGGAAGAGCGAGCACTTGGGGGTGCACAGTGGGGCATGGGGGGCTAGACCCTCGTGGGGGGCTGCAGGACCATTGCGCTCAGTCTCACCTTCATGGCCTCGGGGGACGCGCCTCCGTGGGTTATGGTGTGGGGTCGGCGCCCTGGTGACGCGCTGTACATGGTTTCCGCTGGAAGCCCCGGAGGCCCAACTATTACTGAAGGCGGAGGTTTCCGCCCAATATCGCTATTTAAATCGCTTTTTTCACTGAAACAGAACGAAAATTGTGATGTAAGATGTAGGTAAATGTGATTATTGTGATATTCAATATTTTTTCCAGTGTTTTTTTTTTATAATTTTTTAACCGCGCCAATGTCCATTGGACCACACGCACGGGGAGTTGGCGTATTTCGCCTAAAGTTGTCCCTTACATTTCAGCCATTAGGTTGGCCCTCGTAATGTATGTAAGGATTTTGTAGGCTGCCCTTGCATCATCCCCCAGAGCCTCAGGGAGGGTGGAGGGTATTGCAAGGCAGAGAGTGCAACTTTTTATTAAGTAATCACATTACTGAAGGGGATGACCTACAAATAGGAAGTTCTGTTTATTCAAAATGTATCTTTCTTTTAATACAATATCTGAGGTAATTTGAATAATTTGCTGGAATAGGGTAGATGGCATGATTTTATGACCTCACCCACACTCAGCACTCAACCATTCTCAACTACTCAATTCCTTACCTCTCTAAATCGGTGGGGCGGAAGTCACCTCTTCCTGCAAGATAGAAAACAGGTATTAAAAAATGCCAGTGGGGAAATCAACTGTGCAACTGTAATAAAGGCAAAAGTTACGTTAATTGTCCAGAACCTAGAAGCACTCGTATACGCTCGTACAATATACACTCGTATAGCCACCAAGCAAACAACAAAAGGAAACATCTAAAAAGGAAACGAGTCTTGGCTTTGTTTGGGGGCAGGGTTTTCTCATTTTAGGTAGGTAACTACTCACTTGAAAAACAACACTTTTCCCGTCGGACGACATAGATGGCAACAAAGACACACAGGAGGAAAATGAGAAGACATGCCGCAGCGATGCTGAGCAGAGTCGTCATAGGGACAGGCTCTGTGAAAAAGACGACATAACAAGATATCAAAACTTTGCCGCTCTCACAGTATTTTCGGAAGCCGAACAGGTACTTATGGTATTTTTTCCCTTTCTAAACTTGATCAAGCACCCTGGTAAGGAAGTACCTACCGTGGTGCATCATACTCAAGAGCGTTGTCGTCCACATGGGCTCTGGAAAGAAAAGAAAATATTCGTTAGAGAGGACGGGAGCCTGAAACAGAAAAGCCGAAGCAGTGCTGTTACGTACGAATATAGGGACCAATTTTATCAGCTTTGAAAAAAGAGATTCTACGACGATTGTCCAGTTCAGGCTCCTCAGAGGTAGATACCTCGATAGACCGTACCGTAGTACCGACTGTGTTTACGTAATGGTGCAAAGCAAAAAAGCAAAATAAAAAAACAATATTTTTTTCCACAATTATTAAATACGATCTTAGCAGTACCTACGGGCAAGGCAGACAAAGTCGAAAAATGGCTGGAAAATTTCGTATCTACAAAAGGTGCTTTGCCGCTTCAATTATAAGGATGGCAGAAATGTATAATCAGGGGAAGCAGAACTTGAAGGACCAACAGCAATGAGTTATAAGTTCAAAGAAGTAAACTATCACGAGCAGTTAAGTTTCTTTGCCGAAAAGAACGACAGAGAGCTCCCTTGGAGAGGTAAGTAAGTTCGAGTAGGATCAGAGCAGGGTTATAGGTGGAAACAGGGGCAAGTTAGAGGTAACTGGAGCATATCTGAACCACGTGGAGATTGGATCAAGACCTACGAAGGAACCGTAAAGCGTATAGTCTGGCGTATTCTGTTATCGCATCAGCCCATGTAACCTGCCTCCCGACTGAGATGACATTCAAAAACTTCAACTCGTCTCTTATCTACACCTGCTGTGCCATTTTTTTCAGTTTGCAGCCCACGGAGCTGGGAAAGAATATAACGTCGGAAGTGTTAAGGAAATGCTTGTAGGTAGGTATATCCAGGTAAAACACAGAGATGCACTTTTCTTTTCTAATTGTGAAAACTGAGTACCTACAGGAAAATATGTATCTACTTAGATTTCTACACCAGTAGGTAGGTAGGTACATACGTAAGTAGATTTCCATTAAAAATCAGTGGAGCGATGTTGCAGAAAAAGTGTTAAAAAATTTCCAAACGTAAACACCTATACCTGTGTACTGTCGAGCACCACCCCAATAGTTTTCAGTATATACGTAACAGGATAGAATGAAATATTGCTGTGTCTATTATGGCGTCAAGCTGTTGGAAGAACCTACCTAACGTTAACTCAGGGAAGCAATATATGTATTTCACACCTCTACCTCCGATATGGTGTGACAGAAGGGTAGGTAGGTACTTTGCATGGCCCATCACTGTATGCATAAAACTCAACGTTATATTATTTCCTACATCCGCATCGCATGTTTACGTCGGTGGTTTACTCAACTTAAAAACAAAAACAACTTTAACCGCTTACACGAGCGGAACCAATTATGCAGCTACAATTTTGGTTCGGAAACATTTTTGCGGTGGATCGTTGAAATTACAGGTTACAGTACAGCAGTTGTACGTAAGTTAGCCCTCCCCCAGCTCTCTATGGCCTGTGGCATGCCGAGAACACATTTGTTTACGAAAAGCTTCCACAGGGGTGAACGGGGCGAGCGGGCTCGGAGAGGGAAGTTTTGCGATACTTGTCCATTATTCTTTTTTTGGACGCACCATCGCCCCTCAGTACAATATACGATAACGTAACTTTTCATGGAGCTCTATATGCCTGACTTCTTCCATTCACTAACACAGTACCCCCATCATTCTTCCAGTTCAACTGTGCTAACCATATCCAATTTTATCAATGTTTTCCGCCGTTTTTCATCATTTTATATTCTTCACACCTTTTATTTCTTTACAGAGTCGTTTTATCTCTACACCCTATCCTCGTGCTTACCTCTGACAGTGAGAAGTACAGGGTGCCTATCAGCACCTTTATCGTTTTCCACATGCAGATAGTAAGCCCGCGAATCGCCGGGCTCAGCCTCCGACACGTGAAGTTTGGCCTCGAAGCAATCCTCACGGTCGTCTTTGAGCAGCTCAGCCTTGAATCGTCCAAAGGACTTGCCCGTTTCGACAAATTCCGAGCCCCATTCCCAGGCAGCACGGCGAGGACGAGGATCTGCACAGACCAGTAGTCGGAGAAGGGCTTCCTCTCCCCGCACAGCCAGGACCTCACGCGAACCAGTGTGTCGAAGAACTTGGGGAGCACCTGAAGAAACAAAATATAGCAAACTCACACCTAGATATCTGGGTATTGGTTACAAGAGGTTACATTTCTTGTGCCATTGTAAAAGTTTCTGGCATAAAAAAAATAATTTCAGAGAAGAGCAGATAGGTACTCTCCTCAAATATTTATAGCGTACAATGTACATAATAGCGTCTGTGACGTGATAATTGATAACAGATACAAAGTAGCACAGCACACAAAAAATCCTTAGGTTAGAACTGATTTTCAAGATGCAGGGAAACCCCTTTTAAACAAGGGGTACGACAATAGTCGCACAAACTTTCCCATCCTATATGTTTCTGGGTCCTTGGGGAAACTTATAGACGAGATAACTAGCATGAGGAAGTTTCCCTGAGTATTCTGAGTACCCACATGACATATTTCGCAAACCTTCAAAAACTCAACCCGGTATGGGGGTGAGGGGTCGGAAATGCTTTGAGAATTTTTTTTTACCATTACCTCCCTTGAGGAAGCCTCCCTGAGTATTTTGAATATCCACATAAAAAAACTGACCTCTTGAGGGGTCGTATGTCGTATCTCCCAAATTCGAGTTTTCCCAGATAGAACGCTAATGGGGTATTTTTACCCATAATATACACTATTACCCCTGAGAAAACGTACAACATCGTAGGCGGCGATTTTGAGAAAAAAATTAAAAACCTGTTTTTTGAGGTTTTTGGGGGCTGTGCCCCTTAAATTTCACCAATGGAAAATCGGAAAAAGTTGAGTTTGCGGATTATTTTTTACACCCGTACACCAAATTTGAACAAAATCGGCCGAACGGTTTGGCCCCTGGCTCTCCGTACATACACACACACCTACATACACCTACACCTATATAATATTTACCTATACGTATGTAATATGTACGTATATATACAACGCGTAAAAAACACATTTTTTGGGGTCTGGAACCTCTGATCGGCACTATGCAATGAACAACTCAAAATCTATTTTCTTCACGATCACAATACTTTCCTTTATAAGTACCTACTTCGTATATATGGGAAAGTAAAAATGGTTTGATCATCAGTGGCAGTAATACTTGGTAGGTAGCGGAAGAGAAGAGACATCCCAAACTCTCTTCAACTAAGAAAAGCTGGCGCAGTGAAAAAGTGGAGAGAACTTGGAACGTTGAGAGGGAACTCTTGAAATCAATGTGTTCGCTTTAAAGAAAAGCTTGACTGATTTTCAGAGTTTACTTGCGAACAGCCTGCGCCACACTGAATACCTTCTCAGGTGAGAAACCTTTTCAGCGGAAGGGAATTCGCACAAAGTCTCAACCTTCCAACAAGAGAGAGAAGAAAAGGAGACGAATTGTTTTTAGAAAACTGAAACAATGTTTTCCAAACTAAGTAGCCCCTTCCTTTCCCCCTAATAAATATACCGCAAGAATGGGGGCGCGCACTTTGTCTAAGTTGAGAATCTACGTCAACATTTTCTTGGAAAAGTAACATCGTAATTCAAAAAATTTTCATTTTTCACATAACCTCATTTCAAATGCATTTATTCACGACTCTGAAAGAGCTTTTTGTCAAAATCTTAAAGAAACAAAGTCAAAATTCAAAAAGAATGAAAGCCTCAAGGACGGCCTGTGTGAAAAGAAAACATGGCAGAAACTCAGAGAGGGTTGTTTGGTTGGTTTTGCTCCCTTGGGTCGCTATTGTCTATCTCTGAGCCGTCTACGGAAATCTGAAAATCCAATTCACACTAAGTGCCGCATCTCAATTTCTCAACGTCAGTTTAAGTTTAAGCAACAGTTCTGCTACGGCACCGCTTAGCTGCTTAGTTACCTACATTTCCTTTCCTAACTTACATACTGATGGAAACGAGGGACGTTCTTCACGTACGCATCCATCACTTTGCACGTTAATTATACACTGGCTGGAACGCGCGCCCCTCGACAAAAGCTTGTCTAGCTGCTTCCTCGACACTTTGTAAAGCAGACTGTTACATGCAAATACCTACCAATCTCAATATAGTTTCTGCAAAGGGAGATGAAAAATACAAAAACCATAAGGTAGGTAGTACCTACCCTAAACCATTGGAACAAATTTTACCTAATCTATGAACTCTAAATAAAAATCTCCGTAAGGTGTAAGATATCCTACACCGAGAATATGATTTTCTGGTCGCTATAGGTAACAATTCGGATATTGTTTCCCTATAGTAACTTCATTCCAAAACAAATCCATCACAGCTCCCTCTCCAGACTCCTCATTTTTTCTCATAAAAAAGAACATCATGTTTTACTATGGAAAAGGCTGCCAAGCCCAGAGACAGACCCAAACTTTACCTTCAAGCTAGGCTAAACCTTTCCTTCAAACAGGGCTAAGCTAAAGCTTTCCTTCAAACAAATAAATTTTCCTTATTTTGCCATAAATTGTGAACGTACAACTGTACGTACTTTTTTATTTTTTGAGTCCGAGATGAGCATTCGCGCGGTGCGCAAGCATCTTTCAATGCAAAAACATTTCAATGCAAAAACACATTTTTTAAAGACAAAATGTCAGTTCTTATAAGTACATACAAAATAAATATTTTTCCAAAGAAATAAAAATAATAGATACCTGGCAAAAAAATACTAATTTTGTAAAATACGATTATATTAGCATAATAAAAGTAACTTACCAATAACTTGGATAGTGATCGGCTCACTTTCAACTGTCCTTTCACTTCCGGAGATGTAGTTAGTAACTTTGCAAATGTAGTCGCCCTGGTGATCGTAGCTGATGTTGGCAATTCGCAATTTCGCGTCACTCCCCCGGGCAAAGAGCGTGTCAGCAGACGTGGATACCCTTTGCAACCATTGGAATGTGGGAAGAGGGTTTCCTTCGGCCTCGCAGTTGAAGGTGGTATCGGAAAAAAGGGGCGCTGTGGTCAGACGCGTGGGTCCCACTTTTCGTATTCGAGGTGGATCTAAAATAGAAAAAATCAAATAAAGACTGTTGACACAGTGGTGCTTTTAATTGTCCATTTGTTGAACATTTATATGTTCTGAAAAATGTATTATCTACTTAGGCTGAATTTCACCACCTCACGATAGTGCCTCCTACCGATCGAATAGCTATCGAATCGGTAAACCAGCCGTTAAACTTATCCGATCATTAGATTTCGTCGTGTCACTAGAATTCGTCTGTTTTGTTTACGTCAACTTTGTTTAGGTGTACGTTCATTGTACGTTTCAATAATTTCATGGAACGTACCCGAATTTGTTTCTGTAAGTTAAACAAGGTTGTGTTATGCGTTGCTAGGGAAATAAAATAAATAGAAAATTAACGGGGAAAAACACACTAATTTTTCGGAGAAAGGTATTAAATTGTTGGGTAGACAACAATCCCTGCCCGTTTCCCACCTTAACGAGTCGAATAAGGTATGAAAGTTATTGTTATTGCTAACGCACGGATTCACTAACGATAAGATCAGGACGCTATCTTCAGGATGGTGAAAACCATTAAGTTCTTTTAGCCATAGGATAGCGCTATAGTGTACACGATAGTCTTCACGTTAAAGTGGTGAAATTCAGCCATAATGTTTTTCTAATGCCAGAAACCATTTCTCTACGTTGTAAGTTTACGATCGAGTGATTTTTGTCATCACTTTTTTTTTAGGTAGATTTCGAAGAAAAATCTACCTATTGTAGTCGTACCAGTAGTCTCACTTTTGAAAAATTTCTTCACAGTTCTTCTTTTTATGACCCCTGGATCCCAAAACCACCATCAGTTCAAAAGTTTATATATATATATATATATATATATATATATCATTTTCACTTCCTTGTGAACACGCTAGCAGCCGTATTTTTGAAAAATAATTGGTTTTGACTATTTAATAAAATATAAGGGACTAAAATCTCGGTCGAGTTCGTTAATGGGGGAAATCGGACCAAGGGGGGGAAATGGGGGGACTTTTTCTAAATCTGGCTTTTTGGCCATAACTCCCTTAATATTGCAACTAATGAAACGTAGTTTTCTCTGAGGGTCGTCTAACAGTACTGCCTACAACTTTTCTTAGTAACGTTTTTTGATCCCACCCTTAATGGTTGAATAGGGGTGGAAAAAGAGGGTTTTGCGCACAAAAAAATTCATAACTTGTGTCCTAGGGGTGTTATCGAGTTATTTTGTTTTGTAATGCATTTGCCTCAATATTACCTACAACTTTTGTCTGAAAAAGTTTTTCGTCCGACGCACCGTTTAGGCAGGGGGTGGGGGGTTGAATTTTCAAAACGTCATAACTCACTTATTTGGTGAGATATTGAGTTTATTCTTTTTGCTATGAGTTTCTATTAATAATATCTACAACTTTTGCCTGAAAAAGTTTTTTGTAAAATCACTTTCATTTTCTCGTTAAGGGGGGGGGGGGGGGGTGAAATTTCAAAACTCAATTCCTCCGTTGTTATTGTTGAGAATGCATTTGGGTCAACTGGAAATCTTCTTAACCGTCTTCCTCAATGATTTTAGACTGCTTTTAGTGGATGGAAGTAATCTTCGAAATCTACCTACGCCTTTCGGGGCTGCCGAAAGGGATTTTTTAAATTATGTACCTATTTATTGAAGAAAGTAAGTTAGGTACTTATTTTTCTAAAATTTTGGAAATTACATAATCTCAGTTTTAGAACAAATGCATAGGTAGGTAGCATTTGACTCAGATGATCGTGAGAAGGTAGAGAGAAGGTCCATCCTGTACGCACAAGACGATAATCGAAGTGGTTCTGCATCTTTAAAATTTATTTTGACGTCTTAGAACTTCTGAACGAAAGTTATGGCCGGTTCTTGAATGTTTTGACTGAATTTGAAGGCTATGGTATTTATTGCAATGGGGGAGAAACTGTGAATGGTGGATGTGAAGAAAGTCAGCAGCCTGACAAGCGATTTATCAAAGTTTCACCTATAGATCCTCGCCGGATCTCCTCAGCCTTTCTTTTGGATTGGCTCAAATTATGAAATATCGTATATTCCTCACTATTATTTTGAGAAGGCAGGAGGGATGCCATGCGCATGATCTATTACGGGCAATCATCTCATTAAAAGTTCTGCACAGAGGGTCTTTGGCTACATTCGGGTATTAACGAGATTTAACTTTCCACCATTTTAGTGGGATTTAGGGTGCGTCGCACCATACCCAGTTAAAATTAAACTGGAGATTTTGTCTTATGTTTACCATGTTAAATTTAACTTTTACTAGAGGTTTTCTCCGAGAAAATCTCCAGTTTAATTTTAACTGGGCATGGTGGGACGCACCCTCAGTCAGTCAGCTTAGCCGGGCAATGGCGCTTCAGTTAAATTAATAAGGGTACTTGAATTTATTAAATAAAGGAACTTTTTGACTTACATTTGACGTCAATAACCGCGGACAAAGGTGCACTTCGGCCCACGGAGTTGTGAGCTTCACAGTAGTAAGTCCCAGAATCCCGCCTTTTGACGGGGCGGAACTGCAAGGTGTCGATGGTGCTGACGATTCTCTGGTCGCCTGTCTTCCATCGCACCATCGACGGGGGATTGGAGTCGACAATACACCGAAGAACGACGTCGGTCCCTTCCTCTAGGTCGCCCATCGGAGTTCCCTCCAACCGCACTTCTGGAGCATCTAGGGTGAGACCCAAATAAGAACACAGTCACCAAGCAGTTTTTTCTCCAGATTTGTCATCATATATACCTATTATTGTCGAAGCATTATGAGTTGGGAGGCAACAAATTAAATTGCAGTAGGTAATTAAAAAAGGCCTTGTGCGTTCGAATTATTCCCAATAGGTTCGGAAACGCAAAGTGATCTCAACGCAATGCCCAACCATATTGGAACAGACAAAAAATCGACATAAAAATGGAACAGACAAATTGCCCGGCATCATTTGAAGATGGACATAAAGTAAATGGAAATCACAGCCCTGTGGGTGTGTAGATTATTTTATGAATAAAATGATAGGTATATCTACCAGGGGAAAGCTAGATAATGCGCTGTAAAAATATGATAAGCAAAGTGAGTTAAGAAAAGAGATTATAATTTTCTTTTCGTATCAGAAAAAGTTATCAAACTTTTTTCAACTTCCGCCAACAAAAATAAATTGGAAAGGGCCAATAAATGCACGGACGATCCAGAGGAGACAATTTTCTGAAAGGCATCTCGTGCTGACGATGACGGCACAAGGCACGTTCAGATGTTCATTAACACGCGGATCGAAAGCTGTTCCAGAGCATTTTGTATGTATGCTAAAGAGTAGAGAGGAAACATCTCCTCAATCTACAACAATCGTCAAATGCCGTATGAAACCTAAAGGGTATATGTCCTCGTATATGTAAGTACCTAATAGTAAGTACCTACTTAATACTAGCGGAATCACCAAAAAGTTTCTTTTCCAGAATACATATTCGAAGATTTTATTTCGGCGGTTTGTATTTCATGATTTTTCAACGAGGGGTTAATCACTCCAGGAAACTCGTTGGGAATCATTGCGGAAATCTTTATGAAATCTCAAGGAATCTTAGAATTTTTTTGAGTGGTTCCCCCTTCGGGTTTCATCTTTCTATGAATATCGTTGGGAATCTTTGGAAATCTTTATGGAATCTCAGGAAATCTCAAGGAATCTCTGGAGTGGTTACCCCCTGGTTTTTCAACAACCATGATTCGTTAAACATAGATAGAAGATACTCGTATATAGATGCTCTGCACAGTCTGCACTCGTACAATCTATTTGTACAAGCTGTATTACATTTACTCTCTCTAGGTCGGACGAAATAAAACTGAACGACGACATCAAAACGTCCCCTATATAGGTAACGAAGGAATATCCGTAGGGCGTACGCAGATGGTTTGAAGAGGAACACTGAAATACTTTTACCACCACTTTTGATTCCCTCTTATAGTCCCAATACTACCCCTAAATCCCTCCATCTCCCTCTTGTCAGTTCCATCGATTCCCATTAAATACCACGAATTAGTCACGAACTCCACATCTCAATTTCATTTCATCGCATCTCAGATTTTACTTATTACTTAAATATTTTATGCGGCGGGCAATTTCCTATCTCGGGTTCAACATAATTTGAGGGGGAAAAATAATTTTATTGCTGAGAATTGAGAAGAGGAAATTAATAGAAAAAGTTTGGAATAAATAATTATCAAACTGCAATTAACATCACCGAGCAATACTGTCTTGAAAGTTCCGCTCTTTTCATTTCGTGATTTATTTGTTGTATTTTCATTTCTGCTCACACAAACAGCCTGACGAAATAAACTTCTTCATTCGTCTGGAATTTCAGACAGGATTTTGAATAGTAAGACGGTTATCCTAGCAAAAAACATAAAGGAGAGACGTATAGATACCAAATTTGCTGCTTTAAATACTCACATACATGAGAAGATAAGTACCTATACTACAGAATAATAGGCTACCTTCGCTACGAAAAGCAGGATCGTTTTGCCTGAATGTTCTCTTGGAAGTTGAGCTGGTTGAAGAGGGCAAGTGTTTGAATCGGTGAAGGAGAGAAGAGGAGGAAGGTTTCTTGCACTTGAACCTTTACTCAGCTTCAGATTTTCAATGAATGGTCAGCGTTCTCTTCAAAACCCTCTCTAACTCAAAATTAGGAAAGCTTGAAGAGTTTCCTCTCGAAGCTGGAATTTAGTTACGGTGCCTTGCTAAATTTACAGAAAACTATAGCGCTGAGCTATGCGTATGAAGTTAGTTACATATTTAGGTATTTTAGAATTTGTCGTGTTTTTACCCAAAACTCCAAATTGCATCCAACTACGTATTTTTCTTCTCATAATGCAACACCACCCCAGGTACAAACCCCAGTATAAAATAACGTAAGAGGGAAATCTGATATCAATGTCTCCATCCTGTCCATCCAAAAAAGAATCTACGCATGACACAAATGAGGGTATGTCAATACGTGTGACTCTAAATCAAATTGGCACCCAAATCATATCATCCCTTTTCGTTACACCATTTCAGTGTCACTGACAGTTTGTCAGATAACCTTATTAGGAGGACCCTTACGCATCAGGATGAAAATAGGAAATATTAGCTGCGTCGTAACAGATTCTAAAATAGATGTTCGTCCAACTACATTCCAGCTTCAAAGGTAAAGGTCTGAAACAGGGTCCCATTTTGCGTCACCTATGTACAGGAGGGGATGATCTGGTAAGAATTCCGCCGGAAATTAAATTCTCCCTGGCAAATGTCTACAGTGACAGCATAGGCGTAGCAAGGGGGGGTCTGGGGGGCTAAGCCCCCCCCCCCCCCCAGGATTTTTCTGACCTACGCATAACGTCACATAAAGCTATGCCTACCCCCCCAGGTGAGGAGAAGGTCTGGGGGCTTAGCCCCCCCCCCCCCCAGGTTTTTGGTCCTGTTACGCCCATGAGTGACAGGTTTTGTTCCATTTTTTACTTACGAACAGTTGTAAACTAGAACATAGTAATTAACCAAATTAGCGTTAAGTACAGCGTTTGGTTTAGGTGAGATAGGAGTGGGCGCGGTGACTTGGCCAGACTTAATCATCAACTGACATTTCCCGCACCGATAAATCCGCAGCCAGTCGGGAAGGGGGCGAACACCTGTGCCGGGTCAATACGTACAGCTATGCGTTCCTTCAGAGTTGTCTTCTATTGCCTTTTCTTTCTGAATTGTTCTACAGCTCAAGAAAACGCCACATCTAGGTATGTATCTAACAATACTGCATTCACTTAGGGTCAGATCGATATAGGCAAATCAGTAGGTACTATAGAATGATGCGGGTTTAGGCCAGCAAAGTTTTTGTATTTTTGTTATTGGTGTCTGAACTTATTAGGTCTGAAAGCTCCAGGTCCCCACCGGGTATTGTACACTATGGCTGAGGAGATCGCCTTCTCATTTTATAGAAACTGTCGTGATTTCATATATTTTCTTAGAGCTTCCATGTCAGCGATCGGACAAGAAGTGGCCGATGTATTCATTGGGGCAGTGTGGTCAAGGCTAGCTGGATCAGAGTTTGCAGGAGGGAAGGCGGATGTTTACCTCAATCAGCAGAACCTCTATCCCGAGCTCGAGTGCTCTTATGGAAAACTGAAAGGCATTGGCTCACTTACATCCCGTGACAAGAAACCATACTCTGCTTTCATGGGGATACCTTTTGCGAAACCCCCAATTGGTAACTTACGATTTAAGGTAGGTCAAAAATTAAATATTTCTCTTTGTGCAGTAACAGACGGAACTTTCACCGTTCCTATATCTATTTAAGTTCATGACACAGCGTTAGTGGACGGCCCGCTTGAAAGTCTAGACCAAGTAGGAAATTTTCATACAGAGTGTACACACGAGCAGCTAATTATAATCTTCACAGAAGGAGGGTTAATAAGTCGCTGGAGTTCCAACAGACAATACAAATTGCTTTTGTTTAACGAAGACCCTTCTTCTCATCTCTTCCTGCATGCGCTTTTCCCCTTTTGTTGTAAGTTAATAATTTCTGGATGTTTTAGAGTTCTCCTAATGCTTGTCGCTACTTCTTTATCAGCCGCCTTCGCATCTTAATATCATAATGTCAATCTCAATATCAGCCTTTTCCCCTACCTTTGATGACCTCTGATGACCTACCTTTGATGACCTCTGTCCACAAAGGGGTGATCTTGTCAGAACTTCAGGACTGCGAACAATCAGGAAGAGGCGCCAGGAAAAGTCTATAGATACGTTGTCTAGCTTCACAGGTCACAGCCCTGAGCGCGCCTATAGCCTGGTTGACACTAGTTCACTTTGCAGGCAACGCCAGAGCCAGAACCGTGGGAGGGCGTCCGAGATGCAACATACGAAAGACATACATGTTTAACGTTTCGAGAACCGACAAAGGGGCGGGAGGACTGCCTGTACCTCAATGTCTTTACTCCCTACACCGTCTTTAACAAGGCTTTACCAGGAAAACCGGTCATGGTATTTATCTACGGCGGAGCCTTCATGGGTGGATCCAGTAACACTTCCGGCTACGGCCCTGACTTTTTACTCGACAAGGATGCAGTTGTTGTAACTTTTAACTACCGAATTGGGCCTTTAGGTAAGAGCTATAAAAATATTGAGTTCACAAGGTCACTCAGGTCAGATATGGGTCCCGGAAAGCTTCACTGTACGAGTTGAAGCTCGAGCTGACGCTATATGGACATTTTCTTACCAAAGATTGTACTGCAGAGTAGCCGATCAACAACTTAACAAAAGAGTAAACAAAAAACTTTATGTCTATAGGTTTTTTGAGCTTACAAAATGAGGAAGTGCCAGGGAACGCTGGGCTGAAGGACCAAGTAATGGCGATGCGGTGGGTTAAGGGGAATATTGAAAACTTTGGTGGAGACCCTGAGAAAGTGACCATATTTGGAGAAAGCGCTGGAGCTGCGAGTGTCTGCTACCACGTCATATCTCCTCTGTCAGCAGGCAAGACGGCTCAAATTTTTTTAATCTAGCATGTAACGCAATGAGGCATGACTTCACATTGTGAGATCGAAGGATCGAATCTACAAGGGCCCAGTTTTGTACATATGTAATCCTTGTACTGATCTATTTCTAGATCCCCCCAACCCTCAAATTAACTAGTATGCAATTAATACAAATTTCATAAATTGAATACAATTTTAGGTCTTTTTAATCGTGCAATCCTGGAAAGTGGAGGGGCTCTGGCAACCTGGGCATATACGGAGCCCGATGTAGCCTTAGAGAAAGCCTTTCGGCTGGGGCAGAGGATTGGATGCACGTTACCAGCCACCCTCAACAATACGCATCAACTTTACCAATGTCTACGGGACACTCCCGGCCCTCTACTAACCAAAGTTCAGCTCACGGGATTATCTCTTGAGGTAATGCTTTGGTCACAAACTGCTTCAGTATATGCCGTCCCAATAAATATGACTGCTAAGAGTGTTCTGTTGCATATTAGGCCGAAAAAATGCCACCTCATTTATTTACTTAGTCAGGAATTATATTTGTACTCGATGATTGGCATTTGTACTCGTACAAGTTTCATATTCCACATATCTTCATTACATAGTTTGACTGAGTCACAAAACGTATGATATGAGGTAAACATAACGTCGAAATACTCTTAGGCTGCGGCCCACCATGCCCTTTCAACAGATACACCTCGGTTAAATTCGATTTTTAACATGAAATAATTGGAATTTAACTGGGGTCCGAGTATGGTGGGACGCACCCTAAGTGAGTACGTACAATATTCCACACTTACCACCAGTGAACTAGAGTGCCTTTAGGTTTGCGAGTTGTCTTCTAAGTGGAAGAGCCTGACGCTGGACACCAGTATATGTCGGGTTACTTATATGTATATATGTAAATAGTAACATTTAATATAATGTTCTGAACTGTACAATTCCTTAAATTTTTTTGGTAACATTATTTAACACCACAAACTTTCACATAATCAAAAATATTCAGGGGTTCCAAATGAATGCAATATAATATCAACTTTAATAATTAGTGCGTGTAATTTTCGTAGGAGCTCCTATTATTCCGACCACTGGCATTCGTGCCAACCGTCGAGCCGAGTTCGGCAGAAGCAATAATTACTAAACCACCGATTGAATATCTGGCGGCTGGAGAATTCAATAAAATTCCTATCATGATGGGCATCAACACCGCAGAAGGCTTATTGTTTTATCCAGGTAATTATGACTCTTCAAATAACTTCGCTATTTTATAAATCGAGATAGTCATCTAAAACATAGGACAGTCAATGGCTTATACTGCAAAACAAAAACCAGACTCTTCTTTTCTCACCCTCTCAAGAGGACTTTTCAGTGGAAACGCACAGAGAATAGAGGTATTTTGTATTTTTTAAAGTAAAAAATCAAAACCTCAAATAAAATGGAAATTCCACTATACCTATAGTTATTAATAAGCAGAAACCGAGGGGGAAACCACTCCAGAGATTCCTTGAGATTCCACTGAGATTCCACAAAGATTTCCAAAGATTCCAAACGATATTCACAGAAAGATGAACCACTCCAAAAATTCCAAGATTCCCTGAGATTTCATAAAGATTTCCAATGATTCCCAACGAGATTCCCAACGAGTGGTTAACCCCTCGGCAGAAACAGTGAAAGACGAATGCCACAATATTTAATTCGGACAAAAATGAAAACTAAAAATGGTAATCCATCATGGATGACAGTCAGGTAGCACCTGGGCAGACAGGTCAACCACAAAATGAGTGACACTGTGGTGACTGTTTGCAGTGGCGCGTCGGATGGACTTGCTTAGCTCGGGGGTGCCGCTGACAGTTTTAGGACACGACCTGACGAAGCTTCTACCAAGAGACCTCAACGCGTCCCTCTCCGACCAACACCGCTCGGAAATCAACAAGCGGATGCACCTGTTCTACACTGGCTCCTATGGAGCCACTAACAGAATCACCAGATTACAGTTTCTACAGGTGTTTCATTATGCTTTTAGTTTTGGGGAGCAAAATAAATTTCAGCGCATCTCCATTGCCGAGGGGTTAACACTCGTTGGGAATCTCGTTGGGAATAATTGGAAATCTTTATGAAATCTCAGGGAATCTTGGAATTTTTCGGAGTGGTTCATCTTTCTGTGAATATTGTTTGGAATCTTTGGAAATCTTTATGGAATCTCAGTGGAATCTCAAGGAATCTCTGGAGTGGTTACCCCCTCGTCCATTGCATTTCCAGGCATCACCCATTCTTAGGTTCTGTAACCGTATTTATGTCAATGAACTTAAAAATTCCTAATTTCTGTGTTGTATTGAGCTGAAATTCCACTTGTGGACCTCTGCTTATTCTTCTGACTTGACAATTACTGTGAAATTCTGTATAGGTAATATCAGACACACAATTTCTCCTCCCAATGTTGCGGACAGCTGAGTTTCTCGTAGCCCACACGAGAGAGTCCGTTTTTCTCTATCTTTTCTCCTACGACGGGCCTTACAGCTGTTACAAGACTGATGCTGAAATGAGAAGTCTCAACGGTAAGTTTCTTATATGTATGTACTTCCTTTTCTCCAATAAAATGAACAGAATTCCATCTCGAAGAATAATATTATTGAAACTGAAACTTTTCCCCAAAATACAGTTACTTTTATGTGTAGCTAGAAAAATGCAAAATCGCTGTAAGTCTAATTTTAAAAAGATCATACAGACAGCTGGTTTAAAAGCTAATGAAATGACTCACGGTTTAAATGGATTGCAGGAACTAGTCATACGGACGAACTGGGATATTTGTTTAATCTTGGCCCACTAAAATCAGCCTACAATCATTCAGATCGTAGTAAACCACAGGAAAGGACTATTGACCTGATGACAAAACTTTGGAGAAGATTCGCTGACTCGGGGTAAGTTAATGAAAGAGGCCGTTATACCTAATATTCCGAGGAGTAAACCACTCGTTGAGAATCTCGTTGGGAATCATTGGGAATCTTTATGAAATCTCAGGGAATCTTGGAATTTTTTTTGGAGTGGTAACCCCTTGGGTTCATCTTTCAATGAATATCGTTGGGAATCTTTGGAAATCTTTATGGAATCTCAGTGGAATCTCAAGAAATCTCTGGAGTGGTTACCCCCTCGTAATAGTCTTATCGTCATATTCTCCTAACCCCCCCCCCCCCCCACACCAGCCATCCACCAAGTTAAAAGTGGTAGCCTGGATTTGTTCCAGAGTGCCTGACAATCCTGAGGTATGGGACCATTTTTCCGGATCAGATACAAATTACTGCGATATTGGAGTGACTGCAGTGAAAAGCAAGAGCATGCAAAGGGAGACTGTCACGTTTTGGAATGGAATTTATGAACTGGTCACTGGGAAACGGATGTTGCCTGAGTAAAATGGATGGCGAGAGGGTAAGCCGTTTAATAGCAATAAAATTCTGTGGAATGACTGCCATGATTATGAAGGAAATCAAAAAGCGACCAAAAAGGTGGAGTATTGTTGTAGTTTGGTATGGCGTAGCTATCTTGTGAATAGGAGTAGTTTTTCTCTTTGTCCTGTTCTTCTTGTTTATTCCCGACGACTTCAAAGAAAAATTGCTAGTTTCAACAAGCAAGGAAATGATAAAGGTGAAATATCAAAACCAAAAAGGAAACATCGCGAGCAATTTTTTGATAAATTGGCAATTTGAGGAAGACATGGAGGTAAAAGTTGTGCATCAAAACAATGCATTTGTCACGAGACTCCATGATAAATAAAAAATTTCACCTTAATATGAAAACTGTGACTTCAACAAATCACGGATAAAATGTAGAAGAAGAAAGAAGTTGCAGGGATAAACGACTTCGGCTTTTGAAAATAACAAACGACAAGCCAAATGTCGCTGTTGCCAAAGTTTCCCGAGATATAAATAAATCTGTTTTAGTAGAAATCATGTTTATATCGGATCATCCTGTTTACATTTAATCCTTGATGAAATAATTAGATACTTTGGGTGAGTTTGGCAATCAAGTGGTTTTGTCAGCATAATCTTTTGGCCCCGCAGGAAAGTTTGCACAGGTTTGCCAGCCTGGAGCAATGTAAGCCAATTAAATGAGCCAGGCTCACTCTGTGGCTGGAAAGCCGAGCCAAGCCAAAGCTGTGGCCGCAATCAAAGCAACTTCCCATAATTAATAATCCTGACGGAACAAGGGATGCTAAGCAACTCGAAAGTTAGAGCGGCTCTTCGCTGTTTTCTGTTTAGCTCCTCTTCATTTTATCTCGCATTTTTCTTAGAACGCACAATTTGCTTGACCTACAGCCCTTTGGTTTAAAAAAAAAAAAAAAAAAAAAAATCTAAAAATTAAATAAGTAATTAAAAATATTCCTAAGGTTCGGTCAACGAACATTTCTAATTGAAATTTCATAAAAATCAATAAACTTGTAGGTTAAAGAGCACTGACCATAATTAAAAAATTTAAAGGATAGAAAGTGTGGGCATGAACTTATGAGTCATTAATTACGAATAGGTATGTATACATATAGATCTATTTCCTATCTCTCCCATTTCACTTTAAATCTTTATGAAATCTCAGGGAATCTTGGAATTTTTTTCGGAGTGGTTACCCCTTCGGGGTTCATCTTTCTATGAATCGTTTGGAATGTTTGGAAATCTTTATGGAATCTCATTGTAATCTCAAGGAATCTCTCTCGCTTTAAAGTATATTCCGTCGAGATTGGGAGAGCTACAAAGTCAGTAGGAGTGTCGGTAACGATTCGCTAATAATTCTTGAAACGGATACGATAGACACAGAACTAACAAGCTTCAGAGCATGACAATACCAATATAATAGAAACCAATCCCAATTTAATACGCGACATGGTATTCTCTATCTTATGTGAGCTACACGGAAGCGCGTGGTTCCTGCCCCACGGCATGCTCGTCACATGCGTCACTGTGTCAGGCATAGCTCAGCAGCTCCTATATAATCACAACGGGTACGACAGTAGTCGCACGCATTTTCCCGCATATGGGTCCTGCACCATTTCTTATAAAAAAAAAAAAACCTTTTTTGGTGGCAGTTGCCTCTAAAGACGCATTTTGCAATGAAAAAGTAAAAATCGCTTTACTGCGCAATCCTGAATACTTCGCATATTTGGTATTGATTGATTGATTGATTGAAAGTAATAATTGCAAAGCCCTAGGTCATTTGTAAAACTAGGCGAATATTAATGTCTATATGGAGAAACCCGAAGGGGTAACCACTCCAGAGATTCCTTGAGATTTCCAAAGACTCCCAACTATATTCATAGAAAGATGAACCCCGAAGGGGTAACCACTCCAAAAAATTCAAAGATTCCCAGAGATTTTATAAAGATTTCCAATGATTCCCAACGAGTGGTTAACCCCTCGGAGAAACCTATACGCAATTGCCCAGTTTTTAACAGAGTGCTGTAGCAACTTCGGCCTAAAGATTTGGAATCAAGATCTACCTGTATAAAACTAAATAGCAAAGCATTCGGACAGGTACAGGTAGATAACTGTATATAATGACGAGAGGGAGAGGTTTCTTGAACAGGGAAATCTCAATAATTTGAGGCAAGTTGAAAGTCAGCAGTAAGACAGAAAGCAGCGACAGCCTGTGCCAGGGACTGATGCGGTCCGCCTCCCCTCCATGAAAAAGACAAAGGTGACGCAGGTTGATCCCCGTAAAGGTAAGAAAATGAGAAAGGATTGGGAGAAGCCCCTGGGGAGACGGGGGGATAACGATTAGAGAGGGAGGTTCGGTGGGAGAGGGGACTAAGATGGATCAGACGTCAGGTTTGGACGATCTGTCAGGATTTCCGGAACTCAAGACGAAGAGCTGGCCATTGCCATAGTCACAGAGAGGCAGTCACCGGAGCCAAGAAAAATCAGCAAGCGTTTCGGGCCTTTTACATAAATGAATTTTTCTTGAGAGTCAGACGACCAAAATCCAAAGTGGTTCCTTCCGTTTGTCTTTCCAAGTGCTTTGTTTCCTCTTCAGGACAATTTATATTTCACGGCGGCGTGGCTATTTGGAGACATGAGCAGGAGCCACTTCATTCCGGTTTTATCGTGGAACTAAATTGTACGTTTACCCAAAAAGCACGTTTTACTGAGAGAAAGAAAATTAACACACACAGAAAATACATAAACGAGCCTGAAGCGGCATTAATTAAATCCACAGCGGTTTTTGGATGCTTTACCGGACGCTGAAATCATAGGCCAAATCCAATTTTGTTTTATGTGGTGAAGGCTCAGTTCTCAGTTATCCACAAAGCGAGAGAAGGAAAACATCTGTTACACAGGAAAGACTGTAAGTATGTCTTTGAAGCATGCGAAAAATTAGTACGGCTGAAATTATAATTCATCTTTCAATTTGAATAGGATCTTTCACTAAGAATTAATTTGGAAAAAAAAAATTGAAGAAAAAAATGGAAACTATTTCCATCTCGGAGAAATCTCTGAAGAAAGTGCTGAATATTTATTTATTCTGAAATATAATGAGCTCTTACTGAATCTGACAGGAGCCTGTTGCCGTAATATAGTTTTCTTCTTTATTGAAGGAAAAATATATTTTGAACGTAAATAAGAAAATTAAACATGACAATAGTCACATAAAAAACAAACACCAAGAATAAAAATAAAAACAAATCCCCTTTCCTTTTACATAAATGAATTCTTCTTCAGAATGAGACGGCCAAGTTTCCACCGCTATCTTCATGACTCTTCTTTCAGAGGCGATTCCCCTAGATTTTTATCTCCTCGAGAAGTAATCTTCGAGGGAGGACAACAATGGCTCTGGCAGTGGGCCCTAAGATTCACCCCTCCCCGTTTGCATGATTTATCCTGAACTTCACTCAATCGCTCCGCACCTTTTCCGTAGAGTTCAGTGAAGACTTGCAAGTTTCTACCCGAAGCCTTACTGATATTGCTTAATCCACAGAAGCATTATTAAGTGTGCATGGAGACTAGACACACAGCTGAGAGATTACCAGAAAGTCAGAAACCATGGCTGGGTAATCCACCATGCTCTGTATTGGTCTTGGTCGTTGTCTTGGTATAGTATCGCCACCCTGACCTGCCTGGCCCTAGGGCATTCTGTGAACAGTGAACAGTGCAGAATGCCCTCGGGCCAGGCAGGTCAGGGTGGCGATACTATATGTAGGGACCTTTTCATGAGATTACCTATACCTATACTTACCGTCGAATAAAGTGACAGATTACTCGCCAAAACAGAAGTTTTCTGCTTTCTCCTCGAGAGATTAAGGTGACGAACTTCACCGAGGTGGTACAAGTCGCATTAAAAATCCACCATCTCATTCAAACTGTTCTATATGTGATATAACCATTCTCAATGACACTTTTTGATCTGTTTCGACAAACAGCCTAACTCCTGTAGCCTCTGTTTCACTAAAATATTTTTCACATCTCTCGTAGCCTTCTTTGTAACCTTCTGCCAATAATGTAGGTATAAAATAGTCACTGTGAATCAAAATAAACGTATGAATTCATTGAAAGCCGTTATAAAAGATTTTCTTGTATTGCAAGCCGTAGAATAAAAAAGAAAACCATAGAAGTTGAGAAAAAACCGAAATAATACGAAGTCGAAATTCATGATTTGAATACCTAACAAAAAAAGACCCCCTCTAACGCAATTTCTTAAAGAATGCCGTTGGAAATGACGTTAGGTCGTAAGGTCTCGTGAAGCGGATATAAGATTTAAGGAACATGGGAAAACGAGCTGCCGAAATTCC
This sequence comes from Mesopsocus fuscifrons, assembly GCA_950004255.1. Lineage (NCBI taxonomy): Eukaryota > Metazoa > Arthropoda > Insecta > Psocodea > Mesopsocidae > Mesopsocus > Mesopsocus fuscifrons. The sequence continues at coordinate 9,190,411 of OX465376.1, forward strand.
CAAGCAAGAGGACACATTTTGTTTTTATTCGAAACGTTAAGGGCAGTATGTGGGGGGGGGGGGGGGGGGGAGGTAGTGCATATCATACCCATCTCACTAAGGTAAAGCCCGATACGAGACATCTCTCCGAAACTCTCAATCCACTCTCACATACGGCGGAAAAGTACTGGGCCAACTCTGAGATTTGAGGATCTTCGAGGGGGTAACCACTCCAGAGATTCCTAGAGATTCCCAGAGATTCCATAAAGATTTCCAAAGATTCACAACGATATTCATAGAAAGATGAACCCCGAAGGGGTAACCACTCCAAAAAATTCCAAGATTCCCTGAGATTTCATAAAGATTTCCAATGATTCCCAACGAGACTCCCAACGAGTGGTTAACCCCTCGAGGATCTCCATGATCCTGGGGGTCCCCATGCATAGTCGCAAACAAGAGCAACTTTGTCAGCAACGAGGGAGATTTCAGGTTAAGCTTACAAATGCTAAAACAATTACGGTCGTTATTGATAAAAACTGAAACTGGATTATGTAATTTGAACGCCACTGTCGTATCCCATAGTCTTAATAGCATAACCCAACAACCTTCATATAGAAAATCGGGCTTCTGCCTTTCTTGTTGAATATGAGGGTATAAAACGGACTGCAATATCTAACACCTTAAACGCAGAGTCTCAGACACCGTCACTCGTAATTTTTTGTCAGCGCAGTAAAACATCCGTGTGAAAGCACCCCAGGTCCTATGCGAATCCACAACGCCGAATTCTCATTTCGTTTATGCTAAGCTTTATGGGCCAGAAAGTTTTTATTACCATATCTTCCATCATTTAAATGAGACAGAAAAGCAAATTATCCAATGAAAATACGAGGTGAGATGGGGGAGAGACATGGGGCGAAGAGGCAGCAGAGTTCTTTACTCAAGTCGTCAACTCAATTGAGAAGTATTTGAAAGCTTTCCTTCTACAGTCTCAGCCGAGGGGGTAACCACTCCAGAGATTACTTGAGATTCCACTGAGATTCCATAAAGATTTCCAAAGATTCCAAACGATATATATATGCTATGGGTTAATACTATATGCTATGGGTTAATACTGAAGGAAAATGTAAACGAATACAATACACGTTTATTATTATTATTATTATTATATTCATAGAAAGATGAACCCCGAAGGGGTAACCACTCCAGAGATTCCTTGAGATTCCATAAAGATTTCCAAAGATTCCAAACGATATTCATAGAAAGATGAACCCCAAAGGGGTAACCACTCCAATAAATTCCATGATTCCCTGAGATTTCATAAAGATTTCCAATTATTCCCAACGAGATTCCCAGTGAGTGGTTAACCCCTCGGTCTCAGCATTGAGAAAAAACGTGGTTGTCTTATGTTTATATGATACTCGTTTCAATCCAGTTTCTCCTAATTGCTCCAGTTCCAGCAGCCGGTTTCACCACCATTCAAATTTCATAAATAAAATACTTAGGGTGCGTCCCACCATACTCGGTTAACGGGTTAACTCCAGTTAAATTCTGTTTTTACCATGCAATAATAGGAATTTAACTGGAGTTTAACGTTAACCGAGTATGGTGGGACGCACCCTTACAGTTTTATATGGAATACCAAATATTTTGTTCTATGCTATATTTCTAATCCAAAAAAACACGTCAGGAAAGTGAAAAATACAAAATTACTACTTCTCAATCAACATTCTCAACTTCTATCCCGAAGATGGAATCATTGTCATAGTCCAAGTACAATAGCATCTACCTGTGCAAGAAAATTATATTGGTGAAGCCTCACCATCGGTCTTCTATAACGACTCGTAGCACAAAGGCTACGCACCAACGCTTTTTTAGGGTCACAACGCGGGAACGCCATAGGAAACTAGGCACGGCCGTACCTACCCTCAGCAGCACGTACAGCCTTGTCTGATGGATTCAGCTCCAAACAACAACCTCACATCCTCGAACATCGGAAAGCTCTATCGCCCAGGATTTATGTCTCCTCTCCGGTATTTATGCCATCCATTTCAACATACTTCTTCACAGAGTTCTCCATTTAGTTACTAGCTTTTCCCTTTTTACGAAACGGTAGGTTTTACGACAAACCATAAGTTTTATACCGAAATAAATATTTCTGCTTTTATAACATCGATTTTCTGGTAATAAGGTATTCATCATCGATAGGTTCTAAAAAAATTACTTCTTAAGCTTTTCGAGAGAAAAATCAGAAACAAGTTCTCAGGCACGCCAGGGACTAATTTTTATTCCAGCAAGGATCGTAAATTTTCTAGTCAGGCTTGGTAACGACTGAGTAGTTGTTTGGTAAAAAAAAAAAGCAGAAGAAAATAGGAAAAGGTAACTTACATTTGACGTCAAGCCGGACTTGAATATCTTGGGACTCCTTTGGGTATGATTTGTGGAGGGCGACACATCGTAACGTCCTTCCATACAAATCTTTGGTATACACGATGTCTAGTAGGGAGGTTGCCACCCACGTTCGGTTGTTATCCAATTCCGGCGCGTTCGTTTGTTTGCTGCCCACAAGAAGTTCTTTGTCGTCTAGAAAAAAATATGCAATAAAATAGAAGTCAGGAAGAAGAGAAAAGAAGAATTTTCTATTTTAGTTGGGATTGAGTCATTCCAATTGGTAAACGGCTCGGTAAACGCCGCAATCTGGAATTTGTTTATTACGTTAAAAAGCTAAATTGTACACTTCAGAAAAAAAAATCCAACTGTTTCCGCGAAATATGCTATTAAAAGAAATTTAAGTAAAGTATTTAGAAGAGGTAACCATGTTATTTACGTGATACAAAAGGTGTAATAGCACCGTTATAGTCAACCTGTTTGGAATAAAACACCCTAATGTGGAAAGGGGTAACCAGTTAAATTTCATTAGAGCTGATGAAAATTTAGCATAATAATATAACGTAATTAACAAGCTATTCCTAATTAACGACTTTAAACTCCCAGGTCTCATTTTTATTTTTCAATCTTAACCAGCCTTTCCTCGAGGTAAATAAAAATTTTGAAGAGAGGAGAATAATTTTAATTTCGGGTCAAGTGGGATCGATCGTTTTTTGATTAGCATTAATTTGCTCCACCATCTCTATCGTGCAATTAAATTATCTAAACGTGACAAAAGAAAGAGAAACGTTCATCTGTTTGTGAAAATTCAAAGGGTTTGTTATGAGATACATAATTAATATATGATTTTTTACATAGGTGGGCGGGACCATTTCTTTTGTATTATTTTTGTTTCCAAAATAATGTGACTCAGGAAGCCATCTATGGAAACAAAAAGTTACTGCGAAGCTTATATTTTTAATTTCAGTTAAAAGGTTCTGGGAACTGTGGTTTTAATTGCTTTCGGCTACATTCATTTAAATGATTCCATTACCACCAGTTGGAAAATACTGTGTCAACGCTTTTCGAGACAGCCTGAAAACCCCTATTTAAAATGCAACATCTCATCGCTTCTGTAAATATGTAAATATAAGTGGACTGTTCTATGGAAATTCCATACTTTCAACATAGTTCGGTAGGTATAACATAAAATCCAGAACACCGAAGGTCGAAGGTTAACCTTGAATAACTACATTCATAAAACAATAAGTAAGTAGCATAGTTTGGAATAGAATTTGATATGAATTCATAAATAGCAAAGCCACGGCATATTGCTTGGCTGTGTTGGCACCCCTGCTCTTGGCAACGCTCACCGACACTAAGTAACGACTTGACATTGCAAATCGTCATATTTGATAATGGCAGACTGGAGCAAACTTGAGGAAATACAAACTATTATCGTACAAAATAAATAGAGAGTGCTGGAAACGTTATCAACGTCGCTTAATAACAAGAAGCACGTTTACAAGCAACTTACGTTAATGGAATAACGGAATGGTTTTCCGTGGCGTGGATTCGTATGCGGAACAAGAGATGTTTTTGTTTGCAACTCCGCGCTCTACTAACTACGTCAGGAAATTAACGAAAGTGGGCTTGGGCTGTAATTAGCCTGGGCTCCCCCGCTACATCAGATACACAATTAACAAACATTTTTGCGTTTTATTTCCTTGCAAACGACCCTTGAAACTCATAAGTAGAGCTCGGAGCCGAGTTTTGTCGAGAGCTAAAATTGTTTCAATTGTTTCTGATACTTCAATAGGCGCAATATTCTCCAACAACAGCGTTATTACGACTTTGGCTGCGGGGGTTGCCATTTAGCCCTCTCAATAGCATTAATGGAAGTTTACTTTTGAATTTGCAAAATTCTATGTTTCAAGAGGTCGAATTAATCCACTTTGGCTCGTAAACGAACAACAGGCTCACCAGATATACTATTATTTGATATGAAGTACCTGCTGATAGTATAACAGCTGCATCGGATATCCTGGAATATTTTACGTTAATATCCTGGGTAATTTAGGATACACATGAAAATAATGGACGGGTGCACATGCAAACATAAGAAAATCACACGTGTGCACTCGTGCAAATGCACGTGCAACCATAAGAAACGTGCACGTGTAGGTGCCGGGCAACAGGAAAAGTTTCAATTTAGAAACATGATGCTTTTTTTGTGCCAGTTGATGTGTTGTGACAATCAGAGACGAACTTACCAAGAAACCATTTGAGTCTTGCTGGAGGGTTCCCGTAGCGACTGATGCATTTTACTGTGATCGTTTTTCCCACGTCTGAGCTGATGTTATTTCTTAGCACCACCTGTGTGTTGTTCACTTCAATGCGAGGCCACTGCGGTGCAACTGTAAGCAACAGTTAAATTCAATTTTATAATTTTGCCATTTTTATAACTGCTGCGTATACCTACAGATTAACTTCTTTTAAAATAGAAAAAAGTAATAGCTTGGCATGTAGCCTTTAGGCAAATCTTGAAGTCCACTTAAGAATTCAAGAAAAGAGACACAATGAATTTCCGACAGCGACAAATTATTGTTGTACTTAAATGAAATGATAGCTGGAACAGCGGGGAGGCTAGTTAAGATTTTTATAGGATTACGTCGTATCTTGGCAGAGGCTCCGAGCCTCCCTGTTTTGCAATTTATTCCAATAAAAAAATAGTTGAGGTCTGATAAAAATTCTTCTTCAACAGCAATATTTTATACAGTTCTTTGCAGGTGAGATAAGTAACAGTATGTTTTTTATCCTACACCGAAAGGGTGTCCCTCCCTAAACTATCACTTTCCATCGAAATCGACGGTTTTATTGAAATTTCAAGTGGCTGACAATTTCTTTTCAGGTAAATAGGATGGTCGAAGGAGTGAGTGCAATATGTTGACATACCTACGTATGTATTCTACGTTCTACAGTTATAGGATAGGTATATCTCTATTTAAAAAGGAGAGTCGGATGCCAACTTCTTACTTTCCCATATATGTATACGAAGTACCTATCTAGTATTAGGATCGTGCAGAAAATAGATTTTGAGTTTTTCATTGCAATGCGCCGATCAGAGGTCCCAGACCCCAAAAAAGGTTTTTTATGAGTTTTATGTGTGTCTGTGCAAGTATATACAGAGTGATTCAGGATCAATGGTACATATTTTCAGGGTGGATAGGGGGGTTCATTTAGATGATATTTGACCTATCAATGGGTGTCCGGAAGTGAACCGTTACTGAGATACAAGTGCGGAAACAGGAAACAGGTAAATCTCGCACTCTACCATTACGATTATCTCGGGAACCACTGATCGGAGAAGGTTGAGGTTGACACTTTTAGTAAGGTTTTTGGGTATGAGCTTTCCGAATCCATCATCATTTTCCGGAAAATCAGTTCAGAATCATCCTGTATTCGTGTGTGTGTATGTACGGAGAGCCAGGGCCCAAACCGTTCGGCCGATTTTGTTCAAATTTGGTATACGGGTGGAACTTCCTTTTTTCCGATTTTCCATTGGTAAAAATTGGAGGGCGCAGCCCCCAAAAAACCTCAAAAATCAGGCTTTTAATTTTTTCCTCAAAATCGGCGCCTACGATTTCGTTCATTTTCTTAGGGGTAATAGTGCATATTGTAGGTAAAAATACCCCATTAGCGGTATATCTGGGAAAACTCAAATTTGGGAGATACGACCCCTCAAGGGGTCAGTTTTTTGAAGTTCACAAAATATGCCATGTGGGTATTTAAAATACTTGGGGAGACTTCCTCAAGCGAGTTGCGAGTTATGTGGTCGAAAAATAATTATCAAAGCATTTCCGACCCCTCCCCCCCCCCCCCCCTCCCCCCACCGGGTTGAGTTACTGAAGGTTTGTGAAATATGTCATGTAGGTACTCAAAATACTCTGTAAGGCCTCCTCATGCTTAGTTAACTCGTTTAAAAATTTTTCGGAGCTTCCCCTCAACACAACCCCGAACAGAACGGTTCATTTTTCAGGATTTGCAAAGAAAATAAAATGAAAGCAATTATTAGCAGTGAATTTCGCATTTATCTTCGCGAAAATTTTCACTGAACGGCCCCAAGTTTCACCGTAATCTAAACAACGGAGACACAGACGCGCTATTGACTTGTTCAGCTTTGTACTTTGCACTTTCAGAAAGGAAGCGAGAAAATATATAATCTTGATGAGCAAGTCGTAATTAAGATTTCGCTGCATTTGTTTGTATAAACGACTCGGAAGTCTTCAAAGAAATTTCCCTCTTTAAATCAACAAAAACAAGAGCAAAAAAGAAAAGAATTACTTAACTCTGAAATTTCTTTATTCCACTTAGGAAGAATTTTCTGAAATTGTGATACCTCGAAAATAACGCCGCTAAGTTTGCTCTTAAAAAATGGGCTTCTTTTTCTTAGAACCAATTATTGCACAGTAGCAATGTACACTTTTAAAACAACATCTATGTATTCTCTTACCGAGTTCTATATTATTCATTTCCTCTCCTTGTAAGATGTACACATACATACAGAGTAAACAACTATATCCACTGGGCTCAGCTTGCAGCACTACCAAACAGCAGACCAGCTCCCAACCGTCCTGTTGGGAACCTACAGTTTTAGGTGGGTTCCGAACTACCACAGCTTCGATATATATTTCACTTGACATGTTGAACAGATCATGTGAAAGCCGAAAAGAAAAACTTTGATAAGATCAGGATCAGGGTTCCTCAATCTCTAAAGAGTCTAAAGTCAACCATCTAAAAATCTAAACCACTCGGTATTGAGATTACTATAACGTTTGAAAAGCGAAGACAAGAGGCAAGAGAGTTACCGATTTTACTTTGAAAAACGTTGTGATTTGTTGTAATAAATTTTGAAATCAAAAACAAGAACAGTCTGAGGGTAGGTGACTCTTTGAGGGTACGATCTCCTGGTACTCCTGGGAACGCTATATCACAGGACAGAACATTTGCTGTTGAGAAAAACAGCCAACAGCTAACAAGCCCAGATTAATTAGCACTAATTTCGCTTAGTTTTCTGTTTGCTGCTGTGAAAGCCATTGAAAAGTTTTAAATTTGCAACCGAAAGTGCAACCTTACTAGCTGCATGGAAGTTGAGGTGACGTAGCAGAAGAACAATGCACAGTCTGCAAATTTCTTCATTAAATGTTGATCACTCGAATTGAGAGTTTCCATTTCATGGGTCATTGTCTCTGCGATTCGATTTTCTTCAGTGACTTTGTAAGCGAGAGATCCATTCCTGCTGCTTTCCTTTCAAGCTTTTTTGCGTCGACGATCCTTTATTCTGCTTTATTCATACTTCCACGTATTGTCCCAACGATCAAGTCTGTTTCCAAGATTTTGATGTGGCAGACGGACCAGATCATTGTTTGGTCACTTGCGACGTTGTCTCTTGACCCCATAGCCCTTGTTGCTACACCCATTTTTAAAAAACTTCGATGATAAAGCTGTACACAGCTTGGTGAGTCCAAATACAGCGACCAGAAAGTTAGGTAGGTTCAGACCTTTTTTCTGGCACCGAAGGGACTAAATAATTCGTGAGAACTCAAAACAAGAAATATGGATTCCTGGCTTGAGCCAGGACCTAAAGCCACTTGAGGCTTGAGTGTGATACCGTAGTTTTTTAACTATTTTGGCATGACCCGACCCCAGGTCGGTGATTATCTACGATAAAAAAATCAATAGTAGGGCAAGGGTAAAGCTACATCGGGAGAACAATAAAGCACCTCACGCAAGCTCAGTGTGTAAAGAAGAAGCTATTAAAGAAGATGGAATACCTAAAGAAGCCAAGAAGTGCCAACTCTCGGCTTTATCCAAACGACAATCGCTTTCGTAAACTGGGCCCGACTCGGAGCTTTCCGAATTCCGATTCCCCCGATTCGTCACTGCCGCCAGAGTGATGCAAACAAATCGGAGCAGGTTCAATACCCACTCACAGTGAAATTCATCTGAGCCACCACCGCCACGACCTCAATCACAATTTTTCCAATTCGGGCAGTACGACTAGATAACCTCTTGGATCACGAATAGGTAGGTAAGAATCTGCAAAAAACACGATGTCCTACCGTTGATCCAATAAAAAGAAAGTGGACGTTTGAAATTTGTGGGCTGTATTGAAGGAAGGGTTATATTCCTGACACAACAGGATTTTTTTTCTAGGGATGTCCTCACCCAATCCTGCACGGGCGCGATCGTGAAGAAATCACCTTCTGGTGACCTGAACTCAGGCAGACATTAACCTGTGATGGTGCCAAAGGGATTCTGCTTCCGACTTTACCGTTGCAAGGATTTAAATGAAACTAACAAGTTACAAAATTTACTTTTTCCTGAACCAAATGTGAGAAAAATTATGGAAATATGGAAATAGAAAGCAAGCCCCTGACTAACAACGGCTCAGATAAGAGACATAGCCATAAATGTGGTAAAAGAAGGGGGGAGGGGGGGGGGGGGTGTGGGGTGACGAGAGTGCCAATAGCTATAATGGACAGACTCCACGAGGTCTGAGAAAGGCATTTTCTGATAAGGATACGATCGGCAGAACGGCAGGGTTATGGCGTTCGACAGGGACTTTTCATGTTCTTCCCAAGAGAGGGAACCCTTGTCACTTGTGATTCGTTGCAGACTCTCTTAGAAGAGAATATTTTAGCTGATGCAGGCAAAACCGTTTGATGTTGCGATCTTGGAGCAGTAGAAATGCAGGATTTGGGTGAGCTTGTTATATTTTATGCGATATTTCTTAAAACTTCGAGCTTCTCTTTTAGTTAAATACGACTGACAGCAGTTGAAACATGAGACGAGGACTTGTGGCTAAATTTCCCCACAATTAAATTAAGCGTTAATTATGTCCCATATTAATGGCTAGAAAATCAAGGTGAACATTACTAGAGCTTCGGACAAGTGCAAAGGTTTTCTGTACCTGGTGGGGTGGTCTAAGTAAACCAAAAATTAAAAAACATCATTGCCTTGCGAGAGGGTAACCACTCCAGAGATTCCTTGAGGTTCCACTGAGATTCCATAAAGATTTCCAAAGATTCGAAACGATACTCATAGGAAGGTGAACCTCTCCAAAAAAATCCAAGAGTCCCTGAGATTTCATAAAGATTTCCAATGATTCCCAACGAGATTCCCCCTCGTTTCCTTGTTACATGCAAGGGCACTCACATCCTACAAGAGCATTAGCCATCGTTAGTCGGAAGGAGGCTTTCTGTGGTGTAACAATTCTGCATATAATACACCCGTAATGACTCAAATTCAGATGTATCATCATGTTGCCTGTCACCTCTGCTCATATCCATACTCCGCACATTATCATCACAACCACAGAGAGACAAGGATCCGCCATCTTAGAGCCCATCAGTCACTTGTCTCTAGTCTGTCTGCAATAATCCATTTCACTAATACTCGTACGTGAGAACGTCCAAGCGACCGATAGAAGTACGCAAAGTAACTCACATGGAATAAGAGATGTCGGAAATTCAAAAGCAGGTTGATTTTTTACATGTAAATTATCATCTAAAATGTAGGTTATGTTATAATCTTTCGATTAAATGTTTAATAAGTACCTCCAAGCAGGTACCACGTTTCTGGATAGGACGAGAGTCACACCAATTGTAGAATGAGAACATTTATTTCCCTGAAACCCGTATTCACGAGAGGGGGTAAAAAATGACCTGCTAAGTGCCTGATAGCCGATAATGAAGTATAGAGCGGCACGAATACCAATAAATCTTGTAAAAGCCGGGAAACTGGAAATTGAGCATTGATTCCTGATCGAGCCCGGGCAACAGAGAATGAAAAGACTGATGGCGGTTATTTCGAAAATTAAAATGAAAATACATAAAAAATTCTCAACTTGAGAGGAAGATAAGACTCATTCTTTCCAAGGCTATTAAAGTTTGGTCGTAAAAAATATCTAAACGCCAACTTTTACTATCTCTACAGCTACAGGAATAAAGGGAACATGGAAAATCTATAGGTAGAGAGATCTTAGAAGAAGAAAACGATGTATATATCGTTTGGTGTTCTTTTTATTTCAGCACGAATAATGACAACTGTAAAATTTTAGAGACCGAATGAGGGACCGACTAACTGTACAGCTGACGGATGAGGGTCTATACGCAGTGCGAAGGCCATATGCCGTTCACTGACCATTGTATGTTAAATGTAACTGATAAGTTGTTAATGAATCGTATGTTTCCTACCTAAAACGCCAGGTTAAGGCAACCATACTTAACGGTTTCAACCTTAGCATATGAGCGCGGCTTTTTAATATGATTTTCTTACAATATGTACCGTGTATATAGCTATTTAGGTGAACAAATCTCCTATCCGTATACTATGAAAAAAAAGCCCCGCCAATATTGGGACGAACGTACCTATATTATAACAGACGTCCCGTATCGTCGACATAAATGGCAAACCTAAACTACAAAACCGTCTCACCAAATATGGGAGTAGGACGCACCATACCATAGGTGAGTTAACCTTAAGAGTCAAGCTCCCTTACGGACAAGTTCTTGGAAATGGATAAAACGTGGGTTGCTAAGGCAATGCTAAGACTCCGCCCGAGGGCGTTAAAAGGCGATGACGGAATTAATAGCGGCCTAGATCTCGAAAAGAAGATTAGATGAACCATACTTTCATAAATTTTAATCTCGTGATTTCAAACTTTGTTTCCAACTCCTCATTAAAATCGGATTTGTGATCTAGATAAGAGCGGAGCGGAAAAAGAACCTAAGCAAAATTAATTCTACCAGCGTAAAAAGGGCGGATTTAAAGACATGGGGGAAATGGTATTGACAGTCATTAATTTTTTCAACAAAAATACCAATATCTAGTCCAGACGTCATTTGAAAATCTTTACAAGAAATTAAAATTAAAATGTATTTTGTATTGCTGGATTATCAGAAACTAGCTCCACTGATTTTCCTCTGGCGGAATTCTGGAGCACCACAACTTGTTTGTAGCACAGGAATGTTTTTAAGGTTGTGAGACCTTTAGCGTCCCCAGTAGACCCGTCAAACATGCAAATGTCCTCCCTTCAAAAATTAGGACAATTTTATTTCAGAGTCTTATACGCCTGAATTTCAAAAATTACGTTGGAATTAGGGATGCCTGCAAATGCATTTTTTTTAACCAAAAAGGATTTTTTCAAAATCTCAATTAAGAGCTCAGTACCTAATACACCATTTAGTGCTAAGTGAAATTTTTATTTAAAAAGTAAAGTACACCAGTCGTTGCACTTCCTCAAAAAGTCTTGGAAAGAGAGCTGATTTTTTTTTTTTTCATAAATTTTCAAGTGAAAAGATACAAACTTTAAAGGTAATTATTATAGATCAAATCATTTTTCCCTTCACGAAAATTAGAAAACTGGATTTGCTATTCTCTTAATATTTCTTAATAAATCCTACTGTTCAAGTATTTTTGTAAAACCGTGTTCTTGTGTAAAGAGCCTGCAGGTGCAGAACCTCCCGACCCTTCGGCGAAAGAGGCTGGATGAATGAGTAAGCAGGGAGCTTTCGGTCTCGGATAGTCTGCACTCTGCAGTCAGCAAGTTGCTATTCCGCCCAAGTGCCAGCCCCTCACAATGAATGTTAATCAACGCTAAGTCGACAGCCTGAGACGAGGCTGAATGAGCACAGGTGGCGGGTAAAATATCAAATCACAAGCCAAGGAAGATGATGCCTCCCATAACAATTACCACAAGGAAGCCACATTTTAAGCTAAGTGGTTAGGCCTATCTGCAAATTTGATCATCCACGAGGAAGGGTGGCTTGCACTTGCTAGAAAATTGTAAGAAGGTGAATGAGAATGATGAGGAATGAGGATGATGAGAATTCCAGTGCGTATGAAGACCGCTGCATTTAGCGTTCACATGTATCATAAAGGCGACGTTTAAGAAAAAATCATGAAACATATTATAAAACTAAATTTCCCAATAAATAGGATTTCAGTAATTTTTTAAAGAATTAATTTGACCGGCGCGGAGTGAGGGCCACTTTGTAGAGGTCTCACACAGACTACCGGAGTGTGACAAACACTCAGCACGTGAGCTGGTGCTGAGCAGAGAGTTTACTGTTTCCGCTGAGAATGGTTCCAACAGACAAACGAGGGAACACATGTCCCTCAAAGCAATTCACAGCGGCAACAACGAAAGGAACGCTGGCTTCAGGAATGCAATGTGGAATTTTTCAATTTCATCCTTAAGTTCCCTTTAAGGTTCTTGCATTTATTTTAAGAAAAGCTATTTCAATTCGGGGAGGCGGGGCTCTTTTACGTATTGCTACGGAATGCCAACATTATCTGAAGTGGAAAACGCCGGAGAGACGGGTAGGGTCGAGGATAGCCTGGCCTGGCAACCGTTATGCTTCGGTCGAACGAACCCGAAGGCCTAATGCTTCCCAAAGCTGAGCTACAGACATCACATCCTGCATCCGCCCTCTCTACCCTCCAGTACAGTTTTCCCAGACAACAAGCAAATATCTCGTTTCCCACTCCCATCATCATCAGTATAGTCATTTTATTTACCCTATCACTTAAATAAATTGGAGAAAACAGAGTTTACTTGTAAGTTTTAATTTTCCATATTAAAATTTTTCTAAACAATATGCACCTGCAATGGTTCCCCTTCTTTTACTTAAAAGTAAAACTAATCAAAACTGCGGAATTTTTCAACAAAAAAAGTATTTTCAGAGAGTTTCTCTTTGCATGAACTGTTGACGGTGGTTAGGCAGGAGGAAATAGATTCATCCTTCATAATTGGAGTTATATTTATAGTTGCATAGACAACTTTGTTGGAAGTCACCATAATTGGAGTCACGCTTTCCACCACCCTCATAATTTCCACTGCGCATTCAAGAGCAGACGGCTGGGATGAGGCAGATGGCATTACAAACGTGCAGATTTTGAGCGGACACTGCAAAAAAATTAATTTAATTGTGAACTACGGCGAGTTTGCAACTCCTTTTCGGTCCTCTCGTCAATGATGGTCGTCATCGTCATGGTAGTAAAATTATAGAAACAATCCCCTGGGAAGGTTAGGTAAACACTGCAATCAGATTAGACTTAAGAGGTAACGAGAATACAAAAGGAGCAACAGCGACAGTGTAAGACCGAAAAGGAATAAAACATTTAGCTGCGTAATCTCGAAGCCCTAAAATGAATCGCAGGAGAGGGTCTTTCAGAAACATTCTATTTTGTATCTTGGCGTTTCGCACTCAATTTCTGTTTTGGACACAATCCCTTCCCCCCCCCCCCCCCCCCCCCCAGGCATCTTCATCTGGTCGTGCCCAGTCGGGGATCCTATGGTGAAAACTATCAACTTGATCCTACAGCCCTCCCAAGTTGGGAGATCCTCATTTTGAAGCCAGCTGAATAAGAGGAGTTGGGGTTAAAGTTTTAAACCCGCTGCACTGGTGGCCAGTAATCGATACATGGTCCTTTATTTTCAGTAGTTTGTTTACAAGTTTATTTGGTCCCTATAGTAGTATAAGTTTTGGGTTGAACATCGTGTTCGCGGTTACTGAAGGTTTCGTTTAAAATTGGAGTTTTGGGAAACATCTGCGCGATATCGTACTCTAACGTGTCATCAGTTCCACAAAAGTAGTTCAATCAAATACATATGTTAACCAGCCAGAGAACTGCGTGCGTGCATTATTATTTTGAATGTTCTAAAAGTTTTCAATATTTGAGTCATGCTCTTATCTCCACTACAGAGTACAGACACTACTTCATTTTGATTCCTCTACAAAGTGAGATCCTCCACGCAACCTGAAATACAGAACAAAAGGAAGTTAGGTGCTATATCTTGCATTAACGAGGGAAAGGCAAGTAAGGAGTGAACGTCTGGAGGTCTGGAGGTTGGGAAGGCTCAGTCGTCAAGACACTTGATACCTCAGCATATTTACCATCCTGTGAACCGCCGTAAATCTCGATGGTCGACATTTCCAGGAGACAGTTTTCACAGAAACTGATTTACCGCTGCGTTGGTGGGGTGCTGAGCCTCAGAACTGCTTCCCTTGCAGAATGTTTTATTATTGGCTAATGCTATTGTTACTTATGTTTTTGTTTTTATAATTTTGAATTATACGGCTATTAATTAATTAACACGGTTATGAATAACGTAGTGTACTTTTCAGCTTACATGTAAGAATTTAAATTTCCCAGTGGTGGGCAAATGAAATACAGTTAAGTTTATCAATGAGACTTTCCTGAGGATACTTGGATAGTTACATGTTCTGATATGTTATAGGTAGGTATGTCAGTATAACGTCAGAAATTGGCTCTATATATTTAGTTTTCCTCAGAAAAGTATAAAAAAATTAGAACAAATAATTTAATAATCATTAAAAATTTAACAATTAAGAAAAATAGAGCTGTGCCTAGAACCGTAACTGAAAAAAATAAACAGCACTGGCCGGGTGTTAATCTGGCAGGAATTTTTGAAAGCGTTCCCTGCGTACTTATACATGCCACGGAGCTTTTTAATTGGGAATAATACTTCCGAGGGGAACGTAACCTGAATAAAATATATCGCGAGGTTGTGTGGTTTCATGTCAAAAAAAGAACGGCAAGATTGTGGAAACGAATACGCCGAAAAAAGCTGAAAAGCCTGGCTTCCACTGGAATTCTAGCCACGTCGTTGAATGAATTATAAATAACACACTTGCTTCATTTAAATTTTGAATGCACACATTGTGTCATTTGGAGAGCATGTGCGCGGACGTCAAAACGTACAATTGCAGAAAAAAATTATAAAAAAATAAGTACCGACTTTATTTTCTAGAGTTTTTCAAGCTTTTAGGCTAGCGCCAGTATAGATTGTCTCGGATTATATTTACTGTCTTTTACTGTCTCACTTAATAGGAAATACTAGATTTGAGCAAGCAGTACTGAATTCGTCAATCACGTATTTAGGAGATACAAAAAAGGGAACATCCATAAAAGTTTCAGAGGGATGAATTCAAAAAGTGGCTGAGTTATCAAAGTTTGATGACTTAAAAAGTTGATTCATCTGTCTAGCTGTCATACGCGTGAAGACAACGTCGAGGAAATGGAAAGGCGTCTGGCTCTGGCTAACTTTTCCCGTTCCCCCACTCCACGCCTGTCCGTAAGATGGGAAATGGCAGACGAGTGGAAAATAAATTTTATCACCCAGTGCAGCAATCTCAAAGGGAAACAAAAATGCACTGCCAACGCTTCTATTGGTACAGTGAGAAATCATCCCCATAATTTTCAGGTTCCCATCAGGGCAGGGTAGGCCCAGAACTAGGCTAGATTCAAGATTCTCAAGGGAATATCGCCACTAGTCGGGGCTAGGGCCATCTTTCTCCATAGCTCACTACGCTAATCCGGCTCCAGTCACTTCACAGCTCCGTACCCCGCCACTACGTTATTCTGGCTTCGTCAGTCAGTAACAAAATGAAAAATAGCAGTAATGTCGCTATTAAGTATTTGTACAAGTTATGACGACAAAAAAATGGAAAAATTCATGTGCTCCCACTTTAAATTACATACTAATCATGGGGTTGGTTTCGCATGGACAGTGTAATACGTGTACACCCACTTTCAAATTACATAAACACGGTTTTGCAGGCGCAGTGAATACCAACGTGTATACCAACTGCCTGAAAGACGAGTTAACTATTAATACTATACATATATCCTCGAAAAGATCCTGCCTACAACAAATTCTCATTGAAATATCGATAGTTGAAATTAATGAAACTGTACCTTATTTAAAGAACTTATCACGTTCAGTAACCATACGTCTATGTCGTACGTCTACAGTAGGTACTGCAAAGGTGGCGATTTGTGAGAAGTGACAAAAATTCTTCCTCGACTATGCACACTGATTTTCATTTTACTGTTCAAACAATATTGTTCCATTCGAAAAAGCATGTGGTTTCCAAAAATCACCCGCTTCTCGAATAGGCATGAATCCAATATAGCTGTGACCACGTTCCCATTCAGAGTTTCCCTGATCCCAAAATCTGACCAATTCAATGGTAAAGTGGAAAAGTTGAAAAAAGCTCAGAGAAGCTAAAATGAATAGCGAAAATCGCATCACGACCCTGCTCAGTAATAACGGAAAAAAATCGGCAAACGACTCGAATTTGGGAGACACTTTGTAAATTGAAATCTAAATGAGAATCGATTTATCACACAAAAAACTTGGAGAATTGTTCACGGAAACGGAGAGAGCAGTCTCTCTGAAGCTAAGGGTGTGTGCCATTCCAAAAGCTGTTTTCAGAATTTCCTTAGTGCTTCATTTCTTAAGTCAATAAGTTAACTGATTAATTACGCGTCTGTGACATCTCTTATTTCCATTTTCTGGAAGGGTCTATTGGCCCCATAATTGTGAATTTTATTATTTATTACTATGTGCCAACTGCAACACAAGCTAAATCAAATGCAAGTAGAAATGCTCTGCCAGAAAAATTAATGGAGGTTTCACGGTCAAAAGTAGTGTTCATCGTTCCTTTCACCATAATGGGATTAAACATTCCGAACAATCTTTCAAAGATTTTAGTCACCTTATAATACTTACAAAATAATTTAAAAAAACACAGATTACAGGTTAGGATGTTCGTACAGTATGGTTATATCTTATATCTTAAGATGATGTAAAGGCAAAGACAGAGAAGGCGAAACCAGTTGGCACCTAGAAGTACCTAGTTTCCGTCTGTTGGTCAAGTGTTAACGACGCCATCAATACAAGCTTTCCGGAAATTGCAACTCGAAGAGTTAAGAGGCCTACGGATGGGCTTACGGGGGTAGATTTGGCCACGGGGTGTACACTCGGCCACGGGTCGCGCGTTCGAAGGCCATTAACCACGGAACGCGCGCGTTTTTGTGATATATGCCGGCAAGTCCGCCCCTCCCAAAGTTAAATCGTAACAATATAACACTGAATCGGAGCCATATCCATGTATCCTATACACACATTCAGCCTACCATCGCAGTTATCAAATGGACAACTCACCACAATTCTGGAACGACAAGGCAATAATTTTTCTAGAACTCAACCAAGTGGTGTTGTTCTGAAAAAGGGAGGCACTTTTTAGTGACTTGTTTTTTGTTATTTATTTATTTTATTTATTTATCAACATGAGAACTAAACTTTAAAGTCAAAACAACAAAGAGGGTGATGATGAGGTGGATGGTAAGTGAGATTTTAGATCGCCTCAATATCAAAAACTCATGGTTCTCAAAAGTTTGATATAGCAAAAAAATTACTTGGAGCTACTGCGCTGAGTAAATGAGTGAGTAACTAAGGGTGCGTCCCACCATGCCCAGTTAAAATTAAACTGGAGATTTTGTCCTATGTTTACCATGTTACATTTAACATGGTAAATCTCCAGTTCAATCTTAACTGGGCATGGTGGGACGCACCCTAAGCAATTAACATGGGTGGTTTACAGCGCCATGTAAAGAGGAAAACATCCCGCACCAAATTTTTTTCAATCTTTCAATAGAAACTTGGAAAAGAAACTTGCAACTTTCATTTCAAGTTTGAAAGACATTTTTCTCCGCTTATTCACTTTTGTTTCCGTCAGATGAAGAACATCGACTATTGAGTGGAAAAGTTTCGTGTCGGGAAAAACTTTCACTTCCTGTTTCACGAGAAGAAACTAGTTCCTTCACAACGTAGCGAAAAGATGACGGTTGTCAGGTGATGGCGAAATTTAAACATGTTTTTCGATTAAAATTGAAAAAACAAAGTTTTCTCATCATACATGGAACAGCTGGGCGTATTTCAAGATTTTCACAATTTTTCTGCCTCCAGGAGCTGGAGCCTGGTAACAAGGAATAGCTACCCTGTTTTATGCCCTTTACAGTACGAAAGTGGGACATTAACAACTCGGGCAGTTATTGTTCTCAAGGTCACTTTTATAGTCTTTTCTGTTTTCTGTAACGGTTAATAGTCATCGTAGTAACATATCACTAAACACGTAAGCTTTGTCGAGGTACCTATTCATCTTGCAGTCGGCACGGCATGTTCAGTGGTAAAATGGTTTACAGAAACTTATCTCCCTAAGCCCAGTACACTGTTCTAAATGGCAGCAATGACCATACCATTGCATATTAAAAATGACAACAGCCACACAGGGAATTTCACTACATGCTCAATTTCACTGAAGGACAATGACGATGTACAGTACCTATATGTCTCGCATGCTATGGGTATATACGATGTATACGAGTGCGCATGATATAAATATTATTATTTACACTATAATGTAATATGATTTCGAATCAAGTTTTGGATTGGACTAATTGGACCTCACGTCCAATACTTTGCTCTAATACTGAGCAATTTAGTGGATAAATAAATAATAATAAATAAAAAATAGTATCCAATACTAATTAACCACTTTTACCTATTGGAACCGTTATGAAGGTTATCTCCGAGAAGAGTACGAGTTTACCGGCTTTATCTACTAGCCAAATTAAGAGGAGTTTCGTCGACCGACGACAAATATATCATGTAAGAGAACAAAAGCAGGAGCTTCCATTTGATTGGTAGAAGTCCAATTCGCAGACGCTAAGACTAACCCGAGGAAACAGCAACGCTAGCTGGTGTAACGAACAAACACGGGTTGTTTGATTCAATCCAGTTCAGCAAATAGTCAAAGTATCCCACCTAATTAAATTTTCATTTGCGTACGAAGCGCTAAATACCAGGAATGACATTATTGTCAGGTAGTGTCAACTGGTAAATTTAGCTGCAAAACAGAGCTTTCCCGTCTGAGCTTTACCGTCCTTATTAGTTTGAAATGAAATGAACACTCGTGCAAATAAACTAAATCGTTGAAAGAATCCAAATGAACCCTATATGAACCAACTTTGCAGAGAGTGCAGTAGCTCTACCTTGCATTTTGCAGGTATGTTTTCAGACAGATTTTTTAAGTAAAACGTATAAAGTAAGGTCCGTCGGAATTCTGAAAATCGAAATACTGGTGAACTGGCAATTTGTGAACGTGGGCTCTGGATCTAAAAACCGATTTTGGAATAAAAATACTCGTACACTACAACCAATTTGCTGTGAAGTCTATGAGCAAGGCTGGGTGTCTGCAATCACTGTTTAAAATTACTTTTTGGCAACCTGAAGGATACCAAAAATAGTTTATTGACAATGAAAAATTCCTATTTTCCACTGATGGGCAACTTGTAAGTTCTATAACTGACAAAACATAAACTGTCACCACTTCCTTGAAAAGAGGAAAAAACTCAAAAGCGATCATATATACGAGTTTATTTTCAAAGTGTACCGACGACATTGTTTTTATTCAAGTGAATAAATGAAAAGATACCATAGAAAAGTTTTCCACTTGTTCCAAGTCCATTTGTTCACCCTACGCGAAAATTTTGAAACCCCTCCCCGTTCAGACCTTATCGTGAAGTCATCCAATTTTGGTTCAAGAACGTGATCCGCATAATACAGTCTGTGTTCACTGTTGCCGTCTTGTACTGTATAGTGATGCATGATGAACAAGCAGTAAATGATGAGTGGAGATTAACAGAATCGGACGAGAAGACGTCGCCATAACTTGCAAACACGGTGAAGCGTGTGTTCAGTAGCGCGGTGAAGCGTGTGTCCAGTAGCGCGGTTCAATAGCTGACTAAGCCATGCGTCCTCCTAATAACGATCAAGTGGTCTGTTACGGGGAAGCTGCATTACCCCTGGGTGATCCCCCTAAGATATTGCGCAGTCCGTGCTTTCTGTCGACCTGATTACTACCATCACTCTCGGCGATTACAAGAAACCTCAACTGTCAGCTCTATATGGTGATGGAGTACTCGACAAGGGGTATTTACGGCGGAACGGTAGTAGCACCGAACAGGATAGGTATGTCGTGAAGACTGCGACATATTTTAAGACAAAAGTGCGAGAGCGTTTTTATTTTAGGTGATCTTCAGTGTAGTGAAAAAAAAATCAATGAAAAGACAGTTTACAATCAAAAATTACTTTTAAACGTCTACTAACACTCAAAAACGTGTTTGAGAGTTTACGATGCAACGAATAAAAAAAATGGATTCAAGTCATTCATGACCATGTCACTGGCCCGAACAAAGTCCAGTTCTGTCGAACAAAAGACGTAGAAGAGATGGGGAAGAGGAGAAGGATTTTACGACAAGCAACTTTTATTCCACTGCCTTCTGAGTAAAACAGTAAACGGTTAGTTACTTTGCGTAACAGGTGGGCTTTGTAGCAGAGAGAAATAAAAAGAAATGAGCAAGACAGGAGGTTACCTTGCTGGTGATTAGGGTTGTAACGGTCAAGTGGCTGCAGCTAGTGGGAGGGGAATGGGGGGGAGGACTGAGGTGTGAAGCGAGCCCGAGGGGAGGGATAGGGGGGGATAGAAAAGGTTTTTACTGTTGGTGGTTTGGTTAGGCTCATCTGCGGCTTTTGTTACTCACTGTGGTTTGGGAGTGATGAAATTCTCTTATTTGATTTTACTGATTACGAGAGCTCGAACAATTTGCACTTCACAGTTCAGCAAACTACGTTTTCAGAGTTCAGATGCATTAGACGCCCTTTGGCTTTATGTGAGAGCAAAAGGAAAATAAATTCAAGAACGTCTCAGCCATTGAAAACAGGGGGTGAAAGGAAAATATATTGAAAGAAATAACCCAGGATAGTTTTATTTATGCGTCTTTGTTGACTATCCAAACAACTCCTCGACTTTCCTTCACGAAAACTCGAAAAGACCACTCCTACTCCGGAAAATCTTATGTAAAAGGGCTTGGGACAGACTTCTTTGAAAAGATATACGGAAATGCCTGCACTTACGGTCTTTTGCCATGAATTCAGTTTACCAGTGCGAATTTCTATGATGATTTCTATCATTTCATCATGGATTCCGCATATACTACAGAAAAACTAAAGGAAAACTTTATACCTTTTCAATGGCTTACAACAATAAAATCTGAAAGTATTGACCTCTTATCTTGTGTTTTGAAACTTGGGTATTCGGTAGACTTACCTCTGACGACTAGCCTTATCGGTGTGGAAGTGAGGGCATCTTGGGCTGTGAACTCTGACGCCGTCACCTGGCACTCCCATTCCCCATCATCGAAGTCTATGGTCACGTGTTTGATCAGCAGTGAGCAGTCACCGGCCTCTTGACTTCCTGCCCACTCATACTTGTCTTTATAAATTCCTACAGGCTGAAAAAAAAAACAGAGATAGAGAATGAGAGCCCGCCTTGCAAAGTGGCACTAAAAATTGCACAGAAAACATGGATACAGCTCGAGCGAAACTGAGAACCTGGGCAAAAATGTGAGAAAAGTGGGTGAAGGTTTCGAGATGTGGTTTCAGACAAAAGGGAAGGCAAGGGAAGAATAACGTAGTCCGATACTGGGAAGTTAGGACAAGACAGTCCTATTCCAAGTCCCAGTACACTATGGAAGTGATATTAAAAACGTAAATCTGAAATTTTACGCGCAGTTCTCAAAGGATGTTCCAGGGAATGGGTCAATCTTGTTTTCTTCTAAATGTTTTTCGTGCCTCTCCAGTTTAAGACCGGGGAATCCCTCGAGTGTTCTGAACACTGAACCTGAGCCTTTACGCACGACAGGAGGGTGAGTCTTGTCGGAGCCATTAGTGTTTGATAGGACGGCCAACCGGCGTCAAGGGGAGCATGCAGCCTCGCTGGCTCCCGGAGGCCTCGTTGCGTGACAAACCGAGCTCTTCGGTCCATAAATTACCTCTACCACCCCCTATCCCCTTCCTACGAGGGGTGGATTCTCCCCTTTTACCCCCTCATACATCCTTCGACAGTCGCTTTCATCTTCTGCCCGCTTCCCCTAGCTCTTTCCCCCTCTTTGTTACCTTTGCAGATTTGTTATGTTTCATTACAGGCACTGTTTCATATTTCTGCGGTAACAGGTCGGCGAGGTGAGGGGGGAGGGCCGGGAGGGGCAGAAGGGCGCATGAAATGAAATTTTGTGACAAGGGCAAAGTGAGTACCTACTCTCTAAACCCGCTCGCTTTTGATTTACGTGCACTGAAAAGCGTTTTTATTTGCTTTGACATGGCACTATAGGACTCCTGCCTGTCGCTTTTTATTTCAAAATGATTATGGTGGTTTCAGAAACTCCTATTCGGATTAATGAGCATTCGGAAATACATTTGGAAACAGCGGATAGGTACCTCAGTTAAAAAATTTCCGTGCCCTTCGAAACACTTTATATCCTTACATGCCAACAGGTAAGCACAAGTAAAAATACAAAAACAAGTGGTATAACAAAACTAAAAACACATGGGGATGTAAAAATTCATTTACCCCCCCCCCCCCCCCCAACCTCACCAAGGAATATTCGTAATGTTATGGCCCACTTGATGCAGTAGGTAAGTGGGTACTTCGTATACATGGGAAAGCAAAAGCTGGCAACCAGAATGGATAAGATGAGATACTCCTACAGGTTCACGGTAAGATGAATCTCGCATCAAAAAATACCCCAAAAATGTAACGTAATCATTCAAAATAATGATATTTCCACCCATCAAAAGGAATAATACCAGAAACTTGTCAGAAAAAGCAAACATCTTGGCAATAATGCGCGTCAAAACGAAAAGAACGAACAAGTACAATCCGCTGCTGAAATAAAATAAATCAGCAAAGGCTGTCAACTCTGTGGTATGCTGTGCTTTTGCATCAAGCACTCTTCACACTTGTCAGCTCTGCAACAAACCAAAAGTTAAAAGGCAGAAGACAAGACTTCGAGTTTTTGAATTTCCTATTGTGAATTTCAACAGGTAATGCAAATTAAATCAAGGTTTGCTGCTTATCGCCCCTGCTTACGCAACAAGTAATTTCACAGAAGAAAACAAGCGGTACGACACGGTCGGACAAAACTTTACCTGCTTATTTGCGTGATTCCTAGAAATAAACCCTTGGTTAAATGATTAAAGACGGAAAAACTTTTTGACGAAAGGAATGGTCCCAGAATGTTCTCCCGAGTACTTAGAGACCCCACACGACATATTTCGGCAACCACACAAAACTACCCCCTAAAAGGAGGTGGGGTGGATGGGGAAGCTCGGAAAAACGTTTCGACAAAATAAATTGTCTCAGAACGTTTCCCTGAGCATTTTGATACCCCATACAATGTACTTTGGAAAGTATCCAAAACTCCCCCCATAGGGGGGGGGGGGGGGTGAGGCGAACAATCATTTTGACCATATAAATTGCCTCAGAACGATCTCCCGATCATTTTGAGCCCCCACAACCCATATTTCGCAAACCACTCAAATCTACCCCCCTTAGGGGGTGGGGTGCTTGGATACGTTCAGAAAAACTTTTTGATACAAAAACTTGCTTCACAACGTTCGCCCGAACAGTTTGAGACCCCATAAGCCGCACTTTAAAAGTCACTCAAAATTGCCCCCCCCCCCCCCCTGGGGGGGGGGAGGCTCGAAATAAGCCATATACCATTTGTGACGAGTATGGCCGTTGTCACGTGTCATATCCAGTACTACTCATATCCCACAAACAACTGAATCCACTGATTTCACCCTTTTACAGGTTCAGGGGGGACTTCCCCCCTTCCAGGGAGTTATGCGGGGGTAGTGGGTGGTATCATTGGATTCGTAATTATTTGTTCTATAATTGTCTAAAATTTGATCGAAATCGTTAGAGCCGATTTTGAGCAAATATTTTTTTTCTACTTTTTGGGGGTGTTTTAGGGGGGTAACCCCCCTTAATTTTAAAGGGGGGAAACTGGGCTTCTGGATTTTTATTTCTTCCAATTTTAGAAAGGTCACTACCGATTTTGAAGAAAATCGGTTGAAAAGTGTGCCGTCCAGGTCAATGCCACATACATAGCTACATACATACATACGTACTGACACGGCGTACCTGACCTCTTCTAAAAATTCCTGGGGGCAAACTTTTCGTCGGATGACAAAAGTGAGTTGGTTTTCATATTCCGAAGGCATGGACGTTTCCGAAATGTATATGCAAGTTCCAATCGCTTTTGAGGTCTGGGAGCAATGACGGTTCAAAGTTGAGGTTTGCCGAAAATTGGCCCGCACGAATATAATACTTTACCTTACGTATACTTCGTATACAGGTAAAGTAAAAAAAATCTGGTCGCGAAACTCGACAATGCATTTAGCGGACTATCGAAGGTGAAGTATCTTTAGCGTTTTTAAACTTTCGACAGTTCTAATCCCTTCCTAAATTTCACAGCGTATTTGACGTTTTTTTTTTTTTTTTTTTTTTTTGTGAACTAAGGTCACAGTTGGGGGCGCAAATTCTCAACACACGGAGGTGCCGAGAGTGGGAAAATGAAAATCTATTACCTGCTACCCTGCTACGTGACGAATTTCGCTTTAACATTACCCTTACTTGCGTCGTCGGTATCTTCTTCTATCAACATAACAAGACGTAGGAAAGGTAGACGTTAAGAAGAACAAAATAGGCTTTGCTGAGAATGAAAAACAGTTAAACCGTTGCGAAAGCACACAACAGACACGAAAGTGAAGACGCAAGAAGAAAGCTAATTCTCATTAATGACGGATCTAATCGTATTAAGCAAGCTCTTCGGGGAAATTACGAACAAATCAAGGTACAAGTTGGGTTCCAAACATGAGTCAGCAAGTCGCCAACAAAATCCCAAATAAACAATGAGAAACGACCCAAGCCAAACTGTCGGAAAAGTCAAAACAACTTCTGTGATTTGCCCGGGCATAAAACGTTTCTCAGGAAGAAGAGTATTGACAATGCTAATAATAATGATATTGATACTGGTACTGTTCAAAATAATAAAAATCTGTATTGTACCAAATTTCATATCAATCGGACAATGGGTCATGAACTCACAAAGGGTCAGTGGCGCTTGATGGTTCAAATTTAGAATTTTTTAAATAATTTTAAAAAAATTGAAAGGGAAGCGTCCTCTAAACATCTGTCTCACAATACGTCTGCCAAAGGTATGTTTTTACTTTTTTACTGATAAAAAAAATCCAACGTTCCTCGGAAATATAAGAAAGACAGGAAATATGAACAAACTCTATTAAAAAGTAACGTTAAGTCATCTTAAATTTGATGTTTACCTTGTTATTCTTCTGCCACGAACATGTGCCACGTTTGTTAAATATGGTACACATCAACTTGACATCCTCCCCAGGGTTAACTTCTGTGTACTCTGGCTGCTGCTGGAATCTCTGCAAACCGCTTGCAACGAAGAGACCTGCAATCAATCAAAATAGAAAGATCAGTTTAAAGAATAAAGCAATGTCAGAGACAAAGGTCAAATTTTACTTTCCCGCACTCATCTTTATCCAGAGATTACTTCATAGCTAACACGATACACCTACACAGTTACCAGTGGTTAACACAGAATAATTCGGATCTTAATTTTTGTTTCCTTTTTTCAGCAATAACTGCCATAAATTTCAAGGAAACAGTATTTTGAGATTTCCATAAAACCCCATTAGGAGACTGAGTGAGCAGCCTCAATACAACTCCCTCACTCCCAAAAAAACACGATTTATTTACAAAAGATTTGCCATATCTTTTTGCACTTCCGGAACTGAAAGATTTGGAATTGTATGGAGCAACGGAAATAGCGTCAGCCACATTCTTGCGATGCAGGGGAGATGGCGTTATTTGAAAGGCTTAAGGACGTGAAGAGAGTAATGTAGCGGAACAAGATTCTTCCAATTGATTTAGGAATCTTTGAAATGGTTCCGATCCGAAATGAACTGGGGGCGTCGCGTCGTTCGCCATATTTCTGTTGGAGGCCTAATGTTTCCCTTAGCCCTGCAGTAGGTATTCACACTGATTCAAGCCAGATCTATATCTGACGTTGAAACAATTCTTAAGCGAATCCTTTTCATATCAGTCTATTTGACGGTTGATTTCGTCCAGAAAATAGATACTTTTGCTTTAGAAAAAAATTATGTGACCAATTTTCTAAGTAGGTAAATTTATCTCGGCAATTTTCTGTTTTAACTGTAGATACCAATCGAAAATTCATAAAGAACTTTCTGTTCAAATTGTATGCCTCAGTTCGCGAGTCAAGTTCAAGCCCACAAGTTAAATACTGCATTAACCATTAACCACTCGTTGGGAATCTTGTTGGGAATAATTGGAAATCTTTGTGAAATCTCAGGGAATCTTGGAATTTTTTTTGGAGTGGTTACCCCTTCACGGGATTCATCTTTCTATGAATATCGTTGGGAATCTTTGGAAATCTTTATGGAATCTCAGTGGAATCCCAAAGAATCTCTGGAGTGGTTACCCCCTCGGCATTAACTATACATGTTAAAATTCGGAGGATCGTCGAAGCCACCGTCACATCCTCTAGATAACGACTACAGAGGTTAATGCTGTGTGGAGTGTGTGTAGTTATTAGTTATTACGATGCATGACTCGTAACGAAATATTTTTGACAGCACACAAACTATCACTCATATTCTGGGCAGTCCAACACTGATTAAAGTCCACCGGAGATTCGGACTCACCGCCAATTCGAACTCACCCTCCTGGAAGTGGGAGTCCATTCATCAATGTGCGACATTGTGCTCAATTTTCCCTAGACGCAGCTGTGATTCATTGTACCTGACCCAAAATGCAAACAACCCGAAATATAACTGGGTTATTTATTCACTGCACATTCCGATATTTATGGGCGACCCTGCGGACAATGGGTTCTCTCACAATACATCCCCTGGCGCACGAGCTTTTATCATGGTGCCCAAAGCAACATCAAGCTTTCTGCGTTTATTGCCTGCGACAAAAACCACTTCCAAAAAAGACCTATCACAATATGATTTTCTTTTCCCAGAGGACATCGAAACGTTGAGTGAATTAAATGAATTAGCTGACTCGATTTGATGGAAACACATAGGAATGATTGGAAACTGTGTTGGTATACACCCTTCGTTCCTTCCTGACAATTTATATTTTCGCCAGGAAACTAAGAAGGAAATCGAACTCAGCTTAGGTATTTATAGATTTCGGAAGACCTTACAAGTGTAAAATATCGTACTATTTCCGACAACTTGAAAATAATCATCACGTTAACTTCAGCATGGTTATGTTTGAAAACAATAGTTTCACTTAAATAAAGAACCGAAAGTCTCTGTTTCACAATCAGCTGATCTTTTTCAGGAGTGCAAGTGCTAATTGGGCTCTCGCTAACGAGGAAAATTTATGCATAAAACTGGGGTTAACCATACCCCATGACAACGAAATTTGGAAATTATTCTCTAAAAATCTTTAAAATGAAGGTTTTCTAACAAACTGGAATAAGTATTTGTTACATTTAAATGTTCTGAAACATAGTAAGACTTTTTAACGTCCGGAATGAACTGGCTTTATGTTGCATATAAATCTCTAACAGTCCCATAAAAAAAATGGTCGGGAAAAAACATAAACAAACAGCTAATCCACCTGGGGCAAGGGTCGATCGCAACAATAGAACATCACATTTTTTACATCTACGTTAGATAAGTTATCTGGCCGTAGTGGGGTAGAGCCATCAAATGAAATTGAGGACAAAATCAGGTCCCACTGACATATCGACAAAGATAATTCCTAAGTGTCGCCATCGATTTCTCTTTAAACTTTACTTCTTCTGCCATGCATATTAATTTTTGCAACATATGTAAACTTAATGAGTAATGCATTATGTATTACAATATAAATAGATAGCATACAATAAAAGCTAGGTAAGCTTCATAAAATTTAAGCTCCTTCTCGTCGCCTCATCCCTCATTTGAATAATAGCGTAATTTATATTTAAATTATAGACAAATGGCAAGATGAAATTTATACTGCAAACGGCGAGAATGAAGGTGACGTCGCCGCTATTTGCCTATTTTAGGGAAGACTGAACAACAAAGGGATCAGGCACGCATATATACTATACGAGTTAGTTTTTCCAGCCCTTCCTTTCACAATTTATACAAAGCAATAAGTATGTATAATTTTTTTACACTTCTCTTTATAGGAAGTGTGGTTAAAAACTGTTGTTTTTTCCATAATGAGCATTAAAATAAATGTCCTATGTTCCATCCGAATGTGCACAATGCTGTCAAGGAGCGCACAGGCGGTGATTGTCAGAAATCATTTAACAAGAGGGAAACTCTATCGTTTTTGATCCTATTTTTCTCGCGAAAGGAAACTTGTTTTCACTCAGCGTAATATGATATAAAAGAAATAGGCACAAAAATCAATAGCAATATCTTCAAAGAAATCCAGCCACTTTACATCTCTCTTTTTTTTTTTCAAAGAAAATTTGCAACCCTATCGAAAATTAGTTGAATGGGGGAGGAGGAAGAGAAAAGCCAATTTCCGATATCGATAAAATGTCGATAAATTTATTAATCTTCTTAAATGTTTTCTACATGATGCCAAAGACAGTTGCAAGAAAGGCTCTTGGTTTGTCGAAGACTTCTCGCTTTTAGGTTAGAAAGCAAACTTTTCAAAGAAAAATCCAATATAAACTTACATGTCATCGACATGCTTTGCTTTCACGTTCCGAATTTGGGCGAGAATTTGAAGTATTGTTTCCGATAAGGACAGGGCTATACATTTTGTGTGTGAGAGATTTGAAGCGGGACTGTCGCCAGGTTTTGCAGGGCACCGAGCAGAGTGATACACACTTTTTGTTTTTTTACTGACAAGACTGCTTGATATATGATACTAAGGGTGGCTTCACAAGATTTTAAAGTCCACTACGTCTCCATAAAAAATCACCAGCGTTACTTAATCGCGCATACACTTTTATGATAACTTTAGAAGTTGTTTTGTTAAGAAAGAGTTCTAATTTTCTGGTTAACATGCAATAGGAGCATGTCAGACCTACTTTTTACCTACAAAGATTCCTCCCACTCCTAAATCGTACACGAGTTCTCAGCCGTTATTTTCTCAATTTCCTTTCTGAACGTCAAAGTAGAATCGCATGCCTAAATTTCAAACATAACAAGCGCGCGAAGCAACGGAAATAAGGCACGGCGATTCTTAACTGCCTTCAAGTCATTTTCAACGCCACGTCGCTGCAGACAAATCAAACAGCCCATATCTACACTAATTTAAAAGTGACGTCTACCATATATACATTTAGGTAATGGATTTCTCAATAGGCTTCGGATAACTCCATCATCAGGTGAAATGTGCTTTTGCGACATCTTTCACCTGACGATTGAATTTGCCGAAGCGGAAGACTACATACCTATACTATAGAACTACCCGAGGGGTTAACCACTCGTTGGGAATGTCGTTGGGAATCATTGGAAATCTTTATGAAATCTCAGGGAATCTTGGGATTTTTTTGGAGTGGTTACCCCTGCGGGGTTCATCTTTCTATGAATATCGTTGGGAATCTTTGGAAATCTTTATGGAATCTCAGTGGAATCTCAAGGAATCTCTGGAGTGGTTACCCCCTCGGAACTTCCTGTGATGAAAATAGAAGCAAGCATACAGGTATTTTGGGAAGTACCGCTCTTCCGTAAATGCCCTCTTAAGTCAGAAATGTTAATAAAAGGTTATTATTAAAGTTCTAGGTAGCATCCATTATTACATTCTCCTGAGATGAAATAAGATACCGCAACAAGCTCAAGGGACCAGAGCAATTTGAGTGGCTAAGGCGGGGGTCACGATGATTGGACTCAGTCAAGAAATGAATAATCATGAGTTTAGATGGATCCCCCACTTCAAAATAATTTTGCGGCTTATTCAGTAAACCATATTGTCAGTGGAAGTAAGTTATTTCATTTAACTTGGAAGATATAATATTTTGCACTTGTGAAGGTTTATTATTCTGGGGGGAGGGGGGGTTACCGTGTGGTAGCAGTAAAATTCGATGTTTCCCATCATGTATCGCATATCTTACTATTACTGAATGAACGATATTAAGACGGCCTCTTTGGGAGAGGAACTGAATGGCACAGAATATGGTGTATCAGCAACAATGTCCCAGGAAAGCCCCGCCGCTACAAACTCTGACAGACCTTACCCCTTTATATGCTTACCCTGAATTTGGATTAATCATCTGATTGGGTACTATAGCTTCAAGTGCTATCACGATGTGCAGGTTGCTCATTCCTTTGGCTCACGAATGTGTGACCATGGGGTAGACTCTTCGCTTCGCCCCGTCGCGTTGCCCACGTGGGGGGGAGGGGGGGCTGCCGGAGAGAGTTGAATTCTCAGATTAAGATTTCGAGGCATAAACGTTATAGTATGCATTAGAACTCAGCGGAATTTGAGTAGATCTTCAAAATTTATATTATGAATAAAAATTCTAGAGAGTGATCGCATTTCGTCAAGATACGCGCGCTATACACATACGAGACAAGAAACAGACTCAAAAGGGAAACAACCTTGCGGCAAGTCAAAGAAAAGCCGGAACTGATTAGTAAGCAAATATAAGAAGAGCTGGAAGAAACAGGTGAAAGAGAATCGTAGCTGATAAAGATAAAGGGCTAATCGAGTCTGTCTCAGGCTGACATCCCTAAACTCTCTAAAGAAAATTTTGGAATTTCATCACGATAAAAATCGAGTTATGGGAAACAGTATCGATTGTGTCGGCTGATATTTTACGACGGGAGTGTCTCGTAATCCTATTACGGATTTACAAAATAACCCGCTTTGTTTTCATACAAAACAGCAATTTTATCAAATTATCTGCAAATTGCATTGAGTGGAGATGGATTGACGATTCGAAAGCGAAGGGCTCGGGAAGGGAAGAGATGGATGGAGATATTCTGTTTTTACTTCTATTAAAAACACATTCATTCCATTTTCACGATTAAAAAAATTGACTTTCAAAGAAAATGGCGACGAATCGAGGGTCACATTCAACAGGAAATGTGGTATGTCAAACATACGAACCACGAAACCTAATTTGGTTTTGACTACGGATATACGCCTCTCGAAACTGTTGACTATCGTAAAAATCCGATAATGTGTGTCTCTAATTTTGAAACGATTTGACATTATGCCAAAAAACTTCATCTGCGCCAGAGAAGGGCAATAGTTGGGCATGCAATAGGGCTTAGTCCCAAATTACACGGTCGCGGATATTACATACAGTAATCGATATAATGGGCAGACATATCAGGGCTCTGTCTTAGAAAGACTCTCCAGGAATTAGCGTAAACCATTCAGTCTCTGTCCTCCTCCTCTCCATATTATTTCAATACCCTGACACAGCAAACTCCGGTGAGTAATGCAGAATTGTAATTAGCACCTACAGTGGAATATCACGAAGTATTGGCTAGCTTTCAGAAAAAAGTAACAGAAGCTCGGAGGAGCTGAAAGGAGTCAAAGGAGATTTTGAAGCGAGCACTACTTGGAAGCTCCGTATATAAAGCTATCCGCTTGATTGATCAATGAAGATGATACGGCTGTAATGAGCAGAGATCCATCATTCCAGAAGACAAGGACACTCCTATATCCAACACTTTAATACGGATCATGAGACACTGGACAAATGCTGTTAATGCCCTGAATTTCAGGCATTATCAAGGAGTAACTTACACCGTGTAAGTAATGCATGGATATCCACATTTAATATAAATGATTTTTCTTCGAAATAAAGAAATTATTGTAAGAATGATGAATAAAATGTTTTCAATAGGTGTATAGCAAGTACACGGGATACAGGGAGATTTTATGAAAGCCACTGTAATCAGATAAATAATGTTAATTTTTAATTAATATTTGACTTAGCCCCCGATTACACCTTACAATTTCCAATCCAAATAGGATCATAAAAAAATATGATCAAGAAAAATTGTAAGGTGTAAAGTGAATTGAGTCAATTATGATACAATTTGTATCGGCCGGTACAAATTGTATCATAACTGCTGCGACTACTTTCCTGTAGGCTGCGATGTGTTTGTTGTTGTTGGGTTAGCCCGTTGAAAATGGCGGCTGAGGTAAGTGGAATGGAAATGACCCGTATTTTAATAGAAAATGTGGAGGAGTACGAATTTCTTATAACGATGAATTGAAAGAATATAGCAGAAATTATTTAACCTAAAACGGTTCAAAAAAGGACCCTAAAAATCTTCAAAATTCTATTTTTTTACCATGTCAAGTTGGCGTCACTGCTAAACATGATCCTATTTTTATTGTAAAGTGTATTACAGTTTTTCTAAAATTTTTATGATGCTAAAAAAATAGGATCATATAAAAATAGGATCATATATTTATTGTAAGGTGTAATCGGACCCTTACTCTACCTATCTACAGTTGGCACAAAGATGACTTAGGTATAGGTACATTGCTGAGTCAAGTGAGTAAGTGATAACAACAACTTTCAAATTATTGCAGCATCTGAAGCCCAACCTTAAGTGTGAACAATGAACAGTACAGAGGACTGAGCGTGGGTAGGGGCACATTTCAGTTCAAATTACATACTCAACTTTTTTATCTACACATACGAAAATAGTTTCAAGCAAAAAAAAAAAAAAAAAAAAAAAAAAAATAAGGACTCTTCCCACGAGTTTTGTGGGTGTGGGTGGTTCTGAGAATAAAGAAGCATTTACACTTGCACCTTCCAGACGCCCGACTATTTACCCGGTTCATTTTCACACCTGCATGCTGCACCTAGTAACTTCAGGTTCTCTTCATTCAGTCTGGTTCATCCTACACAGGTATCTCATCACGCAATATGATTAATATGGTGTTTTTGAAACGGCATCTCTCCCATTCAACGGCACCGAGATAGACAAAATTAAAGATACCCAGTGCTGAATATTTTCTTTTTGTTAATGAATGATCAATCTCCAGGCTTTTAGTGGCCATGCAATGCAATTAATTGGAGTCCAGTCAGTACCACCTGCATGCTGGCCGTTTGCACTAAACGCTAAACCATCAACAATGAACCTAGACCTATACCTATAGGTACCTCGTACACGTACTTAATACAGGAGGCAGCGATTCCCAGCTGAAAAATCAAATCTCGTATCCTCCAGCAATTTTTAGAATTTCCTGCTAGATCCATCAGAATGTTGACCTAGACAACGATTCAATAACAAAGAGGACATCTAGCTGGAGGGGCTGGAGGGGCAAGGTTTTTTATCAGAGTTGGGGAAGCGAGGAGTGGGATGACTGATGGGGTGGGGGTGGAGGCAGAGAGACCTAGACTGTTTACTGTTGATGACGTCGTTCTGATAAGACAAATGAGCAGCGAAACTTCTCCTTGAATTAACTCCTTTTACGTCCCATTTTCTTTCCATAACGAAGTTGAAAATTCTCTCTTTTTCAAGTTAAGAATGTGTTTACTCTAAAAGAGGCGAGTAGAGAGAAAATAAGGTAGAGAGGTGACGAAATTCACATTGAAGATCTCAAGACGCCCGTTTTCGATCCAAAAGATGATATCGGAACTGTTTTTGGCTCATTCTACCCCCTCTAGGAATAACAGAATATTCACAAGAATAGAGGGCTAAAGGGTAACTGAATGACGAATCCGGCCAGTTCCCTCACTAATGAAGGCCACACTCATTTAATAGTTTCGGCCCAATCCAGCTGGCCACCTATATTACTGTCGGCATACGACCCACGAGGCCACTTCAGCTTCTAATACGAGGCATAGCACCCTAAAAATATGCGTGTTGTATGCCTAGTATGCGAGCTTTACACAAACTAAAAATTATGAATAATCACAAAACACTACATTAGCACTCCCAGACGTAGGAAAGTCGTCAGCTACAAGGAAGTGCCTTCCATGCTGATCCGGGTTGGTGAGTACAAAAGTAGGTCCCTTACTCCCTGAGATGATTAGGTAAGTCACTATCACCCCTTCCCCTTTTCCGCGCGTGAACTTACAAATGAAGTCATTTCCCCCTCCCCTCGAGGGACGGAAGACAGATTATAGGGATTTAGTCAGAGAAGATAACCACAAATAGCAGGTGTGATGAAGAATAACTACTGGATTAACCAAGCGAGATGCGTGAGTTTAGACGCAGAGCCTCGAGGTGAAATTCAAAGTTGGGACGTGGGTGAAGCGAAAATGAGAAGAGCTGATTTGAAGAAACTTTCCAAGCCAGAAATTACATTCGCCAGGTCCGTAACATTTCACACTTGCTGGCATGTGCGTGGCTAGACCCTTGAAAAGAAGGGAAGGGGGGGGGGGGGGGGGGCAAATTTGTATTCCACAGGTAAAGAACAGGTAAAAACAGCAATTTTGGAAAGGGGGGATTACACCTCAGTTTTTAAGTCTACTCTTCTCCTTATTCAATAAGTAAGTAAAGTATATGCCAGGGTGGGGGGAGGGAATCGTTTCACTGCGACAACAGATTGAAGTACCAAAAGATCACAGGGGGTCCTAATCCTGACAGTTGAGAAACCGCTGATTAAACTCATTATAACCCGTGATACAACATAGAAACTGTTGAGGGATTTGCGGTAGACGGTCAGCCCTAAATAGCCTTTGGCCAAACATTCTGGTTTGGACGGACTTGTCAACTTGAGAGCGAGATCAGAGAGGTCGACATAGGGACGCCCCAGGCAGTGACCGCATCAAACACGATCTCCGATCCTGTGGATCTTGCGGATGGCTGATCCTGGTCATGTGTACTGATGCTAATTACCGCTTTGCTTTGTTTCTCTTTCACTCTGTATGATTTTTGTTCCAGTCATTTCACGGCATGTACACGTACCATATGTAATGAAATTAGCAACCAAAAATTAGCCTTTTCCTAATTTATTCCATAGGATTAACGAAAAGGAAGCATTCTCCCTTTTCAGCAAAAAGCAAGAATTGCAGAAGCCGTACAAGAGCGTCTTTCCTGCTCATGCACACCGCGTGGAAAGATATCTCACACAACGTCTTATTACAATTTATAAAACGCCCCAACCTGATGAATAATTCCGGGGGGTAATCAGGACAATAAAGTTAGGAGGAGGTAACTGAAGAAGGGTGGAGGTTCCTTCCAACCGAGCCGACACACATTGAGCAAGCGTATGCCTTGACGTTACCTCCACACCGTTATCCTCCCTAAAAGCACCAGCCTTCTCATCTTTCAGCATCTCTCTGTTATGACCATTCATGTATACGCGTCATATAATTTAGTCTTAGTATTTTCAGACGCGTATGTGGGCGTCAGGAGGCAAGGCTGGTGGATTCATGGAGTTAAGTACCTATAGGTGACGCATGAAATAACACATAAATGCCCAGTTATTTATACATGGTTTACCTAAATATTTACTATACGCCGTACAAAGGAAAACTTAAGACATGGAGCCTGCATGTAAGCGTGCGTGGGTTAGGGATGACGGTGAAAGCTAACGCCAAGTGCTTACTGCTTACACCCTCGCCTGTCAGCCCGATTAGCAAAAGCGTCAGCAGAAGCGTCAGCAGGCGGCTTGTAGCCGACTTCCTCCCACTAACAGCACGCTACACATTAAGACAGCTATTCTCAAGGGGGCCTATACAGCTTTCTGCTGCTGATCCAGATATGTAGGTTCCTGGGTGCCTAACCCTTGTACTATTTGTTGTTAAACAGCCCTGCTGTGGTTACACTGTTGCTCGCTATAAAGACAGGGGAAGACGGGAACAAGTCAGGGAACAAGTTCTAATAAATTTTTACTCGTAAGTCTCACAACTGGTATCTACAGTGAGAAGTATGTGGACATTAAGCTACTTCTTGTACATTACTTTCATGGAGTTACATGAAGTATTAGGTATAGTATCGCCACCCTGACTTGCCTGGCCCGAGGGCATTCTGCACTGTTCACTGTTCACAGAATGCCCTCGGGCCAGGCAGGTCAGGGTGGCGATACTTATACAGGGTTCAATTACGGTAGAACTTCATTTTCTCGTGTAGTGCAATATAACAGTTATTCCCAACCAAATAACCTTTTCAACTTGTCCATTTTGAAAAGTCAAAAAGTGTAACAGCCGGGAAAGATTACTTCATACTTCATGGCTCATATTTTCACCATTTGGTAAACTACACAACTGCAAACTATCATAAGAATTTTTTTAGGAACCTATATACAGAGTTTCATCAAAATCGCAGGAGCTGTGTGTCCGCAGACGGGTTGTTTGTTAAAACCTCCCCAGGATCATTGGAAACTCAAAAACCTGGCATTCAAAATTTTTGGTGGGAATCAACACTTACCGGTCTATCCATCACAGTACCACATTATAAAAAGTAAAAAGTCTAAACTCCATCTCGGCTTTGATAGAATGAGGAAAAGGGTGGCGACATCAAGTTTCATATCAAAGGAAAAGGTTTGACAGCTGCGAGGATTGCAGGAAATTGCAATACTGCAGTCGAGAGAACCAACCACTTTCAACGTCAAACTCCTTTCATCCATTCTATCACTCCTCTCCCCCCACAAAGAGAAATTCAATGAGGATGGCAAGATGTGTGTCTTCTATTTATCATCGAGTAAAAAATAATACTCCGAAGGCGTCTCCCAATAAACCGAGGGGTTAACCACTCGCTGGGAATCTCGTTGAGAATCATTGGAAATCTTTATGAAATCTCAGGGAATCTTGGATTTTTTTTTGGAGTGGTTACCCCTTCGGGGTTCATCTTTCTATGAATATCGTTGGGAATCTTGGGAAATCTTATCTCTCATCCATACCAAGTCCTCAATTATTGCTATATCTTAAGTGGTTCGTACAGAATAGATCGATCCAGTAACCCTAACATTAGGGAATATTAGTCAGAGACAATCAGCATTACTGTGGCGGTACACGTGTACACTTGGGTTGGGTTAATTACTGAAAACCCGGAACTACCTGGCCACATAATCCTATCTCCTCACATTCCTGAGAAAATTGCAGATAACAGAAGCAAGCGTTTAGTTTCATCTTCATCACAGTATCCTGAAGTCTGAAGTAGGTAGCACTCGAGGGGTTAACCACTCGTTGGGAATCATTGGATATCTTTATGAAATCTCAGGGAATCTTGGAATTTTTTGGAGTGGTTACCCCTTTGGGGTTCATCTTTCCATGAATATAGTTGGGAATCTTTGGGAATCTTTATGGAATCTCTGAAGTGGTTACCCTCTCGGTAACACTGTAGCTACAGTGCGCAGTTTTGGTATTGCTTTTCCTCCACCGTGCTGGTCCAGTTCCCACCATTTCAGACTTAATGCCACCACCCCACTTGTGTCAAGTGTTGAAACAAAACAATGAATATAAATTTACACCTATATTTAATTTAGGATGATATAGGGATAGGGCTACACTGTACGGGATATCGCTCAACTTCCAATAATTGTGGAAGTAGCTTTCTTCTAACATAACGCTACATCGAATGGTTTCTTAAGCCAAAATAAACTCACAGGGTTTGTCTACCATCATCAAAGTGAACACGATGCAAAACTGACACATTTTATAATTGCCTACATGGTTTAAAGTTCACTTTTCCAACTAGGCACTAATCAAAGAAAGAACCGTTTAATTATGATGACGTGGCAAAGAGCACCTGAAGCAAGGAAGTTGAGTAGGAATAATACTGTTATTCTTGTCAGCCAGGGGCTTTGATCTATAATTTAAAGCCTCTCTTCTACTCCCCTAACGGTAAGTTGGGAGCTTCCAAGTTTCGTTAAAGCACAGGAAAATGGAAGAGGTTCCAAGCTCCATGTACCTAACTTCCAAAGGCAATTCATACAGAGTACAGGTATAAATCAATTACAATTTGTGAGCCTCGCCCGCAAGTTGCAGCCTCTGGACTGGGAGGTCCTAATCGAATTAAAAGTCAACCATTTCAAATCAATTCATTTGGGAATTCAACCGCGCTGGGGAGATTTTCTCTACCGACTGCCTCGAACACTAATCGCTGATCTTCAGAGTAACAGGCATTTATTTACGTGGATTTGTTTAATACCGATTGTTGAGGCTTCGTAACATGGAGATTATTTATGGCTCCGTCCGTAAAGGTGCCAATAATTTGCTATCCAAGTTCGAAACATTTCAGTAAAAGTTCAACAATGGAAAATAAATCTTAAACCTCACAACGACCTGACTCTTGCCTTATAAAATAATGAAATAGGTGAGTTTTTCATTCCTCAACCATTTAAAAGTTGCAAATAAAGAAGGATAGGATAGAAATTGCTTTTTAAATGGTTAAGGAGAGGCGAGGGTAAAAATGAACCTTTGCGAAGGAATTTGAGCTCCCTGAGAGACGGAATGTATTTGGGCCGTGGATTGCCGCTTGGGCTCCCCATCCATCACTGGGGCACTTCAATTCGTTGCTCCACAGGCTAGGAGAGGGGGGGGGGGGGGGGGGGGGGGGAGCTGCAAGGAGTAGAGCGCTTACCCGTTGAGCAAGTTGTACCAATTCATCTTGATCAGTCTCTTGTCCGGCCAAAAGATTGCCTAATAGAGTACGGATAGTCTCAACATAGAATAAACAGACCGATAACTTAAGGGTCCGCTTAACCTGACGATGCATTTTTTGCCGCCCATAAGATTAACATTGCGAGCGGCGATTCATTTTCAAGGTTTACCCTTGGTTGGAAAGACACAAAATTTCGCCTATACCTAGCCCTAACAATGTCATGGTCGTCATCGAAGCAGATTTCCCAATTTTTTTCTGGTTTTCGAGATACAGCACTTTTCCCCTTAAAAAATTGAGGTATGCGATGCTAGCATTTGCAAAACAGTTGCAATAAAAGAAACCAGTGAGAAATTGGGAAATCTGCTTCTATGACGACCTACAACATTGTTAGGGCTAGGTATAGGCAAAATTTTGTGTCTTTCCAACCAAGGGTAAACCTTGAAAATGAATCGCCGCTCGCAATGTTAATCTTATGGGCGGCAAAAAATGCATCGTCAGGTTCAGCGGACCCTTAAAGATGCTGAATGTTGCAGGAATACCTACTTAACAATGAACCGTAACCGCGTAGGACTCGCAGAAAAACTGAGAGACTAAGGCGCCTATGGCGAAAAGAATTTTTTTAATTTCGTTTACGTCATGTCAAAGTCCAGCAGGAGCAACAAATATCAAAAGGAAAGGTAGATAAACGTGAATGAAATCAAAACGTTATTTTCCTTTCGTAAACGTATAAGAAAATCACAGTATCTAATTAAATGAGATTTTGGAAGAACGGGAATTTTTCATTTCTCATTTTTATTTACGAGAAAAAGGAAAATGCGGCAGAGCCACAACCCTCTCTTGTTGTCAATGGGGCGCTGTTGTTGCCTTCACCACCGCAAACATTCTCATTCTACTCCTCCTCCGTTTCATCTGGAATTTCTATGGAGAGGGGATTTTTAATAAGTGAAATAATTTCCGATTTTCATTTTTTATTTTTTTTAGTAGACGGTACATTGAAACTTCAAATACTTCAATAATAAATATTAGGATAGCAATACAGTAAGTAGCTAGATTTAAATATGCGGATGTACTAGTAAAATGTAACTGCCCTGCGAACCAAGTAATTAAAATCTCAGCAAATTCAGGAGATGCTTTTAAAAATGACAAAGAAGTAGCGAAGTTCCGGTCCATCAGCTGATTGAAACTGCTTAACCAAACAACCCTAATTTATTTTGAACTGGAGTATAAGTAATTTAGAACTCTTTGAACCTCAGGGTAAGCAGGGAATCCAGACTGCTTGCGCTGGGACTTGAACTCAGACCACCGTTTCATGGGACGGAAAATACGCTGGAAAAGGCATTACTCGTTCTCAGACTAAATCTATATTCCAAATGGAAAAGGTTCTCAGATTTGTAACAATTTTATAACTGTAACTTTTTAGCGAAACATTCAAGTGGAAAAGTTTTTAGCATGGACGACTGAAACTCGGAGGAATTTCTGCTCGTTTAACACTGGAAATCCTAATAAAAAGCTAGTTTTGTAATTTTCTTATTCATTAGCAAAGCCTCATTTGGAACGGTTGGGCCTGGGAATAAAATAAATGTTCTAGCAAGAAAATTGCCGCAAATTATAGATATTGCCCAATCTTGCAGGTAAAATATTGCATATACTGTAGTATTGTACCTAATATAGTCCAGAATTCACCTGAAATGTATAAAAACCTCAGATAAAATGAAAGGGACAAAGGTCTCCTTATTCAAGAGTGATACGAATTTTTTTAAGGAAGAATACCGTCGCATGGCTTGGAGAACTCTCCCATTTTTTTCTTCACTCGTAAGGTACAAACAGGGAAGAAGCAAAAAAAAATCATGCAAGCAATTAACCGTCATCAGCATAAATTTGTGCAGCCTTGAATGAAAATCAATTATATCCCGTGACATGTCTTCAAAAAATTTTTATGTAAAAAAAGAAGCGGGTAATGCAATTAGCAGTGGAAACGTGGCTGGCACGGAATTGACATTTTGTGCGTCCTTTTTAATCGGATTGTCCAGGGGATTCCTGACCTCTGACGTTTGCTGACATGCAAATTCACTTTACAGCATCCCGAACCACAAACAACCTTAGCCACTTTTTCAACCCACAGATACATAGGTATGTCATTTTTGTCAAATAAAATTTGTGTGATGAACTATACAAGACTGGACTGGGAGCAAGGGAACAAATAAACAAAGGAAATGTTTTGTTTTGTTACTGTAGTCTTCAGAAGGTCTTCCACGTCAGCTCTAATCATGACAATTATATCTGATACTTCATTGAGACCAATGGCAATAAAATGCAGATCTTTTTTAGTTACCTATATACTAAGGGTGCGTCCCACCATGCCCAGTTAAAATTAAACTGGAGATTTACCAGGTTAAATTTAACTTACAAGTTAAATTTAACATGGTAAACATAGGACAAAATCACCAGTTTAATTTTAACTGGGCATGGTGGGACGCACCCTTAGTAGATATGATATAACTTCAATATGTTTTCGATCGAAAATTAAAATAGTTATAATAAAAAGTAGGTTGTTGAGGATGCCACCAAACTAAAGTGTTATGTCCTATATGGTTCTTCCAAGTCATCACGGTCAGTATGAAATAACAATAATCTTTTAAAGCAAGAGGCATTCCTTTTTCTTTCTAAATTTGAAAACGTGGGCCATTCCAAGAGAAATAAAAGCAGTAAAGATACAAGGAGCAACCATAAAATGGGATTCTGCGAGCTCTGAGAAGCTACAGAAAATGTTTCGGAATCAGAACAACGCCCTCTGTCATTGTATGATCAACTCGCATTCAATACTGCTGACTCTATCCTTTTCAACCACATTTCTTTCAAACCCCAACCATAAGTCCAAAAAACCCAAATAGATAACGAGAATAATGACGAACAACTTCCCTAAATCGACCTTCAGACAACGGCAATGTTTTGTTTGTGGAACCTCTGGACGATTGCTTCTCATCATGGGTATAAGCACTTAAAACTGACAGCTAGATTGTAATGTAGCATTAATTTCTATAGATGAAGTATGACAGTAATTAGGAATAAAAAGTGACACCTACGTGTCCTCTTGCTTTTGCAAGTTTTCCTTCAGACATATAAAAAAGAAGATGAGCAACGGGAATTAATTAAATTTAATTGCTTAACAGTAAATTAAATTTAGATCCTATTTCGGCAGTAGAAGAAAAGAAGAATAGAAAACCAAAACTACTCAGTGGGTTCCTTCTTGAATGCACTCTTAAACTGGTATTGAAACAATGCCAAATTCTTAAATGCCTTCCTAGGCGTCTTAAAGTCAGAGATAGGAGTATTAGGTGTACGCATTAGCATAGACTTATTTAAACCCGAGGATTAGCTACGACCGAAATTTTCCAAGTCGACACTATCAGCACTCTATCTAAATTAAATGGTCCTGCTCAAGACTAATGTGACCACAGTGACAGAACGATCCCCCACAGCTCAGTTAAGACGATCCTGTTGGCTGCAAAAACAAATTTACTAGGCTCAGGCTCCCACTG
This sequence comes from Mesopsocus fuscifrons, assembly GCA_950004255.1. Lineage (NCBI taxonomy): Eukaryota > Metazoa > Arthropoda > Insecta > Psocodea > Mesopsocidae > Mesopsocus > Mesopsocus fuscifrons. Next base: position 9,232,615 of record OX465376.1, read on the forward strand.
CTGCTGGAGCAAGCAAAAACAGGTGATATGTAGCTCTCGCCGTAGGCAATGATACGTGCCTTACCAGGTACCGTCAGCGATCCCCCGATGTTTTGCTAGTTCCCTTACTTCTAGCTAGGCTCTGTAAATTATCACCGTAACCGCTGAATTTGGGAACTCTAAGATTACTCTACCCCTTGACAGATTTTGTCTCTCGGCACCGTCTTCATACTTTTCTAATAAAGTGAATCTTAGACAGAGGACGTTTGTTTATTTGAAGAGGGCATGAATAATCTACTCACAGCTTTAACAAAAAGCCATGGAGACTTGGGGCACCCTGCTCCTGACTTGCCCGCCTTGCAGGATAACTTTCATGTTTAATGAAGTCTCAGGAGATTCCAAGGTCGGATTGTCTTTTTATTTTCCCCTTTTGCACGTAAGAGCGCTTCCTCGCAATTCCCTGCTGAAACGGGTGGTCCCTTTATGCAGTTGTGTACCAAAAAATGCGTGCTTTCCGCTACCTTTTAGCTCCTTCCTCTATCACAGTGAGAAAATCACGTGAGGGTCCCCTTAACTGCTTAACTATATTCAATAACCCCGAGTTCCTGTTCCCCTATCCCCTATCACTATTCATTCGGTTCCTTCATGAGGGTCAAATTGAATTTTACAAGTATGAATGAATATGATTTCTACCTACATACTTCAGAAAATCAAACAAATATTTTCTAATAGCTTGTTTCAGTTTTTAGGCACCAGGGAGACTGCTTGCTAAAAAGTGCGGCAGCTATAATGGCCATGTTGTGGTATGTGCGTAGGTAGCCGTTGTCAGCCTACCAGGTTATGGGCGCCCTTTGAATTACCCTCAGGGGACACCTCCGTCGACACAAAATTGCATTTAATAAACTATGATTAGATCAAAATTGCCCTTCGAGGAGTTCTTCCTATCTCAAGCATATGCTGGGTCATCTATAGCAAGGATAACTGCCACTCCCAAAGTTGCATTACCCACTAGATCGACTCATGAAAGATGAATTATTTGCCAATTTTGTGGAACACATTACTAAAATTTTCTTACACAGTATTGGGAGAAATCCTCGTTGACAGAAATGCCCAATCAGTGCTAAGCAGAGAGTGGCATTAACCAATCAGCAGTGTTTTATTTGGAGGTTTCCCGTTGAAGAGGTAACCATGGCCAAGGCTTGAGATCAGAAAGCAAACTCGCTACTACAGGATGGCTGCCTTTTTTGAATATTTTATAAAAGATGATTCCCAAACTTTATCGAAAAGGCAATCACTATAGATACATGTGCAACAATTTCAGAATTTGCGATTAGGCAGACTGGTGCAAGTTCCCGTACACATACACTGAGGTAAAGTAACTTGCATAATCTGATTCTATTAACATTGCCCTTGAGGGTTCATGCGGAACTGACGCTTCCAAGCTATACAGAACTTCCTTCTTCGCTAATGTTCTACCTGCGAGTAAACAAATTATGAGAAATACAATTAAAAGGTAAAGCTCTGAAACTTTACATTTACAAGTGAGCTATTGTGAGGAAAAAATGATCACGATTCTTTTTGTCCGGTACCTCCAAGGAAGAATAATTTACTTAGATCGTTTTGGACTGTTATTTCAAGAAAACAATACCAGTTTCCTCAGACAGTAATAATACGGGGCTGCTTCTATTGGTACAGGGTACGAAATTTTCCCAACAGTATACCAAGTTGACCACGCAAGAATGTAACAGGAGACTCATCAGTTTTAACACATATTATCGTACGCACATCGAGCAGCAATGAATAATTATGAGTTGAAATTCTCCAACCGGCCCTGCTGAACCTCAGGCCTGAATGCTTCCGAGTTTCCACCCGCCTGAGCTTAACCCTTCCAACTTAACACTCGAACAATTTACATTTTCCCTAAAAACACGTGGCTGTCGACTCACATTCGCAGGAGGACACCTAATTTTCATCAGAGGCCATTGTGTCCCCACCCACGCCACCATTAGATGCGGCGTCCAGGCAAAGGTGGCCACCACCGTTTTGGGTGCCGCTCGGTTAATTCCATAGGACTAAGACAATAGGCCTCGTTAAGCAGCGGTTGCCTTCAGCAAAGTTTCCCTGAATGCGAACCACCCCACTTCCAAATCTCACTCTACCAACTGCGGCAGGTAATTTTCCCTATCCCCTCTTGTGGTATGCTGCAACTATGCCTGGACTTTTGTGGTTTACGCACCTTAACTTCCCCATCAAATAAACAGAAGTTTCCGCTGTAGTACACGTAGTTACATTCTTACCTGAAAACAGAATTAATGTAGATTAGAGGAATAAAAATCACTTTTAATCTTACTAGTTTTTACAACTTGCTTGGGTATACGGTACATTATCATCATACACAGGCAGAGGAGATGGCCAAAGCCGGCTCAGGAGGGGGCCGAAGCCTACTACATTGGCTGGGCTGAATCGTTCTAGTGATCGTGTTTATAATGGTAAAAAGCCGTATAAATTTGCCAGACGTTGGGAAGATAGCTCATGCAGTGCTGTGACTTAAACCCAGACCATCCATTTGGACACATAAAGGTCCAAAATATTTTCTAAGCTAAGTAGAGCAGACTATAACGAATAAAAGATAGTTAGACGGCGGAGAGTTAGCACTCGGCGCAGCCACTGATTACAGGAACTGGGTGGGTGCGAGCTGTCATGCGATCGGGTTTTGGGTGGAGGGGCAATTTGGTTATGAATGACTGGGAGCACCAATATTATTATTTGGTTTTCATTTTTGCGTGGCCATTGAGCTGCGGTGCCGAGCCGCATTAGTCGGAAGTTCACTTTAATTGACTGATAGGGTATAGGAATCGATCCTCCACGTCAGGTCCACAGGGTCCGCTTTCCTGATACTCCCCGGCTTCAGGTTTTTCATAGTTTACTTTTGGGATTTTCGGTCCCTAAATCCTGGTTTAATCCCTACCACATTGTTTGTTAATTTCTGAAAATTTCTGCCGCACTGTTTGCCACTGGTCACACCGATTTTTTGATAAAAAATGAGACCGAAATGGCTCGCTCTGACTGACTTGTACTGGCAACAATCCTACCTCATCAACAAAAGGGGCAGACAAAGTGACCTGTTCAAAATCGCCGATACCTATACCGGGTTATATAGTTTCGTAATGAACTGCTGGACGCTACAATGAATAACTAAGTAATATTGTAAAGCAAAATTCCCACAGATTACAAACAATGTTTGCTCCAGTCCGAGCTTTGTTCTCTCTATTTAATTTAGCATTGAAAGCAATAGTTCAAACAGACATAATATCATAGGCAATAATTTCTGAACCACCAGAAAATTAACAGGATATTACGTAATAACGACTAAAACCCCCGTGTGCCCAATTTAATAAGACTTAAAGGGTAGTTTCCGGTCACGTGTGTATGCTTGTGTATGAGTTATGGGGCGAAGCTCATTACATCGTTAGCTTTACAAGCTGAATGAGAAACTACGACCAGGGCGGGGTCAGCTTTCCTGTAGCTTGCGCTCCATTAAGGGTCACATGGTCCAAAAGTCTCAATGATGTCTACACGATAGAAACAAATTTTTAAAGCCAACAGCAGGTAATTTTACTTCATTATGAAAAGCTACTGCCACTAGCCGCCACAAGTAACCAGAGCCGTCCATGACCGTTCGAAAAACAGTGGCACTGAAAGAACGATCGAAAATTGGCGACAACAACGGAATAGCAATATTAAGAAAGTATTTCAGTTATTTGAAAAATGAAGTCGGGTGGAACTAATCAGCCAAATACACACATGCAAATAGATAATTTGTAAAAGCACTCCCATTAATGAAAATACTATAGCGAGGGGACGAAAGGAAGGGTGTGCCGGTAAGTCCACCAATCATAAACTAGTTAATGGCCCGATTCATTATCTTTCTCCTCTTCCAGAACCCTTGATCCCGAAGCTAGAACTTACCAAGGAGGATTAATCCGACAAAAAAATATTTGGGGTGGAAAATGGAAAGCTTCCAGGACATGGCAAAGGAGTAAGTAAGGGCAATCAATAGCAAGGGGTGCTGGCGACCCGCCAGAATGCTCCAACTACCGGTACCAGGCTTCATTCAAGATTAAAAACTGCGGAGCACCTTTTGAAAAAGCCCGCGAGTTACGCGCACCCCGAGCGCCCCCTTTCATCCAGGTGCTAATTTACCTTCCACACCTCCATCCTTTCAGCGATATCTATTGTCTAGGGTTGGCAGGCCTGGTCTGACTGAAGTGCGTGCACGAGACAGGTAGGGGGTAAGCTCAACGCCAGGGTTGTTTGCATATTTATGCATGCTAATATGCACAATAATACTCACTAAGGAGTTTTCATTGGTTTATTTATTTAACTACCACTCCACCACAATGTACGTTCGTTCTCTAAACGAGTTTAATAACAGTACAATACACATAGTGCCTTATTTTGGAAGCAGTCACTTTTACTTGGAGTTTCAGGAACCTTTGTTGAACGGTTAAATTTATAAACTCGGATTATTACTGTTACCTCTCTGTTGTTTCGGACAGGAAAGTTATACAAAAACGTCATATTCGTACTGGGGGGTACAATCAAAGCATTCAAAGGGGATGAGGTGCAGTTTGTACGCATGATGATTTACACATCCGCAATTGAAATTACAAATCCATCTGTTCGGCAAGGGGGTTGGAAGGTCACCGAGATAGAGAACACACTCTTTTGCTGTTCCTCTCACTGTTTTGTCAAAACAAAACAATTTGATCTGTTGCTTATGTTTATAATTCAGAGGGCACAGAAACATCTGAAATCTCCATTAAATGTTCCTTCAAAACTAATTTTAGGCTTTACATTGTAAAGTAGGAACGAAGCGCCGAAAAAAAGAACATGAATTGACGTTGCAGGCGCAGGTCTTGATGCCCACGTCGCAGGTGCTGCACGCATCGCTCCGCATTCTAATTGACTGGGCTGGTCCTGCGGGTCCCCAGACACAAAGTGTGGAGGAGGAACGCGGGACATTCTCTTTCATTCTAAAGCCAATCCATCTTAGAAACAACAGATGACTACCAAACACATCCTCGGGTGGAAGATTCTTTAACCTTTGGGAAGATTAACGACAGTTGCAAGAGTTCTTTCACAAGCACTTCCTTCGAATATAGAAGGTTTACATCTACTGCTTTCTTCTTACTTTTTAACAAACTGAAGGGGCTCAGGCACGACTGAGCTTTTTCAGCCGTAGTGTCTACCAAGTGTCGGGTATCACCAAGAAACGAAAAGCTCATGGGAAAATAAAAGATGAGGAATATAAAACGATGAAGAATGGATGAAAGTGACCCCGATGACGGTATGAGGGTGAAAGAAGAAAGAAGTGGAACAGTGAAGGTACTTAATAATCATCGGGACTATTCGAGACTTCACCACCAATCCAATATTTTATAGAATTCGATTACTTTTGCCATTTACCATTCCCTCTTTTTCTTCGGGCAGCGTGTTTTATTAATTTCTCGTTTCTATTCTGCCTTCATCTTGGAAATAGCTTCCCTTACCGCATCATTACCCCTTAACTAATAATTGAACTTGAGCACTCTATCATTTATGGGCTTCATCAAATCTGAAAGAGGTAACCCCTACAGTCTGTAGAAAGCAGCAGTGGTGAAGGAGAAATTTCCACCTCCGCAACGTTAATTAGATAATTAGGAAGTACATGAATACACCTTGCTCTTGCACTTCTCAAGATCAAAGGTTGATAATCTCAGCGATGGTGTCAGAAGTATACCAGCAATCAGCTATCACTCTCCACTCTGTCAGACTCGAGCTCTATTAAAGGTACGGGTACAAACAGAATAATTTTCCCATTATAGTTATCATATTATAACCAGGTAGCTCCACAACAAAAAAGGGGATATATGAAAGGTTTTAAAGAATTACTGTAGATATACCAAGTACTAAGCTATGAACAGGCGGCTCTATATCAATTACCTGTTCCTAAGTCAATGTGCTGTAAACAATGGGGACCTACGGTTTTGTTTTGGATCTAACCCACCGCAGCCTCAATACATTTCACACCAAGTGCTCGCCAAGCCCATCAGAAAAACTTTGATTGTGAAAGAAAACAAACGTTCCTCTGAAAATAAACAATCTAGAACAGTAATAGTAGGTTGTTGTGCCTCTCAGTGGCCGAGTGATCAAGGGGTCCGCTTTGTGTCCTGAGAGGTCCGGGTTCGAATCCCGGCGGAACGGAAAAATTTTCCGCTTCCGACATGGATGTATTGGCTTCGGCCCACTACTAAACTGGCTTCGGCCACTTCATCTTCGGCTTCGGCCAAAAACATCTAATAAACCAACTCATCGGCGCATATTATGTTCTCTGAACGTCGCGCGTTAATTAAAAAAAAAAGTAGGTTGTTGCTAAAATTGTTGAAGTAGTTAAAATTTTCCTAAAAAATATCATGGCAAGATAAACCACAGTAATTCTGACAGTTTCATATTGAAAAAGATGCCACAACATGTGAGTAAATAACAGCTCCACAAAAAGCGCAAGCAGGTACATATATTGCAATGGGATTGGGTAAAAGATTCATTCAGGCTTATGCAGCTGTAGATAGAGTATAGAGATACCATACATAAACCGAGAAGAAGCATGGAGTGAATTTTCAATCTGCGTCCAAAATAAATATCTTCCTCCATATTACAAAATAGCAAAAATGTTCACATTGCATTTCCAAGAATCCTGAACATAAATTTGTGTTTGAAAATGCGCGTGCAAGACATTTCCCTTCCAATAAGAGCTAGATATGTATTCCAAATGTTTTTAGAGTGGTAAATCAGTGTTCATCGTGAGTTCCACCATTTCGACTTACCCTTTGCGGTTCGTATACCAAATAACCTTGATTACCTTAACTTTGATTTTGCAATTTTTTCGATGCTGCTTATTTGGAAACGAAATATGTCTTATTAACCTGTGCCTATTTAACGAATCCCCCAATAAATTACAAGTATCTTTAGTAGGTAGTTGCCAAAAGTTACTCAATCGTAAAATCCCTCCACTCGGTTAAGGTAAAACTTCAGTTAAGTTCCAATTATTACACGGTAAAACCCGATTTCAACTGAGGTTTAGCTGTTAACCGAGTACGGTGGGACGCAGGCTAAGGGATGTGATTAAAAGTGTAACCAAAATTGTCAGCCTTTATTTTTCAAATAAATAACTTCAAGAACTTCTCAAATCATGAGCTCTTCCTAATTGGGAAAGCTGAAAAACTTCGTCCAAAAACAAAATTAGGAAGCGACATTGCATGCTCCAGTGACTCCCGGACAATGTTTTTGTTTATGAGGTTACTGCGAGATGGATGAAACATTTTTAGAAAAGAAGTGGTCGGACAGTCTCTCCAGGCTACTCACAAATACTGTTTTTTGTTTGTTTTGTTATTGGATTATCTTGTATACCCAGCTCCAAAAAGACTAGTGTGCCTATTGTTAAAGGCAGGACACCACTGATTCTTGAGATGTTACGATCATCAAGATGTTACCGCAACAATTAACAACAGATGGTTATTGAGACCCAACAGAAAATACCGGGATTCGAAGCCGGGACCCTCCGATGACAAGGCCTGTGTTTGACCACAAGACTACGGAGGGCCGCTACTGACACACTGCCTCATCCTTGAGGTTTTGTTGATCCGACAGCTTTGGAAGACTAGGAACTAAACAGTATATGAAACAAGCGGTACGACACGGTCGGACAAAACTTTACCTGCTTACTTGCGTGATTCCTAGAAAAAACCCTTGGTTAAATGATTGGAGACGGAAAAACGTTTTGACGAAAGGAATGGCCCCAGAATGTTCTCCCGAGTACTTAGAGACCCCACACGACATACTTCGGCAACCACCCCTAAACTACCCCCTAAATGGAGGTGGGGTGGATGGTGAAGCTCGGAAAAACGTTTTGACAAAATAAATTGCCTCAGAACGTTTCCCTGAGCATTTTGATACCCCATACAACGTACTTTGGAAAGTATCCAAAGCTCCCCCCATAGGGGGGGGGGGGTGTGGCAAAAAATCATTTTGACCAAATATATTGCCTCAGAACGATCTCCCGATCATTTTGAGCCCCCACAACCCATATTTCGCAAACCACTCAAATCTACCCCCCTTAGGGGGTGGGGTGCTTGGATACGTTCAGAAAAACTTTTTGATACAAAAAATTGCTTCTCAACGTTCGCCCGAACAGTTTGAGACCCCATAAGCCGCACTTTAAAAGTCACTCAAAATTGCCCCCCCCCCCCTGGGGGGGAGGCTCGAAATAAGCCATATACCCTTTGCGACGAGTATGACCGTTGTCACGTGTCATATCCAGGACTACTCATATACCACAAACAACTGAATCCACTGATTTCGCCCTTTTACAGGTCCAGGGGGGACTTCCCCCCTTTTTTTAGCGGCCAGGGAGTTATGCGGGGGTAGTGGGTGGTATCGTTGGATTCGTAATTATTTGTTCTATAATTGTCTAAAATTTGATCGAAATCGTTTGAGCCGATTTTGAGCAAATATTTTTTTTCTACTTTTTGGGGGTGTTTTAGGGGGGTAGCCCCCCTTAATTTTAAAGGGGGGAAACTGGGCTTCTGGATTTTTATTTCTTCCAATTTTAGAAAGGTCACTACCGATTTTGAAGAAAATCGGTTGAAAAGTGTGCCGTCCAGGTCAATGCCACATACATAGCTAGCTACATACATACATACATACATACATACATACATACATACATACATACGTACTGACACGGCGTACCTGACCTCTTCTAAAAATTCCTGGGGGCAAACTTTTCATCGGATGAAAAAAGTGAGTTGGTTTTCACATTCCGAAGGCATGGACGTTTCCGAAATGTATATGCAAGTTCCAATCGGTTGTGAGGTCTGGGAGCAATGACGGTTCAAAGTTGAGGTTTGCCGAAAATTGGCCCGCACGAATACAATACTTTACCTTACGTATACTCCGTATACAGGTAAAGTAAAAACTTCCAAGATATAGGTACTGACAATGCTTTGATCAGAGAAAAATTAGCGTCGGCGATTTCATCAGGTCTGGGATCCAATCTGAAATTCTGACGTTAATGGATTATCATGGATTGCACTCATGAAAATGGAACTTCAAACTCGGAATCCAGTAAGATTCCTCTCCATATTTTTTCAGTTTTATAAAAATGTCTGCTGTGAGGTTTTTTCACTCATTTTTACTTTACCTGTATACGGAGTATACTTAAGGTAAAGTATTGTATTCGTGCGGGCCAATTTTCGGCAAACCTCAACTTTGAACCGTCATTGCTCCCAGACCTCAAAAGCGACTGAAACTTGCATATACATTTCGGAAACGTCCATTCCTTCGGAATATGAAGACCATCTCACTTTTTTCCTCCGACGAAAAGTTTGCCCACAGGAATTTTTAGAAGAGGTCAGGTACTCCGTGTCAGTACGTATGTATGTATGTATGTATGTATGTAGCTAGCTATGTATGTGGCATTGACCTGGACGGCGCACTTTTCAACCGATTTTCTTCAAAATCGGTAGTGACCTTTCTAAAATTGGAAGAAATCAGAATCCGGAAGCCCAGTTCTCCCACTTTAAAATTAAGGGGGGTTACCCCCCTAAAACACCCCCAAAAGGTAGAAAAAAAATATTTGCTCAAAATCGGCTCTAACGATTTTAATCAAATTTTGGACGATTATAGAACAAATAATTACAAATCCAATGATACCACCCACTACCCCCGCATAACTCCCTGGAAGGGGGGAAGTCCCCCCTGGACCTGTAAAAGGGTGAAATCAGTGGATTCAGTTGTTTGTGGTATATGAGTAGTTCTGGATATGACACGTGACAACGGCCATACTCGTCACAAATGGTATATGGCTTATTTCAAGCCTCCCTCCCCCCCCCCCCCCCGAGGGGGCAATTTTGAGTGACTTTTAAAGTGCGGCTTATGGGGTATCAAACTGTTCGGGGGAACGTTGTGAAGCAATTTTTTGTATCAAAAAGTTTTTCTGAACGTATCCAAGCACCCCACCCCCTAAGAGGGGTAGATTTGAGTGGTTTGCGAAATATGGGTTGTGTGTGCTCAAAATGATCGGGAGATCGTTCTGAGGCAATATATTTGGTCAAAATGTTTTTTCGCCACCCCCCCCCCCCCCTTATGGGGGGAGTTTTGGTTACTTTCCAAAGTACGTTGTATGGGGTATCAAAATGCTCGGAAAAACGTTCTGAGGCAATTGATTTTGTCAAAAAGTTTTTCCGAGCTTCCCCAACCACCTCACCTCGTTTTAGGGGTTAGTTTTGGGTGGTTGCCGAAATACGTCGTGTGGGGTCTCTAAGTACTCGGGTGAACATTCTGGGGCCATTCCTTTCGTCAAAAAGTTTTTCCGTCTCCAATCATTTAACCAAGGGTTTTTTTTCTAAGAATCACGCAAATAAGCAGGTAAAGTTTTGTCCGACCGTGTCGTACCGCTTGTTACTTTACCTGTATACGGAGTATACGTAAGGTAAAGTATTGTATTCGTGCGGGCCAATTTTCGGCAAACCTCAACTTTGAACCGTCATTGCTCCCAAACCACAAAAGCGACTGAAACTTGCATATACATTTCGGAAACGTCCATTCCTTCGGAATGTGAAAACCATCTCACTTTTTTCCTCCGACGAAAAGTTTGCCCACAGGAATTTTTAGAAGAGGTCAGGTACTCCGTGTCAGTACGTATGTATGTATGTATGTGTGTGTGTATGTATGTATGTATGTATGTAGCTAGCTAGCTAGCTAGCTAGCTATGTATGTGGCATTGACCTGGACGGCACACTTTTCAACCGATTTTATTCAAAATCGGTAGTGACCTTTCTAAAATTGGAAGAAATCAGAATCCGGAAGCCCAGTTTCCCCCCTTAAAAATTAAGGGGGGTTACCCCCCCAAAACTCCCCCAAAAAGTAGAAAAAAAATATTTGCTCGAAAATGGCTCTAACGATTTTGATCAAATTTTAGCCAATTATAGAACAAATAATTACGAATCCAATGATACCACCCACTACCCCCGCATAACTCCCTGAAAGGGGGGAAGTCCCCCCTGGACCTGTAAAAGGGTGAAATAAGAGGATTCAGTGGTTTGTGGTATACGAGTAGTTCTGGATAGGACACGTGACAACCGCCATACTCGTCACAAATGGTATATGGCTTATCTCCAGCCCCCCCCCCAGGGGGGGGGGGCAATTTTGAGTGACTTTTAAAGTGCGGCTTATGGGGTCTCAAACTGTTCGGGGGAACGTTGTGAAGCAATTTTTATTATCAAAAAATTTTTCTGAACGTATCCAAGCACCCCACCCCCTAAGGGGGGTAGATTTGAGTGGTTTGCGAAATATGGGTTGTGTGGGCTCAAAATGATCGGGAGATCGTTCTGAGGCAATATATTTGGTCAAAATGTTTTTTCGGCACCCCCCCCCCCCCTTATGGGGGGGAGTTTTGGTTACTTTCCAAAGTACGTTGTATGGGGTATCAAAATGCTCGGTGAAACGTTCTGAGGCAATTTATTTCGTCAAAAAGTTTTTCCGAGCTTCCCCAACCACCTCACCTCGTTTTAGGGGGTAGTTTTGGGTGGTTGCCAAAGTACGTCGTGTGGGGTCTCTAAGTACTCGGGGGAACATTCTGGGGCCATTCCTTTCGTCAAAAAGTTTTTCCGTCTCCAATCATTTAACCAATGGTTTACTTCTAGGAATCACGCAAATAAGCAGGTAAAGTTTTGTCCGACCGTGTCGTACCGCTTGTTTTGCATGAAATTACTTACCTTATTCATTATAAAAATTAAATTTTATAAATATCAGATACCTATACCGAAGTACCCCCACATTTTTATTGATGGCGAGAAACTGCAAATTTTGACGCTAAAGTATTTTTAGAAGAGATCCATGTTTTCCACATCTGGATAACGCCCTAGTTTGCGGCTACCCGTCTGGTAAAAAGAAAAAGCACCACTAGCATTAAAGATACAAGTAAACCGTAGACAGAAAATCCCGTTTTTACTTTCCGTTCCTTCAGGCTCTGAATGCATAACAGGAATCTGCATATGAAAAGCTTGGCAATTTTTAACAAAAGCTTTCGGAGCTCCACTTGAACAAGGACAAGAGTGTGAGCAGAGACCGAACAGACAGATGCATAACAAATACTCGCAGTGTAAACCTACCTACTCACTACCTACCTACTGTTTTATAGTCTAACAGTTCTTTCCTTCACTCCCGAGGGGTTAACCACTCGTTGGGAATCTCGTTGGGAATCATTAGAAATCTTTATGAAATCTCAGGGAATCTTGGATTATTTTGGAGTGGTTACCCCTTCGGGGTTCATCTTTCTAAGAATATCGTTGGGAATCTTTGGAAATCCTTATGGAATCTCTGGAGTGGTTACCCTCTCGTTCACTCCCAACTCTCATACATACAAACATGGGTAAATACCATCACGGTATTTGCCCAGTGACAAAAATAGTAAACCAATATTTTTGAGTTTTGAGTGTCTACGTTTACCCACTGATCCACAATAAAGACACAACTAACAACTAACTAATCTTTACCAAAGTGAGTTTGCCAATGATCAGTGGTAAGTATATACTGTAGTAAATTTTTATGCACAAGAAGAAACAATGGATAATTATTACTATTATAAATGAAACGAATATACCAAATGAGGTGATAAATGCCAGGGTTAAGTTATTTGAGAATGAATATTTCTGTGGGACTATTTTATAACCTGTGAGGGAAATCGAATTGAACGTCACACCTGGGAAGAGCCGGTAACATGAAAAGCTTTTATTGGATAAAAGATGTAAATTGAAAGAAAATACGGGTAGGAGTGGGAGCGGCTTCATCACCCCCGCGAGGCCCCAATATAGCTGAGCATCTTCTTTTGTCGGGAAAATTACAGTTTGAACTAGACTGAAACAATGGTAAATTTTGAGTAGATTTTCACTCAAAGGGAGAATGCGAATCCACCCTCCCCTTCTTTCTGCGAAAACTAATATAAACGTTTCTTGTGTATGCACTGAAAAAAAAAAAAAAAATGGAATTGTGGAGCTCTTGTGTGCGGAAAGAGCACAAGAGATCGAAAAAAGAGCTTAAAATGTAAAGTATATAAATAACAGATAAATTGTGTATTTACTTATAGGAATCATCGAAGGAAATGATTCCCAGGTGGTGCACGAAGTGGGATAATCTCTCCTATGTGATGGAGCTCCACTTTTTAGAGCGGCATCTAAATCAGAAGCACAATATAAAGTGAAGTCACCAATCAATTAAATTCATTAGGAATTTGAATAATTTGAATCTCCTGCATTCTAGTAATTCTGATTTCTAGTAATTTACGTACATTTGTCATGTAGTTATGTGTCTGACAGCAAAAATCTCAGTCCCTGGGGACCCCAATATCCAGGCCAAGGTAACTAATAATTGATGACTTATCCTCTGTTTGAGACCCTTGTATGGGAGAAACACAACATTTTATCCCCCACCAGGGGGTAAAATGACTCGTCAAAGTAGCATCACAGCGTAACGTAGGATTGGAGGAAAAGGTTGTCGAGGTGTATAATTGAGGATGGTCGTGCGTAGTGCCCTCTGCGGGGTGCCTACACTGCCTATAGGACCCTAATCCCTAACGTACAACAGGCCTTCTTCATGATGAAGCAATAAGAGGGCCAAGAGAGCCTCAAGGTCAGCCGGATGGTCTATAAAAACATTCCAACCCACGCAGATGTCAACTACGGCAAGACGTGGGCACTGGACTTCAGGAGGCAGAAACACGTTGCTGGTGGACACGGTGGAAGCCTAAATGTGTGGTGGCCACGCCAACTCACAAAGAAACGGTCGTCCGGCAACTTCTGGTAGTCTCTTTCTTCATGCAGCTTTTATTATAGCCTGTCACAAATCATGTGCCTAAAAAGCCATCCTACGGTGTAAGGTAAGACGTCTAGTTTTCACTCGGCAGGTGAATGAAAAGCCACAGTCTGGAATGCACGAACTTCCATCATATTCTTACTATCTTGCCAGGTTGTAAAGCATGGGCCAAGAAAGAAATGGTATCGCAAAAAATTACAAATTTTGAAATTTTGGATGATCCTAGAGGTCCCCCGAGTTCAAAAAATTGGTAACATAATCCGTCCGACGTGCGACGCCTGTCGCGTGCCAATAATTTTAAATCGAAGTACGTTAAATGTGGCAAGCCTGAAGCTTCATGCTCAACCTTGATTTCGCGCAAGCGCGCAGCAGTAGCAATGGGTAGTAGAGCCCATTGGCTACTGTCACGAAACCCATAAGTCTTCCTATGCAAAGGCCACACGGGGCCATGAGGGCGTGTGTGGAAGGCACAGGTACCTCACATGGAACTTGCCCGGTTCTGAGTCTGAGACTGGCCCCATGTCCACCTTAGGGCCAGTCATGGTCTATGATTATATCGTACTAACGTGGGTGGCCCCTGCTCCCACAGCTATTATGCACTCTGGCCCCACATTACCCAAAATACTGAGGGCAAACTCAGAACTAAATGTACACCACATCCGAGTCTTAGACAAACGACAAGTATCAGAGAGGCTAAAGAGTATAGAAAATGAAGTGTATTATTTAAAGTAAGGCTTTAGCTCATTGTGTACTTCTGTCGCCCTGAAGATAGCGGGGATATGAGAATAATCTTTAGACCATGTTCTGGCAAAAAATCGACAATGCAATCATGATTATTAAGTTTCTCTCTCGATGCGCTCCAACGTAGTGACAAATGTAAGTCTATTCGTTGCAGCTTCCCACGGTTATTGTGGAATCATGCTTTCACTCTCTCTAAACTTGATGTGGGCGACAAGTCGGTCTGTGATCATATTGTTACGGCATTTGAACAGTTTTAGTGTACTTGTTCCAAGAAAAAATCCTACACACATAGGTATACAGTACAGATACAGAAAGAGGTTGAGAAGCAACTGGGAGATGATTCAAAATATTAAGAGCACAGTGACCACTCATTTATAATTACAAGGGATAACTTGCCCAGTTTAGTTATTCTTCGGTTTAAAATTCAGGGACTGAAGCTAGGGAATGAATTAAGAACTGAGAAACGTGGTATCTACGTGTCTATTGCTACTGCTTCATTTTGTCAGCTGTTTGGTGTTTCCTATCCAACAAATTACCTTAAAACCTCTGAATAAGAGAAATTTTGTAGGACTAAACAAACGTCAAAGATCAAATTATTGCTGGTGGTAAGGGGAAGGGGTGAAATAAGGGAAACAGTAAAAGAGTGGTCCCGGAGGCTGCCTGGCATTCGAACACTCTTCCTATTAATCCTTCTTTCAGTCGAAAAAAAGAATAAAATAACCACATTTTATACGCGTCGGAAGCAACAAACGATTGACGGGAACTAAAGAAAAATTTAAATCACAGACGTTTTTTGCTGGGATCGGGAAAGAGACATCAGGTACATGTGACTTATCTGGTTTTGACTCATAAATCCCAGGAATCGCTCCTATGTGGTCTTGATTACGTTACAACTGAATCCCGAAAAGAGGCAACGTTGTTGGCATATGGAGGGATTTTTCATTTCTAACGCTGGCACGAGCGCTGTCAGGTGGTCCAGCCGCTCCGAGCAATCTGAAGAAACCGAGAGTAGACCCAGGGTTGCCCATTCGTCTTCCTGCATTCCCGCCAACGTTTCTCATGATAACCAAAAACCTGAAAGTCGGCATCCACAGCCATATCAACCCAATGCTCAGCGGAAAGTAATATATAGATACAAAACGTAAAAAGAAAAAAGATATGCCACTTTATGAAGCTACGGGAATATCGACAGTAGTCCTTTCGCAATACTCTGGGCTTGATTATCTGACAAGCATTATCTGACAAGCATTTTGTGCACATGGGCAGGTTATGGTCATCAGGTCTTTAGGTTGGCACAGGCAGACCTCCCCTGTAGTTTCATCTTTGCTATTAAAGATAAGAGATAAGGACTAGGTATGGGGCAACGTGCTTCGGCGGAGTACTGCCTTAATAAGCAATACAGCCTAAACCTGATGCCTGTCCCAAGCAGATACACTTTCGGCACCTACAGTTTCTGGTGCACGGGTTCCGAACTTGCTCCAGCCTTCATTCCCATTTCATTCGAGCCCAGAGGAAAATTGTCATTAGAAAAAAAACTTGACTGGAATGGAAGTGATAATCCCCTTAGAATAAACAGACAACTCAGCTATCGAGAACGTTTTTCATCAGGTTTTCATTCGATTTGTATACCTTTTCAACTGTTCAGATAATGGACAGTTGCAACTAAATACGGGTTCAGTGGGAATTTGAAATGTATGTGAGCTTTTCGGGTTGGTGGTGGAGGCGCCTGGAAAAATATTTAGCGGTCAAACGGATAGGAACTAACCGCTTCGTCACGGATATGACCCTTTCATGGCGATCGAATCTTCATACAACGAAGCAGGTGGAGATCCCTCAGGCGTCGCACGGTCCGCGTTCACCTAACACACGCGTCTTTGCCCCAAAATCTACCATCAATTCTGTATTTCCTCGGAATGTTTAAACTGTACTCAAAATCCAATCATTTTTTTCGTGACAGCTGGAGATATGAGTAGGAACATTAATTAATTGATTTGTAACGGCATATTTCAAGGCAAATTTTGGCCTATGCATGGGCACTTTAAGTTTTGATTTTTACGGTACAGTAATTTCATGGGTGCAAAAACCTGTAGGCGGGGGGGGGGGGGGGGGGGTAAGCCCCAGACCTTCTCCTCACCTGGGGGTAGGTAGGCATGGCTTTATGTGGCATTATGTGTAGGTCAGAAAAATCCTGGGGGGGGGGGGCCTTAGCCCCCCCAGATCTCCCCTTGCTATGCCTATGAGTAATTTGCACAAAAAAGAAATATACAAGTTCCACTGACGAGTGATGTGATGAGTCACTACGATGGACCAGTGGTGCTGGTGCTGAAGAACTAGTGAGGTGAAGTAACCTTTAGGACCAAAGAAGGTATCAGGTGGTTATTTACACTTGATGGTATTATTTCCT